>JAPWDM010000007.1:1297500-1615000 GCA_035578155.1 Brachynemurus nebulosus | reverse complement strand
AATTAAAAACCAAATAAAATTAATAAACAAAAACAATTACGCTACTACAGAAAACAAGGTTATGTCGAAATTATATTTCTACTATTAACTACTATTAAAAAGGAAAATAGGTATATCAAATATATCCATAAAATATAATTTAAATAAAAAAAATTAATAAAAGATAAAAAATAATTAAAATACAAGAAAAAAAGTGAAAGATGGCAATAAAATGATGAATGTTTATAAATTTTATTTTTTAAATTCCACATAATATGTAACCGGAAATGAAAACTGTGTACCATAAATAATACCTCCTCTTATTAGTAATCAATTTCGTCGATAGAGTATCCATTATCACAATAATGTACACCTACCAACTTATAAAAATATATTTCCGTTGGTTCCGTTCTCAGCTATTTCATTCCATTCCACTTCACATTAATTCACTTTTCAAGAATCGCTACCCAGGACTCGGAATCGTTTGTAGACGACTTACGTACCTGGCAGGGTGTTGTACTCGGTAGAGCAGTTTCCACGCTGCGATCTGCTGAGACTTAGCCCTTGGCTTGGGGATTCGTTAATATTTCATTTTTTTTTTAATTAATAAAAATATTAATTTTTATATAATTTTAAAAATATGAAAAACAACGAGAATTACCCCACAAAAAATTAACTTTTTTATTAAAAATAATAATAATAGATATCCACATAAAAGAATAGTTTGTTTTTTTTTATTTAAAATCAGTTAAAAAATACATATATATTTTTGTTGTATGAAAAGGAGGAAGATTTTTTTCCAAAATTTTAAAAGATTTAAAATCTTAAAATGTTAAAAAATAATTACATTTTTTAAACAAGTTTAAAAATATATATATTTATCTTTTTTTTAAGAAAGGGGATATTTTTTTCAAAAATTTTAGCTCTCAGTTTAATTACTGAGGGCTTTTTTATCAAATTTTTTTTGTTCTCTTAATTAATATGTTAAAGCCCTTAAAAATAATTGAAATAATACTTTTAAGGACTTTTTAAATAACTAAATATTTAATAATAATTATATATTATTATTTAACAATGGCTAATACTAATTTAACCTATTAACTAATTTTACCTATTATAATTATATAATAAAGCCCTTAAAAGTATTATTAATAATACTTTTAAGGGCTTTTTAAATAACTAAATATTTAAAAATAATTATATATTATTATTATTTAACAACGGTTAATACCAATTTAACTTATTAACTAGTATTTTATGTAATGCTATTTAACAATAAGTGTTACCAATTTAACCTATTAACTAGTATTTTATGTAATATTATTTAACAATAAGTGTTACCAATTTAACCTATTAACTAGTATTTTATGTAATGTTATTTAACAATAAGTGTTACCAATTTAACCTATTAACTAGTATTTTATGTAATGTTATTTAATAATAAGTGTTACCAATTTAACCTATTAACTAGTATTTTATGTAATGTTATTTAACAATAAGTGTTACCAATTTAACCTATTAACTAGTATTTTATGTAATGTTATTTAACAATAAGTGTCACCAATTTAACCTATTAACTAGTATTTTATGTAGATTAATGTTTTTTACAATAAATGTTACTAATTTAACCTATTAGCCAATTTTACCTATTATTATATGATAGGTCTTAGGTTGGGTTTGATTAGTTTGGATTTGTTTATAATTTATTGAATATTGAATATTGAATATTGAATTCCGAAGCAGCGTGCACAGACTTATTAATTACATTAGTCAATTATTTATAGATGATAAAAAAGGAAAACTATTGACAACAACACATGGCGTTCCATAACTGGTCACCCATGAAAGTACTTACCATGCCCGATGTTGCTTAACTTCGGTGATCGAACGAGAACCGGTGTTTTCAACATGGTATGGTCGTTGTCTGATTGTGGATACGATATTTGTAAAAATATATAGTTTTGCTCAAATTACCTCTTACAGATTTCATTGCCCAAATAACCCCGGTCTACCCTAATAAAATATTTAAAGTATAATTTTAACTGGTGTGTGAAAAATTTTCTACTTGTGTGTACCTATTTTATGTGTAGATATATTGTAGAAGGCGGGTTTATCATTACCTTTAATATGAATAATATTTTTCTGCTTAGTAAACGTTTTATAATTTTTATATGCATAGATTCCGTGAAATTATTTTATAGAAAAAACCTTTAAAAATTATGCTAAAATATTAAAAAATTTTAATTTGTCAATATGTTTATAAGTTATTAGTAAAGAAGTAAAAAATGAACAACTAAATTAGAAAAAAACGAAATAAGTATATAAATCAGCTAAGATGTTCGCTATACAAAGTTTCAGAGGAACTGAAATTATACTTACATTTGCATCCACTGTCGCATCTCGCGTTTAAGACCATTCAGCTGCTAGTTCAAATATACAACATGTAGGGTACTCTGTATGTACGAGCAACTAATGCTCAGCTGAACACTGCCATATATCACTTATCAAAGAGTATGCTATATATGTATCACTAAAGGTATACTATACGTACCTCAATCCTTGAAGAATTGGCTTAGAACACTCCAAAACCCACTACTACTGTAAAAAATTAAAAATTAAAGAATCTTTTCAACTAAAAAGAATTAAATGATTAGTAAAAAAAATTTTCTCAATAACTTGGCTTTCTGATCTACATTTTTCTTCAGAATTGTCAGGAATACTGAGAACAAACTACGCATCGATTGTAATTATTGTAAAATTGAATAAATAAATGTGGATATAGAGTATTTGTGTTTTATTGCTATCACTTTACATCAGCAATATCTGCAATCCATTAATCTCTCAAAAGTATGTTGTAGAAAAAGGTTTCTTTTTTTCTTTTTATTTTAGATCAATCAAGTCATTATGAAACCTTACCTAGAAATAAGTATATAAGTTAACGTTAATTAAAAATTAAGTCCATATTTGCATACTAGCCAAATTTGATCATACCAAACAGTAACATCTTTGTGACAGTCAAATCGTGTCTGACTGTTACAAAGATTTATATATTAATTCATATCTATTCATGGATGAATTAACAACAGATAAATATGATCAGAAATGATCATATATATTATATGTGTATTAAACTAGATATAAGTATATAGACCGACAGGTTTGAGTTCATATTAGCAATATGACTTTAGGTGTCACTAAATATGGTCTTATGTGCAGTTAGATAAAAAAAACAGACCGATTCATATATTAACGTAAATGTCTAACTAACAGAAAGAGAATGAAGAGAAATAGTGGAACAGGGCTTTTGTAAATTAATCGTTTTAACATTGGAATATTGTAATGCGCAATTATTTACTGTAATAGATATTTTGTTACAATTTAAATTTTAACTTGTATTTTTTATGATCTACTAATAAAATTATATCCGCAAATTAGCATTAATTGGTCGGATTAATCAAATTTTATTGATAAGTTTTGTGGTTAATTCTATATTTTCTACATTGACTTCAACTTCAAGGGTATACTATACGTATCTCAATCCTTGAAAGTTTGGCTTAGAACACTGCAAAAACCACTACTTAGATTCTATCGAAGTTCTTTAATTGAAAAAAATTGTTCAAATTCTTAAAGAATTTGTTGTTGTTCTAACACAATAGTTTTTAATTTTTTTTAATTAAATAAAAATATCATAATTTTTAAAGAATTTGTTATTATTTAAATGTAATAAAATTTTGTTACGATAAAATGCGATAAAGAAGTTTCGTTATTTTAGTTGAATTTAAAAAAAAAAAAATAGTGGGTTTATTACTTGGCAAGGACCGTAGGTGTTATTTTTGTGGCTTCGGATGCAGTTTGAGAATCCGAGGCTTAAAGTCGAGGATTATTAAGCATTTATGGCCTCAAAAATAAACTTATGGGCTGAGTATGAGTAAGTTACTTTTTCAACTGAAAAAATGATGAATAAATTTAAAAAAAAGATAAAAATATAAGTAAATTTATCAAAAATGTAAATACAATATTCACTGAAAATGAAATCAATGAAATGAATAGTAGGCATCTATAAAAGATATTTCCATAAAAAAACATATTTACTATTGACGGTAAGCGATTACTTATATTCCTAGGAAGATAAGTAAATTACTTACGTTTCTAGGCAGTTAAGTGTTGCTTATGCGACAAATTAGCTGCTACGTAAACGCCAACTTACGATTCAAGGGGTTGAAAAATGGAATTTATTTTTAATTAAAAAAATAATTGTTCAAATTCTTAAAGAGTTTGTCATTACTGTTGTTAGTTAAATGCAATAAAACTTTATTAATTGATTTGACAAAGTGCAAGAATTTAAAATACTGTATCAAATGTTTAAATTAGAATATTGATTGTAAATCTAGAGTGCTATGCTACTAATTGAAAGTATATTAACTATAAAATTAGTCAATTCAGACGGAAAAAACAACCGGACAAAGTAAATAAGAACTCCTCCGGTTGTCTTGTCCGTCTGAATGGATTAATTTTATAGTTAATATACTTTCAATTAGTAGCATTACTTCTCTGTAGATTTAAAGTTGGTTCATGCGTAATCATCATATCTAATCGGTTCATGCATAATTATATCCTTACCTATATCAGGCATCATTAGGTCTGGCCAATATCCTTTACCTAATTATGCATGGACCGATTAAATATGACTATGTATGACTAGCCAAAATCATTTTTAATCGGGTATAGCACCATTTTTAATAAAAATTGCTGTTGGCGTAATTACAGGATTTTCTGCATTAGAAGGAGACTTAAACTGGTCATTATGTAACTCCCGCCGATTACCGGCTCTTCGACAATAGGCTATAAAATGTCCTGGTGTATATTGCAATAATTCCCCTTAATTTGAAAATGAAAAATCTTTCCCTTTCAATCTTGTTTACACATTTTAAACTAACATGACGTAAATTAATTATCTGAAAATTTTATCTTACCTGTATTTATTATTATTTGCAAAAAATTCCGATTGCATTTCAAAATCCGATAATTTGCATTGTAGTGGTGGTGAACTTATATTTAACTGTGGTAGTGTTCTGTATCCATTTTTGCATTTCTTTCTGATCTTGTATTCAAACAACGCTGACCTCATCTGTGTAATTTCCACATCTTTGACAACTGAAATTATTAAACGTACTTGGTGCTCCCAAAAACATCTTGACCATACAAATGCAGGCGTACTCTCCATATCCAACAGACGTGGAAATAGCGTTTGAAAATTTTTCGTCTTTTGAAGTCGTAATTTTATCTTTAAAATATATATTAATGAGAAGTTTTGTTTGATGTTTATAAACTGCATCCATTTGATAGACATTATGAATTTCATTGTGTCGTTAGAATAAATTTTAACAAAATTGTTGTGCGAAGAATCTTCTACAGCACTGGCTTCTAATATTTGAATTATAGCAGGAAATGACCATGAGTTTTTAACTTAATAATAGATTCAATTGTGCAGATAGGCGCGACGAGCATTTCTGTTTTCAAGGACAGTCATTTTTCTTACAGTGACTTTGGCATCTAAGTTATTGTTTATAAAAGAAATATTTGGTTGATCTCAGAAGTAGTAGAAATATGACAGTTTGGGGACCTCCTTTCCTTCTTTCGATTTTTTGAGCAACCCCGGGAGGAGATAGGTAAGCTATGCCGCCTTCGAGCCCTGTAAATTCACTACTAGATGGCGCTCGTAGTCTGGATAAGAGCGGTCCCTGTGTGTAAGTTTGAAAAATTGTCAACAGATGGCGTCGAAAATCCTTTTTGATAGTTAAAAGGTAGCGTTGCTAGTTTGAACCACCGCGATCTCGGTACCTAGATTTAAAATTCCATGAAAAGATGGCGTTGCTAGTCTGAACCACCGGGAATTACCTTGATTCATAATTTTATCATATTTTTATCTGAAAACAGGGTTAAACTCGTATAAATTGTCAGCTGACATCATTAGAAGGTAAACTGATATTAATAACGGAGATTTCTGTCTAATATGCGAAAATGAACTTTATCAATGAATTTTATCATATTTTTATTTGAAAACAGGTTTAAACAGGTTTTCCTCTAAATAAAAGCACATTTTTTTATTTTAATAAATTTATTTTAAGAGAAATATTTTACAATAAAAATATTTAAATATTATTACAATAATATTTGTATATGGATATAACATTTTCCATGGCGCAAGTTGCTCCGGAATGATGGCCGCAACGAGGACTAGTGTATGTTGATGTTATGATTCCCAACCTGGGACAAATTGTTATTTCTTCAAAGTTCATAATGGGCGCTGATGGTAGTAGTCGTTTCAAATACCGCACTTTTTCTTCTCCTTTCGTATAAATAATTCGAGTTGCGTGTAGATTGTTTATTAAAATGTATTGTAGTTCCTCGTATTCAATATGTCCATCCATCCAGGAAAACCCATGATGATTTTTCCGTAACCAACGAGCTGTGCGCTGATCTTTTTCACTTAATCCGCAAAACGGTATTGGTGATTTGAATACATAGTGTTATAGTATATAATCTTCACCATAATTTTCTTCGGAAGAATCGAATTTCAACACAGCCAATTCCTTTATGTAGAATTTCCCATTTGTTGCATTTGGAAATCCTTGGAAGTCAACAATTGCTGCGTTGGCCTTCATTGTGCGTTGTCTAGAGCGAAACTGGTTGATTTATAATCGGATTGCGGCGTTTTTATACATATTTTGTAACAATATTTGTCAATGGATTATATTGAACCACACGATCATGTAGTAGAAGACAGAATGCTGATGTATTCTCTGGCACCTCCTTCAACGTTTTAAATTCAATTCGAATATCCACCGGTCCACTTTTCAATGATTCGTTTTGATGAGAACAATCGATGAATATGATTGGAGCGATATTCTTGAATTGTGTTTTGCTTAAAAGCGGTTCATTCTTCTTACAATCATAATATGCTTGTTGAAATTTCGAGTACATATGATATACTACTGCATATCTATCATTATTGAAATCCAAATTCAAATCCATGTACGGGTACTTCGCAGAATTTAAATAAATTTTAACGTCTGAAAGTTCACAGTGATCGAAAATACTGGAATCTTTATCTTTTTTATTTCGTCGATCCGTTTGTACAGCAAATATAATGTAACGCGGTTTCTCCAGCTGAGTCGATGTTTTCACCGTCCAAATGTTTTGTCTTGCTGTTGGAATCGTTGGCTGTATATGCATATCCCATGATCGAAAAGCAATGGTAATATCTCGACTATTTTCCACATATTTCAACAACTTCAGTTTCTGTTTATCTGCAACTGTAACGTGTGGAACCATCCATTGAATTTTGTGTATATTGAAAGTGACGTTATCCGTTGGTGATATAACTGCATCATGATCTGTTCGAGCCCGAGTCAGAATTAGTTGATGTTTCGCACTGATGATAACTTTCTTGCAATGGTTAAGAAATCCAAACATCCGCGCCAATGGTAGATAGAAATTGAAGTAGCTTTCCGTCACTTTAATTGTTTCACCCGAACACCATCCGGCGTTGTAGAGTAGTTTGCTTTCATTTTCGTTTAATGCCAAATAATTGATTAATGTTGTTGTCGGTCCAACGTACTTGTATTGATCGATTTCCACATCGTTCAATTCATATCGTATTTCTTCAAACAGGTACGCCAATGAATTGTTGGATAATTCCGCTGTAGTCGATACGATAGATCTTGATCTTGACAGCAGATTCGAATTTCGTCGCTGTTTCCAAACGCATTTAGAAACGGCGAATAGCAGTGATACTCGATGTTTGAAATGCTTTCATCGAAATCGATTCCAGTATTGATGCTTAAAATGCTCCTCATTTTTTCCTGTTCAGCTTGAAACCCAGTTGTCGTAGAAATTGTTTGTTCTCTCTTGTTAATGGCGGTCGTTGTTGCTTCTTCCTCACCGATCCGTTCACCTTGGTGGCAAGTTGTAGACTGATCGGTCGCACCACATTTTCGACTTTAAATACCAACATTTTTACGCTGGTTTCAAATGCAACTTTATTGTTATCGTTTCGCCTCGAAAATTCACTAAATTACCGTCTTGATCCACAATTCGCAAAACTAGAGATGTTATCCATCTCACGGTCACCGGCATATAAATAACTGTATTCGGTGATTCGCTTATTTTATACCCAGGTTCAACTTGAATCGAAAACGAATAAATATTATGTGCTGGAACGTTGTTCAGGTAGCTGTTCGTTGTAATGTTAGTTTCAATTTGTATCAGATTCACTTTCATGATATTCGTTGGTTTATCCGAATAGTGGTAATGACCAGCCGCAAGTTTTCGCTTACTGAATCCCAGTAGTGAGCCAGTTGTTCGTTCTTGATCGAAATGAATTGTTTCCGTTCATTTTATTTCACTTTTTAACGTATTGTTATTTGCACGAAGTATAAGTTGCGGGCTATCACCCGGTTTTCTCTTCTCTAGTAAGTAGTAGAAATATGAGCATTCGATACCCTCCTCCCGATTTTTTGACTAACCTTGGTAGGTCAGTCAAAAAATCGGGAGGAGGTAGATCGATCAGGGCGGTTCTAGAAACCTCCGGAGGTGGGTGGAGGAATGTTTTTTTATTAAGTATAGTTTAAATAATAGGTACACTATTAAAATTTATTAATTGACGAAATACAATAATTACTTTTAACATGCAAACAATAATAAGATTTCTTACAAAAATAATGAAATTTTTTTTTAATTTAGAATTTTCAATATTTTTTCATTGTTGTTGACAGTCCCATTGTTGGAAATTGTGTTGTTGCTTTTAACTAAAATTTTTTAAATTATTTTAAACATTAAGATATATTTTAGCGCTAAGACAGGTTCTACTGTAGTATGCAAAAAAATAAAAATCAGAACAGGTTCTACTGTACATGTATCATATTACCTACGTAACATTTTTAATTTTTTTTAGTTTCCCGATATCAATTGCAACTGGTAACTAAAAATTTTTTATGTTAGTAGAGGTATCATATCACGCTATCAGCGACTCTTTTTTTCTTAGAGTACGTGACATTTTTTACGATTTATCGGAAGTATCATATTTCAATGTCGCAACATACTGACGCCGCGCACATTCAAATAAAAATTGCTTTGTAAGCATGTATGTATTACAAAGTGACCTTTGAGATGGAATCCTTATTAAGAAAAAAATTATCATTTGTACAGTTGCATTCATAAATATGCGAACACTTACTATTTTTTTTATTTTCTGATGGTCTTTATTAATAAAGTGTAATAGTATTTTTATCATACACATTTCAAAACTCGCTAGCATATATAATTATTTTAGACGCTAACAAATTATCTTCTAACGACGTCGGCATTAAGCACAGACAAGTTTAAACCTGTTTCAGGTGGAATTCTAAATCTAGGTGAAGAGTTCGCAGTGTTTAGACTAGCAACGTCATTTATTAGTGAAAAGGATAACTATCAAAGGATTTTCAGCTGCATCTGCTGATAATTTTTCATAGAGTCCGCTAGTGTTCAGACTAGCAGCACCATCTATTAGTGAAAAGTATAAATATCAAAGGTTTTTAAGCACCATCTATTGACAATTTCTCAAATTTACTATAGGGTTCGCCAGTGTTCAGCGCAATCTATTAGCGAAACTTGGAATTTACAGAGTTCAAAGGTGGCTACGTCATCTCTTGGTAATTTTTCAAATTTACGCACAGGGTTCGCTAGTATCCAGACTACGAGCACCATCTAGTAGTGAAAACTTGGAATTTACAGAGCTTAAAAGTGACTGCGCCATCTATTAGGGAAATTTTGAGTTCTTAGGTTAAGCTAAGTTCACTAGGGTTCAGTTAGGTTTGAGACCAAAACATTCCTCCACCCACCGCCGGAGGTTTCTAGAACCGTCCTGATGGATCTACCTCCTCCTAAGGTCAGTCAAAAAATCGGGAGGAGGGGAGGAGTGTCTCGAATGCCCATATTTCTACTACTCTAGTATCCTATCTTCTATTTGAAACTCCAAATCTTCCAGATCATAATTGCTAACAGGTATTTCGATGCATTTCACTTCATCATCACCGTACTGAAATAAATTATTTGTTTAGTCGATATTTGGCACTGTGTTGTATGTTTCAAAACTGACCAACCCGCTAAATCGGTAAATCGATGGGTGGAAAATACTCAGCCGTTAATATAGATGAATCACCACTTAACGTTAATGTTAGCGACATGGTGTCTAAGATACAAATGAGAGAAAATTCTATATCACAGATATATTTTTATATTTAATATTATTGCCATGTAAATATTGTACAACTTCTGCAGATGGTGGTAAATTCCCATAACTATCGAAATATTCGACGTTTTTGTTATCTTTGGCGTACGCTACCCAATGGCTTCCTGGTCCCGATGAATTATCCAAATTGACGACTCCACACTCCTTTCTCCTTGGACGTTTTAGTAAATCATCTCTCATGAACACTCCACGAAAATTGGACAAATATTTGTTTCCAAACTGATAAATGTCGCGATCAGTAAATGGTCGATCGGGTAGCTCGCTTAGCGGTTTTTTGATTGGATGTAAAGTCCTAAACCTCTCCTATATGGTTTCAAATAAAGTCCAGTTCCAGATTTGGATCCAAGTGCAATTGCTTCCATCATCCTCTTATGACGCTCATTTTCATCCAATTGTTTCTTTGCTGTTTTATAAGCATTTACTGCTTTCGCAACACCAGTAGCACCTCCAGCAAGTGATCCTACAGCGGACAGGCTGGCAAAAAGTGGAACTAGAAATGGTAAAATTCCACCAGTTTTTGGAACTGGAATGATTCTCGGTGTTGTAAATTGACTGTCCTTCTTGAAAATATTCTTCGCAGCTTTCAGTGCAAATTTTATCATATTCTTAATAGTTTTCGACTTCTTTTTCTTCAATATACTTCTCAAATCACGAATTCCAGCACCAAATATTAATTTCTGTCCTTTTTTGTTCTTCTTTGAATGATCCATTCCTAATTTTACTTTTGACTTCATCGCGTTCGTTACAGCCCAAGCAGCAGCTCGCTCGCCAAGATTTGAATGCCTTTATGTCGATCTTGAATATTTTTAAACTGTAAATAGGCGATGTCGTATTCTTTGCATGCAGCGTCCAATTTGTTGATACCCGGATCACCTCGTAGCAATCGCTCGCGCAGTCTAGTTCCAGGTCCACAATACTGATAGCCAGGTATATGGAGTTCAAATGGTAATTTGTTGATTACTCCATTTACTATACCACAACCAGATCTTTTCACACCGCTTGTCTTCTCACGACTAACCGCTAGTTGTTTCCACGTCGAAATTTAAAAGTGAACTGAAACAAAAGAACATATGCTGTACTATTTATATATGTTATAAATATGCTGGAAATTTACTTAACTTTATTAGTATGAGAAATAGTGTTATTTAATCAACATCGACGATGTCTTCTTCATTTGTTAAACAGCAGGAGACGCTACCAGTCAAAAGTTTTCGTCTGACGAGGACAGCACTGATTTCAAGAAAAATGGCCCACTGCTACCGAGAAGTATTAGAGCGATCATCTGTGGTCCAAGTGGATGCGGCAAAACGTCACTTCTTCTATCACTTATCCAAGATCCTAATGGTGTGGCATTTGAAAACATATCCATCTATTCCAAATCATTAAACCAACCGGAATATCAATATCTGAAACGAATCATTAAAAGTGTTTAAGGTTTGGGTTATTTTACATACTCTAATAACAATGATGTCATACCACCGAAAGAAGCACGACCACATTCGCTGGTAATATTCGACGATGTATCTGCGCGGGAGAAAAAAGCCATAATAGGCGACAAAACGTTTAAACTTGGGGAAATTTTGATTGAAAACTTATTTCTTTCATGAAAAATCCTCAGAAAATTATGTTCCAGGCATCGGACGTGTTCGGCTGAGGAACTCATCCAAGATTTTTGGACTTAAACGTTTTCATCAAATTTCGTAAAAACAGGATGTTTCGTTTGAGAGTTATCGCACGGACACATAAATACATATATATATATATATATATATATATATATATATATATATATATATATATATATATATATAAATATACATATTAATATATGTATATACCCCTGTCATTTCCAATGGTGAAAGAAATGTTGCAAAAATTTTTTAACTTGGAAAAAATTTGGCAAAAAAGTAATTTTTTCACGAAAAATGCCCAAAAAACCATGTTTTCGGCATCGGACGTGTTTGGGTAACGAACTTGTACAACGGTTTGGGACTTCCAACATTTTCACCAAATTTCGTAAAAACAGGATATTTCGTTCGAGAGTTATCGCGCGAATACACAAATACATATGTATATGTATACATAAATAGCTATTATATATATATATATATATATATATATATATATATATATATATATATATATATATATATATATATATGTATTTATGTGTTCGCCCGATAGCTCTCGAACGAAACATCCTATTTTTACGAAATTTGGTGAAGACGTTGAAGCTAAAGTTTAAGCGACATGGCCCATCCGTACAAGTTGTTGGCGTCCAGATATTCGATGTAGGTTGACGGCTTCGTAGGGTCGTAGTCAGACATGTATTTATTGTTTGCTTCACTAAAACGACCGCTACATTGTGTCAATCCACCACGCATACCCTTTTTAATGAAATGGATCATGTCGATATCCGTTAGTAGCTCCAGTTCCACTTTCGTATATTTCAACATGGTGTCCCAGCTCAAGCCTGGTGCGGTGTAGTATTGGCATGGATCCAATTTATACGTATTCAGGCACAGGTTCTGGAAATTTTCGAATACATCCGCCAGTAATAACACATCCGTTTTCAGATATAAAAGCCTGAATACTCGCCCAAAGTTCGGATGTTGAATTCTTCCCATACTCGCTGTGCACGCTTGGTATTCTTCATCGCTTATACTTGATAATTTCAGACTGCTATGGAATGCCGCTTTTGGTGGTAGAGCGCGTTCATTCAGTCGGTTCACACTGTTGACGTATTCGTACGGGAATATTCCTTTTTGTTTGATTAAATTGAAAAGGCGGTCTTCAGGAAATGCTTGACGAACTTCGGCGAACTGCTCCGGCTTTAAATTTTCAGTTATATTGGGTATGTGCGACACCTCGAAATTCACCCGTTAGATGGTCATGATCCCGCATACGAGCATTTCCCAATTTGTTGCCCCATATGAAACATTCTTCGATTAATCCAAATTCTAAATAGTCCAGCGCTGTTAATGGCTTCATCGGAATTTCCTTTTGTAAAATTTTATGTAGTCGTTGGGCATCTTCTTCTAATTTTTCCATAAAAACTTTCGCACGTTTCGAATTTATTTAATGACTCATCATACGAACACTTGATGTAATATGCGAAGCTGAATGGTTCGTGGATATGCGTGGTGTTCGTAAAGGATCCGTCAGGATTCGGTGCGCATGTGTCGCATGGTTTTAATATTGATTCGAAGTCCGCGTAGATCGTAAATGGTACGCGCATCTGCTTGGCATAATTTTGAAATTTCAAAATGTTGTCTTTGCCAGGACTTGATATTACAGTGGGGACTTTGTTGCAGTCTTCTGTAACATGTTCGATAAGCCGCTCTTCCGTTGTAAAATATTGTAAGCATCCATCGCATAACCATGTAGCACCATCATGCCTTGAAAGTTGACGTCCAACAAGTGGACTTAAGTTCTTTATCCAACAGTAGTGACTGGTTTCGCCATTTTCAATGTACAGCAGGGTAACATGGATGTTCCATTTTTCCTTGGTGTAGTGCAGCGGTCCAACAATGCTCTTCCCTTCCAGTTCATAAACATTGACGCTGATGTTGTTGAGAGATTCGAATAACTGTGTATCTTTGATCTTCATTGGGAACTCAATATCATCGAAATTTAAAATTGTCGAATAATGAGGATATGAAGTGACTCGATGCGGGTTATTGCCGTGATCGACTGGGTGTAAGGCTGATGTTATTGCCCATGCGAAGCAGGTCTGGTCTTCATTTTGAATATTGATAACCGCCATTTTTCTCTTGATCCATGCCGGAAGCTCGATATATGATGAAGCCCGGAGTGGCTTATATTTATTTACGTTGACTTCCAAATAGCAGACTCCAGCAACGTCCAGCCGCTGTCTCGTTCCTGAAATTCTTCGCTCTTGTGCACTACAGTCGACACCATACTTTGGTAAATTTCCTCCATATTGGTGGATTCGGAAATAGTAGCATTTTTCGTGTTTAACGACTTCAAATCCAGTAGTAAATTATCGTCCTTGTCGAATTTTGCATATAGACCGAACAATTCAAAATTAGCTTTAAATGACGTATGCTTCGCCAGTTCCATATGCAGCAGCTGAAGCACATTTTCCTTAACTTCATCCAAAAATTCTTCAATGGACTGGAAGTACTCGGAACTCTTCACCCGGTAGCTGATTATTCTGGTTTTGAACGCGCTGTTGATAGTTTCCACATTAACGTTTCCAGTACCGTAGCATAATTTACTTTTGTGGGCCGCGCTTCGTAAATGCCCATTGAAAGATGAAGTTGGTATACCCACTTGGCAGCGTCTTGTTCCCCGATCCGCCTTTCATTAGATGGACTGCCATTTTGTTCACCAGCTGCGCGCTTTCTTGAAATATGACCGCTGCTTTGAGGGCTGCTCATGATCAGGTTCGACGCCGGTTGCGGGTTGCCCATGTTCATTAACCATATACCGCTTCAGATCACGTTCAACATATTCATCGCAGTAAGCATACGATACAGCCGTTGAATGGAATTTCTTCACATGACGATGTAAATTATCCATTCTCGAAAAGGTATCCCCACACTGATCGCATTTAAAAGACGATTTGTTGTCGCTATGTTTCGTCTTCATATGCCGCGCTAAGTTGTCTCGACGGTTGAATCCTGATGGACACATTTCGCAGTTGAATAATTTAAAAATTTGTAATATGTTTTCGGTCAATATTTTCATTATCATGCGATAATATCAGCTAGCAATATGAGCCCTAGTGCATAATGTAAGAATTTCCTAAACATATTTATTTAACACAACGTTCGACATTGACGTCATAAAACGTAGAGTGCGTTATTATCAATTTTATAATTCTTGGAAATAAATTGTTGAGAAAAATTTTTATCCAAAATAATATGGTAAATTGCCTTAAAAAATCGAGATAGGTTTTACTGCATTAGCACACACAATGTATGCACTAACTTGTTTAGACATGTTGCATTCTAAAGCGACAACGATTTCATATGTAAAATGCTGCGGAATGTGATGTACAAGCTATTTTACAATGTGAAGGTTAATCTTTTACATTCTAAAAAAATCTTTTGTAGATATTATTGTACAAATAATTTTTATTATTAATTTATATTTGCATGGTAACATACCAAAATTATTATGAAAATTCAACTCTTAAAAAGAAAAATTATATTTTCAAATATTCATAAAATCCTTTTAAAACGTGACTAAATTTGAGCGAAAAAATATTTTACATTTTATTCACGGAATTCTCCTAATACATCCTAAAAATACATTCTAAAAATTGCAAAAGAATGTTTTTTAAATAGAATTCTTGTAGTCTGGGATCATTTCTAGCATTAATTGAAATAACGTTAGGTAGTGTAATATGAAATGTCGTTTTCCGACCACTTGGTCCACCGAGTACTTAATTCAGATAAATATCGATAATTTTTTAAGCCTTAGAGAAGTGTTTAAAAGCCACTCTTTAATTTGAATAGAATTGTTGTAGCCTGGAAGCATTTCCACCTTAGTTGGAATATCATTGGGTCGTGTAATATGAAATGTCGTTTTCCGACCACTTCGTCTACTATGAAATTCAGAAAAATATCGACACCTTCTTAAGCATTAGAGACATATTTGGAAGAAATTATTTTTTAATTTTAAATCGAAAAGAATGTTTTTAACATAACTTAAAAAGAATAAAGTATATTAGATACTAAATAGTTTTAAGGTATCACAAAAAAAGTTAGTTAATTTTCCAATAAATGTTATCAGCCAATAGTAGAACTGATTTGTCTAATTTACGCGAAATATTTATAATTTGCTTTTTTAAAATATGACTAAATAAACTTATAAATGCTATAAATTTAGCGAAAATAATTTAAATTTTATTTACGGATTTTTTCTGACACATCCTGTACATTTTAAAAAATTATAAAAATTTTACTTCTAATATCGCTTTAAAAAGAAAAATTATATTTTAAAAAAGTTACTAATATGAAATTACGTCTTTAAAAAATTAAGAAAAACTATTAAAAAGAAAAATTTTCTACTGTTAATATTGTTTAAAAACTATTTTATGAACAAAATGAAAAGTTGTTGAGCCAAAATTATTTAAACGAGATTAAAGAAAATTTTTTGTTTTAATATGTAAAATAGCTAACTAAATTTTTAGAAAAACACTGTACGCTTATTGGATACTGTACCTAATACATCACATTACTCTATATCAACCCAAGTAATGAGAGAACGTTAAACGAGTATATTGTATATGATTAACGCGTTATAAATACCTATAGTACATTTTAAAACGTTAAAAAAACACGAATTTTTGTTTTTAGTATTCATAAAGTAATTATAATTAATCCCAAAATTTCTAGCAACTGTTTCGACTTACCCAATATTTCCAAAAACCACAAACTAATTTCAATGTACTATAGTTTTAATAACTAAAATTAACTACTGGATTAACTTAAAAAAAACGAACAATTAAAATAGAAAAATAACTTACAATTATGTACTTTTAAGATGAAATTCACTTTGTAATGTTTGAAGTACACTACTCACAAAGTCGAAAAATAACTTAAAATTATGTACTTTTAAGATGAAATTCACTTTGTAATGTTTGAAGTACACTACTCACAAAATCGAAAAATAACCTAAAATTATGTACTTTTAAGATGAAATTCACTTTGTAATGTTTGAAATACACTACTCACAAAGTCACAAAAAACGTAATAACTTATATGTAATTAATCCAGCTATTTTTTACAAGCCAATTTTTCAGTTGATATAAGTGTATAAAAATTACAAGCCGAATCTTGCAACATACATATGAGATGCATACGATACATACATTCACATATACTATACAGTAACGTGTGGAATCCGCTTCGTAAGCGTTTGCTATATGTGATTGAAACTTTTGCGTTGTTAAAAGACATAAATTATACATAGTTAGCTTAGAAATTATTTTTTATAAAATATAGTTTTGAAATTATTATGAAAAATTTAACTTTTTTTTTCATTTTGGAAAATATTAACCACTACTTATTGATTTAGAGGTGGGACATGAATATAAAACTCGATTTTTAAATTTTTTTATTGAACACCAAAAAATTTTCATATATTAATCTGGTATAATCATACTAGAATATAAATCAATGTTTTAAAGATGGGTATGAATTAAAAAAATCGAATTTTTGTTTTATAATTTTTATTAAATATATGTAAGAATTGATACAATATTGAAATTTTTAAAATACATAGTACAATTAAATAATACATTTGAAAGAAAATAAATTACAAAATTCGCCATTAAGCATCCCCAACGATTTCGAGAAAGTCCAGCGTTTTGAATCCCAGTTTGTAAGTCAGTCCAATGGGTCCATTATTCATAATACCCAGTTTTGAACTGCTCTACAGCCACGCCAGCATCTGCTCATTCAAATTGTCAAATCTCGCCGGTAACGAAATTTATCCAATTTCTAACTCCAATATTGTCTTCATTTTCAATGAGTCGAATTCTGATGGCGATTGTCTCGCGCTTATAATTTTATATATTTTTCCAATTTCCATATCAGAAAGTTTAATCCATCGTTTAACAGCACCAAGATGGTTCAGTTCATCCATAAAATTTCTCGCCATTTTTTGAATTATGTCTCTGTTTCCAGATGAAGCACCAGCAGTAATGGATTCCATTGTTGACAATAATTAATTCTTAACACAACAATTGAAAATTTACAACAATGAGATTTAATGTTTTTCACTAAAGTTTCGAACAAAATTGTAACTGAAAAGTTATACTACGGTCTTTTATAGTAGAAAAATAACTTGATGACGTCAGCTGACAATTTATATGAGTTTAAACCTGTTTTCAGATAAAAATATGATAAAATTATGAATCAAGGTAGTTCTCGGTGGTTCAGACTGGCAACGCCATCTTTTCATGGGATTTTGAATCTAGGTACCGAGATCGCGGTGGTTCAGAGTAGCAACGCTACCTTTTAACTATCAAAAAGTATTTTCGACGCCATCTGTTGACAATTTTTCAAACTTACACACATGGATCGCTATTATCCAGACTACGAGCGCCATCTAGTAGTGAATTTACAGGGCTCGAAGGCGGCATAGCTTACCTATCTCCTCCCGGGGTCGCTCAAAAAATCGGGAGGGGAGGAGGTCCCCAAACTGTCATATTTCTACTACTCCCAGACGTAAAATCCTACTTTCTTCTTTTTAGGTTCAGTAGATGTGGACGAAATGCTCTTTATTTTAAGATAGCACTTCTACTTCAGAATCTTCTTCACTTTTGTCCAATGTAGCGTGATTATGAAATAATCACACAAATGTGATCTCGTTTTTATAGGTAATATCTCCAAATAATTTCTTCTTTATCGAAAGTCAATAAAAATCAAATCACAATTCATAAATGTCAAAATTAGAATGAAATTTTACACTGTGGTGACATCTACCACAAAAGTTTACAAATACAAAGTTACAAATACGAAATTTACAGATACAATATAAATGGTTTTTCTCCTTGCTAATTAATTCACAATAATTATTTTTAATTTCAATTAAATTTTATAATTATGTAACAAATGATAAACAAATTTTCGAAAAATAAATGGTTTGAATAAGAATCGGATCAAGCGATTTTTTCTCTTGAGCGTTGGTCGGCGAACGAAATAGTTCAGCATGTATTGTTAAAATGAAAATACATATAAACAAAAATAAAAGTGGGGTACGTAGAATATTTTCGGTCAATACAAGGATTTTTATTCAAACTACAAATTAAGATGAGTATTTAAAATAAAAAAATTATATTAATAATGTAACGGGAAAAATTATTCGACATAATCTTTTAGTTAGTTAGAAAATATTTTTCATATTTATCCTTGTAGATTAAATGTAGTTTAAGTATAATTTGTATTTAAACCACGTCGTACTGCGCAAAACATCCGGCTCAGTCTGAACCTGGTCGGTGGAAAAATAAAAAAAAATGTTGCCAGCGATTAGTAAATTGTAATTTAGTATTAAGATAATCATATTTTGCTTAGTTTAAAACATTTAGTAAATTTTGAAGTTGAATAAATTTTCCCGATGGTATTTCATTTTAGTTAAGGGCAGTAGTTAGATTTATTTGTTAAGGTTGTTACGTAATATTAAGGTAAGTTAGTAAATATCACGGCCATCTAAAATAAATTAGTACTAATGCTTTAGTCAGATCGACAACATTCATTCATAGTTTTCTTTCTGCAATTTTCGTTTCGTAAATTTTTTCTTTCCGCAAATGTTACATAGTGCTTTAATTGTGTTGGACCGGTCCACGCGCGATAGTCCGAAGTCTCGACTCCGGCCTATTACCCAGAAAACTATCGAGCACGTTTACCATAAAATCTTTTCCATAGTTATAGTATACACATTTCTTCTTTCGATGATTAGTTTTCCACTTTCCCATTGCTGGAGCGAAGGAGGCCTAATCGAGAAAAAGCCGTAACGGAGTCGATTAGCTTCTTGCGCCTTAAAAGGAGCACTTTAATTTACCCCAATATATATATATATATATATATATATATATATATATATATATATATATATATATATATACTAAAGGAGCACTTTAATTTACCCCAATATATATATATATATATATATATATATATATATATATATATATATATATATATATATATATATTGGGGTAAATTAAAGTGCTCCTTTAGTATATATATATATATATATATATATATATATATATATATATATATATATATATATATATATATATTGGGGGGTGTGCTCCTATATATATAAAGTGCTCCTTTAGTATATATATATATATATATATATATATATATATATATATATATTGGGGTAAATTAAAGTGCTCCTTTTAAGGCGCAAGAAGCTAATCGACTCCGTTACGGCTTTTTCTCGATTAGGCCTCCTTCGTGAACTAATATCCATTAAATATACCTACAGGATACACAACCAATGTCATTTCAAAAAGTAACAGGAAATCCAGCTGTATATAAGTCAAGACAAAATTAGGACAAACAACAGTCGTTCAAGCCAAACTCACCGGAGTCAACTACATATTAACTCAATCACCGCGCGGTGGTAAAGTAAATATTATTATAATACTTTTAACTTGTATAAAATTTGAAATTGTTTAATTATTATTTTTCAACTTGTAATTTTTGTAAAAATAAATTTTTTTTTTAAACATAAACTTCTATCGAGTTTATTTTTGGCGCAGCCGGTAGGATAAGTGCAGGAAAAATTTCGTAATCCTCCACTATCTATGCGCTCATCGTAAAGTTAACGCGACGGTTAAACTACGAGTGTCTTTCAAAACTTTGGAGCCAAACCTACGAAACAAATAAATTAAATACAACTCGACTGGAACAGCAACAGTGGTTTGGAGCAACATATCCCAGACAACGACATTCTCGACGGATTATCGGGAACCAATAACGAACTATCCATTCACGGCGGTTTACTGTGGAGAAGATTGGCTTCGTTCTGTTAACGTCTGGAACTGCACGTACGCTGGTTCATTGGAATATGTGGAGATCATCGATTCTATTGTTGTAAGTCTTAACTTTCCTTTATTATCGCTTGATTTTCAATGTCCAAACCTTTTCCTTCTGTTAAAAGTATTAAATACCTGAAGAGAGACGACGGTTTATCGCTCGATTCAGATTCATCAAGTAGTTGTGACTTCGCAAGTAATTTTGATATTTTTAAAAACAAAAATAATAATAGTAATATTAATTTAGAAAATAATTTAGAGAATACAAATATGGCTCAACCAAGATTAGTATCTATTGACCAATCTGCAAACGCAGTTGAAACGTTACTAAAAAATTTCCAAATACCAGACATTATTAAAACTATTGTGCCATATGATGGTAATAGAAGTAATTTATTTAATTTTATAGACAGTGTAGATATGGCAGTTGATCTATTGTTTAGCTTAATAGATGACAATTTGAAAAATTTATATAGCAGTGAAATTCGTAAAAAGATCGTAGGCCCAGCAAACGACGTATTAAATCAATACGGTCGCGTTAGGAACTGGGATAGTATAAAAGAAATACTTATAGGACATTATGCAGACAAAAGGGATGAGTACAGTCTCACACGGGACCTTTACTCATTAACACAAGGTAGTCAGTCCGTTGAATTGTTTTTTGGACGAGTAAATGAAGTACTCGCTCAATTAATAAATAATGTTTCATTAATGTATAGTGATGAAAATATAAAACGAATGAAAATAGAACATTACAACCAAGCCGCATTAGATTGCTTTTTAACCGGCTTGAATAGGAATATAGGTAATATAGTACGTGCCTTCCAACCAAAAACATTGGGTGAAGCTTGGTAATGCGTCCAGCAAGAACTCAACGTCTGTTATAAACAAACACAGTATGGCAACATAAAATCAACAGAGAAGCCCAATCAGCAACTAATAGGAACTGTCGTAGAGTACATTCAATCCCCACCACGACAAGATTTTAACACACAGATACCACATATACAAAATGTATTCAGTAGTCATCCGCGATTGCAGCACATACCGCGATCTGGTACAAACGAATACACGCTGACACCAACGGAAACGGCATCAGAAAATATCAGACAGTTTAGCAATAATTTACTTCGACAGACCGAACCACTTGAGTAATTCCAAAAGAATCGACCAATGTGGAGAACTGTAACGAACAAGAATATTATTACGAAGAACCAAGACTAGTAGAGTTCGATCAAACGAGACCACCACTAGGAGTTGCATCTGAAGAGATGTTCAATCTAGAATATTGTGAAGAATTGGACAATCAGATAGAACAACAATACGAAAAAAGTGAACAATACGATCTATTGGAATATCAATTCAATGCACAATCTAAACAGATGGACTTGGATCAAATTAGCATCGATTATGTGGAGGACGAAACATGCTCTTCCTATAATTTCGAATCTACTGGGCTCATGGAACCTAGTTTGCAACAAACGAGAAATGAGATACTGGATGAATCAGATGAGGAACGACAAGTGATAGTAACTCAACCAATCAATAATGAAACACTAACAAACTACGTACAGTTGAACAACATAACTGCCAACTCGGAACCAATAAACCACCAACATTTGAATAATTATCAGTTTGAGGCATCTGAATGAAGGGGAACAAGATGCACTAATAAAAGTATGCAGTTACCAGGATACCTTTTATACACCCGATCAACGGACGATATTTGCATCAGATGCTAAACATACTGCTACAACAAAAAACGATCTATCGGTTTTCAAGACATCATGTAAGCACCCACATCTCTATAAAAAAGGAGTTGCAAGGCAGATCAACGAAATGCTAGAAAAAAACATCATACGACCATTCAATTCGCCGTGGTCATCGCTTGTATGGACTGTAGACAGGAAGACGGATGCATCCGGAATGAAGGAAGTAACAATGACGAAACCCCCACCATTAAGTACAGGAAATACTGTATATCCTAGGAACATTCAAAGAAACTTTAAACTATTAACTCCATACAATGTACGAAAAGTAATAGAAAGGAATGGATCAACATTTGAACCTAAAAACATAAATATCATAAAGTAAAAATTAAACTTAAATAAAAAATAACGTTGTTACAAAGCTAACGATGACGAACGCACAACGAATAGAATACCATGACATTTCCCACACGAAAGGACTAATTGCACTTAACTTAGGTAGTACTAGGATAGTTTCACATTACAATAATTTAATTCATATTGTTAATTTAACTAGTATAATATTTACAATATTGAGTTTAACGAAACACTATATTACAATATCAAGAATTTAAAGGATTTATACAGTAGGATCGAACAAAATTTAGATAACTTGGAACCTAAATTAAATACGCAAATGTTAGAACGTTTTAATAATGTCACGGAGTTCATTAATGCTGAACAAACCAAATTAAAAATCATTGCTAACGCAATGAAAACTTACCCACACATTGAACAACAACTATTTCAATCTCAATATTACTTCTCAGTTCAGTCACAATTGCAATATTTGAATCAACATATTAACGACATAGTATTATCAATAGAATTAGCTAAATTAAATATAATTTCCAAACACATTCTTACACGAAACGAACTAAAATTAGTATATACCAATTTGAAAGAAAATATCGAAATTTTAAGCGATGAACACCTATATGAATTATTAAAATTAAAAGCTTATTACAACGGAACTAACATCATATTTGCAGTCATGATCCCTCAATTTAAATCTGATACTTTTAACACTGTTAAAATACGTCCACTCCCAGAAAATCATCAAGTAATCAAACCCAAAACCAGTCTGATCCTACAAAATAAAACCCACTTCCAATTCCTCGAAAAGAATTGCGACAAAATAGAACAGGAATATATTTGCCCACCTGTGAAGTTAACACCAAAGGGAACGAACACCTGCGAAACCAAGATATTGGAAAATATGCCAGCCCAGTGTACCTTACATCGTACCATGGAAGAAGAATTTATTGAAGAAATAGAAGAAAACCACATCATTGTAATAACCAACCACGCAATCAACATCACAAATAATTGCGGAAAAAACATCACCAATTTTATTGGCAAGCTCCATATAATAACAAATCTATGCTACGTCACAATCAATCAAGTAACATATGGGACGTTAAGCAGTTCAACCAACAACATAATCCTGGAACAAATCCTTTATAATACAGTTAATATTACTGACATTTCTAAAAACATTAATTTAGATTTGTTGCAGTTAAAACAGTTGGAAAACACAGACACTTTACAACTTATGAAAATACAACATTACACGCACATCAGTATTACAGCCATCATCATTGGAATTCTAATAGCAACATGCATAGGATGTACCACATATCGAAAATGTAAGAAACAAGAAAACATTCCAGAAATGGTCCAGTATATGATGGCGCCTACAGCACCACCAGTGGAAAATGCAGTCGTCCAATTCCCTTTTAAAATTGAACTCCCATCTTAAGGAGGGAGGAGTTATGAATTCTGGACTAACCACCTTAATGGAACATCAGCTATTCTTCAAACTACTTCATTAAAAACACCCATAGGATATGTAACCAATGTCATACAAGTTTCAAGAGAAAGCTAGTCAACGCATGAACTAATATCCATTAAATATACCTACAGGATACACAACCAATGTCATTTCAAAAAGTAACAGGAAATTCAGCTGTATATAAGTCAAGACAAAATTAGGACAAACAACAGTCGTTCAAGCCAAACTCACCGGAGTCAACTACATATTAACTCAATCACCGCGCGGTGGTAAAGTAAATATTATTATAATACTTTTAACTTGTATAAAATTTGAAATTGTTTAATTATTATTTTTCAACTTGTAATTTTTGTAAAAATAATTTTTTTTTTTTAAACATAAACTTCTATCGAGTTTATTTTTTATATTTAATCAACGTAGTTTTAATTGGGATTTCAAGAGTTTAATGATTTCGTTTTAACCAATTACCCAATGATTTAGGAACCGGATATTCAGGACCCCAATAATTAGAGTTGAATTCCAGAAAAACAATTTATTTTTTCATTAGTCAAATGTACATTTCGGAACATATGTCCCTTCTTCAGTGACCTATTTAACAATTAAAAATAAGTAAGTTACAATTGTGTTAGGTGTTTTGTAAAAAGAAAAAAAGATTGACAATGTATTTTTCTTTTAGTCTAATACATACATGTTATGAACATTGCATAAAGAATAAACATTTTATTTGAAATCTTAAAGGAAAGAATTTATTTAATTTCACAAAATTAACTATGGAAAATATAATAAGGTATATTGAAAAATTTTTTTGTATGTTATAAATATTAATATTAATCGATATTTACTTATCAAATTTTATTTTATTTGTAGTGGAGGTATACACTATATGGTCTATCTATATCATTATCGATGTATAAGGGAAATTAGCAGAAAAAACCAGCTTATTTTCAGTATTAGGAATTAAAAAAAGGTTTTGTTTTTTAATTTAAACAAACATCCGGACAGACAATAAGAATGTAAGTCAAAAAAGACAGAAATTATAAGAGAAAAAAGATTATAATAGAAAATTCAAGAGTTTACTCACCAAAATTTTAATTAATTATATTCAAGTTCCTTTCATTTAAACTTTTGCATATACATTTCTGTATATTTTTGTCCAAATATGCATTTCATAAGAAAATTGTCAAAAATTGATAAACAGAAAAAACAAGGAACTTTTTATTAAAAAGTTTTATATATATAATAATTGACTTTAAAGATATTAAACTTAATAATTAAGTCTTAAATAAAATAATATTTTTTTATAAAATTATATTGTGAGTACATTGTAATTGTACTGTTGTTTGACAGTAACTAACTGTTGTAATTGGTTCTATTGTTAAAAAAAAACTATCGTAGAAAATTCTAGACATTAAAAGTTTTTGTTTGATGTTTTTGCTTTCTTTGTCTGTCCATGTTTTCTAGAATAAACTATTGTTTACTTTAAATATATTATTGATTATGTAATGCTGTCCGTGTAAACAATGCGATCAGTTCAAATGTTTGATGACTGGTAAATAAGATTCGTCCAAAAAGGAAGACTCAATTTGTTTATTACAGTTAGTTTTATTGTTTAGTTGGATGAAAAAACTTTCACTTAGCAATCTTTTCCTGTAGTTTGCTTTCTTATCTAAAACTTTAACTTTTTCAAAATCAAAGATGTGATCATTATTAATTGAATGTTCCGCTAAGCCTGTGGATTCTTTTCCTCTCTTTATGTCATATTTATGTTGAGTTAATCTATTATTTAATTTTTGACTAGTTTGTCCAAAATAACAAAGGTCGCATTGTTTGCATGGAATTTTATAAATTACATTGTGCATTTGTTTATTTTCAATTTTTGATCTTTTTTTATTATATGTTGATTCTATTGTGTTTGTAAAAGAAAAAGTTACTTTGTTATCACTAAATTTTTCTATAGCTGGTTTAATTCTTTTTGTGAATCTGTTATATGGAAAGCATATTAGGTTATTATAGTTTATTTCTTTTTCATTGGAATTTGAATTAAAATTATTTGTTTCTGTAGAATTATATGCTTTATGAATAACTTTTTCTTTTATTGAATTTATTAGATTTAGTGGATAGTTGTTTCTAGTTAGTATTGATATTGCTTTTTTTATTGCATATTTTCTGTTTTTGACACTGCTTAGATGTACAGCCCTATGAAACATATTTTGTATTATATTGTTTTTTATATATTGTGGATGATTGGAATGGAAATTAATTAATCTATCTGTATAACTAGTTTTCCTGTGCCAAGTGGTATTTAAACAATTGTATTTATCTTTCTTAATTAACGTATCTAAAAATGTAATTTGATTATTTTCTTCAATTTCGATAGTGAACTGTAGGGCTGGATGGTAATTATTAAAAGTGTTTTTGATTTTTTCAATTAATGTTAATGGGGCACAAGAAAGAATATCATCTACATAGCGAAAGAAAAAAGAAGGGTCCCATTCTTTAATTTTATTTATGCTGATATTACAGAGATAGTCCATAACATAAGATGCTAAAACAGGACTCAGTGAATTTCCCATTGGACAGCCAAAACATTGTTTATAGTATTTATCTTGAAATTTAAAAAAGTTATTTTCTACTATCAATTCTATTCCTTCAATAAAAGTTTCTTTAGTTAAGTTAGTGAATTCTTTAATTTTATTCCATTGTTTTTTAATGATTGCTGTTGCTAATTTAATTGGAATGTTAGTATATAAAGATTTTACATCCAATGAAAACAGTTTTTCTTCAGAATTTTTTAATTGTATGTTTTTAATTTTATTGACAAATTCATATGAGTTTTTTATGGAAAATTCACTGTGTTCAGCTTCGCTAAGTATTTTAGAGAAAAATTTGGATAATTCTTGAATTGGAGATTCAATTTGACTTACTATGGGTCTTAAAGGGATTCCCTCTTTGTGTATTTTAGGTAGAAAGTAAATTTCTGGTAATGTTTTTCCTGATTTAATTATTTTAGTTTTTGTTATGTTGTCAATGTATTTACATTTGTATAATTTTTCAGTGAATATTTTGACTTTTTTAGAAACAACTTCCACAGGGTCTTTTCTTATGTTTAAGTATGTATTTTTGTCATTAAGATGTATTTCTGCTTTTTCATTATATTCAGATCTATTTAAAATAACTGTGCAATTTCCCTTATCTGAGACTGTAATGATAATTTCATTTTTATTATTTTTTATAAAGTTTTTGGTCTTTAAAAAACAATGGAATAAAATTAAAGAATTCACTAACTTAACTAAAGAAACTTTTATTGAAGGAATAGAATTGATAGTAGAAAATAACTTTTTTAAATTTCAAGATAAATACTATAAACAATGTTTTGGCTGTCCAATGGGAAATTCACTGAGTCCTGTTTTAGCATCTTATGTTATGGACTATCTCTGTAATATCAGCATAAATAAAATTAAAGAATGGGACCCTTCTTTTTTCTTTCGCTATGTAGATGATATTCTTTCTTGTGCCCCATTAACATTAATTGAAAAAATCAAAAACACTTTTAATAATTACCATCCAGCCCTACAGTTCACTATCGAAATTGAAGAAAATAATCAAATTACATTTTTAGATACGTTAATTAAGAAAGATAAATACAATTGTTTAAATACCACTTGGCACAGGAAAACTAGTTATACAGATAGATTAATTAATTTCCATTCCAATCATCCACAATATATAAAAAACAATATAATACAAAATATGTTTCATAGGGCTGTACATCTAAGCAGTGTCAAAAACAGAAAATATGCAATAAAAAAAGCAATATCAATACTAACTAGAAACAACTATCCACTAAATCTAATAAATTCAATAAAAGAAAAAGTTATTCATAAAGCATATAATTCTACAGAAACAAATAATTTTAATTCAAATTCCAATGAAAAAGAAATAAACTATAATAACCTAATATGCTTTCCATATAACAGATTCACAAAAAGAATTAAACCAGCTATAGAAAAATTTAGTGATAACAAAGTAACTTTTTCTTTTACAAACACAATAGAATCAACATATAATAAAAAAAGATCAAAAATTGAAAATAAACAAATGCACAATGTAATTTATAAAATTCCATGCAAACAATGCGACCTTTGTTATTTTGGACAAACTAGTCAAAAATTAAATAATAGATTAACTCAACATAAATATGACATAAAGAGAGGAAAAGAATCCACAGGCTTAGCGGAACATTCAATTAATAATGATCACATCTTTGATTTTGAAAAAGTTAAAGTTTTAGATAAGAAAGCAAACTACAGGAAAAGATTGCTAAGTGAAAGTTTTTTCATCCAACTAAACAATAAAACTAACTGTAATAAACAAATTGAGTCTTCCTTTTTGGACGAATCTTATTTACCAGTCATCAAACATTTGAACTGATCGCATTGTTTACACGGACAGCATTACATAATCAATAATATATTTAAAGTAAACAATAGTTTATTCTAGAAAACATGGACAGACAAAGAAAGCAAAAACATCAAACAAAAACTTTTAATGTCTAGAATTTTCTACGATAGTTTTTTTTTAACAATAGAACCAATTACAACAGTTAGTTACTGTCAAACAACAGTACAATTACAATGTACTCACAATATAATTTTATAAAAAAATATTATTTTATTTAAGACTTAATTATTAAGTTTAATATCTTTAAAGTCAATTATTATATATATAAAACTTTTTAATAAAAAGTTCCTTGTTTTTTCTGTTTATCAATTTTTGACAATTTTCTTATGAAATGCATATTTGGACAAAAATATACAGAAATGTATATGCAAAAGTTTAAATGAAAGGAACTTGAATATAATTAATTAAAATTTTGGTGAGTAAACTCTTGAATTTTCTATTATAATCTTTTTTCTCTTATAATTTCTGTCTTTTTTGACTTACATTCTTATTGTCTGTCCGGATGTTTGTTTAAATTAAAAAACAAAACCTTTTTTTAATTCCTAATACTGAAAATAAGCTGGTTTTTTCTGCTAATTTCCCTTATACATCGATAATGATATAGATAGACCATATAGTGTATACCTCCACTACAAATAAAATAAAATTTGATAAGTAAATATCGATTAATATTAATATTTATAACATACAAAAAAATTTTTCAATATACCTTATTATATTTTCCATAGTTAATTTTGTGAAATTAAATAAATTCTTTCCTTTAAGATTTCAAATAAAATGTTTATTCTTTATGCAATGTTCATAACATGTATGTATTAGACTAAAAGAAAAATACATTGTCAATCTTTTTTTCTTTTTACAAAACACCTAACACAATTGTAACTTACTTATTTTTAATTGTTAAATAGGTCACTGAAGAAGGGACATATGTTCCGAAATGTACATTTGACTAATGAAAAAATAAATTGTTTTTCTGGAATTCAACTCTAATTATTGGGGTCCTGAATATCCGGTTCCTAAATCATTGGGTAATTGGTTAAAACGAAATCATTTATTTTTTATATATATATTCTACTAGACAAAATCCAAAAAAACAAAGAAAAGCAAAAAAAATAAAAAAAGAAAAAAAAGCCTAGTAAAAGGGAAGTGATAATTTAGGTGTATTTGGAAATAATAATAATAATAATCTAGTCTAATTTGGAAGCACGTTGTACCAATTTCGTATTTTGGGAAATTGTAAAATGGGAACCCAAAAAGCGTGCTCAAATTTATTTAAATGTAGTTTTATTTTGAAAAATTAGTCACATTTGAATAACTTAATTTAAAATTTTTCACTTTACAAGTTATAAACTTCTAATTTTTACAGTTTTAAATCTCATTTTAATTATTTGAATTTAAGTTTGCGATCACACATCCGTTAAAAATTTGTTATAAGTAAAAAGGAAATATTACAAATATTAATTAAGTATTTTTATATTTTTTTGAACGATTTGTAAAATTTATTGTTAAAAAGGTGGAATCACCATCCCAACTATTTTCTGTGAATAAATTGTAGATTGTGGTCCGGAAAAGGAATTTTATTTTTATTTTCTTTACGTCACACCTTTAAGTGCCGACTGAGAGCGAAACGTCTGGTTTTGGGGGGAAAGATCCACAGACCAAATAAGTCTTCCACTGCTCCACTCAGAAGCTCATCAACACCTCGAGCGGGCTCTGTGAAAATTTTCTACTCAATACGCACGCGCCATCTACTTGAAGTTTTGATAACCCATCTAAATTTCAAATTTAACTTCAACACCCAAATTTAAATTATTCAATATTAGTCTCCCCTTTAATTTTTAATTAATTTTTTTTTTTTTTGCTACACCAAGGATCTTCTAAAGTCATTTTCTGGAATTTCAAATTTATTCCGCCAATTATGCTGAATCAGTGGAATACAAGTTCTCTTCTTCAATTTTTTGATATTTATTTATTAAATGAGAATTTAATATTTCTGAACCGCCTTGGTACTCGCTGAATTTTATTTTTAGAAATTTATCGACACGTAAGCGATTTGTATAATTTGCTAACACTCTGTGTTTTTTATCATTAAAATAGGTTTCCGTACAAGAGGTAATGGTTTTGGTGACTTGGTAAACATAAAGCTGACCGTAATGGAAACTCATAAGCCACTAATTTGAGAAAATCTTCAATAAAATTTTTATTGTAAAATCCATTTGCTTCTTGTCCCACTGTGTCTATATCTTCCGCAGATTCTCTAATTTTCTTAATCTACAATACAATAATGGGAGTGACTTCATAATCTGGCTTGTATTTTAATTCCTCGATGTTAATGTTGGAAGCTTTTTGATCTGATTTTTTGTTCCTCGGTAATATCTCGCTGTTTTCAGTTGAAGCGGAATCTTCTTTTATAATGAATCTATATGATCAATGACTTATGAATTGTTCTAATTCTTTTCGAGCACTGATAATCTTTTTTTACATTTTTCAGAATTATATCTTGATACTGATGCAATGTCACCACGCACATATTGTAAAAAAACGTCTTCAAAGACTATTAAATTAGATGCATCAATCAGGAGGAAAACACAGGACAGACAGAATTTCTTAATTTTTGTATTAGACACGTTTTAATACATTTCCATCGGCAAATAATTTTTATAAAATGAGCAACATCTAGTCGTATGTATGTTGCTATTTCAAGCCTCATGTTAGCTGACTCATGACCAACAGCTTTAAGAAAATGGGTATTTATATAGATTTTAATGTTCTGTTCATTAAAAGCTAATGTCAGAGCATTAATTAAAGCTCTTGAGCAATCACAGCTTACTTCACCAGGTTTAGAAGTTCCCATTGTGTCCCATTGCTTGAGAAAATATTCTAACTGAACTGTACTTTGGTCATTAGTCAACATTTTATTCACCGGTAGCGTATAATTATTAAAACTGATAACAATTACATATAAAAAGATGTGGCGACTCATCTGCCCATTTCGATATTCAACATTTCTCACTACACTGCCAGTTGCGTCAATCGCAATATGTGATTTTTATCGTTTTCATTTCATTAAATTGCAATATCTTTTATAGGCGTGTAATTGCAAATTCGAACTATAGCACACGAAGAATTTGTCTGTTTTGAACTCTCGAATAAAATCAGAGTATTGTGGGCAGTATCGCATATCCTCTACAGTCTTAAAAATATCTGTCTTCTTTCTTTACTCCAAGATTTCTATTAACATATTCATTTGATCATTGCTGAACTACTTCTTGTGTTGGCATACTTGGTGGTATTTGACAGTTTCTTAAGCCCGCTATTTCTTTTTGTAGTCAATTTCCGGGTTAATTGCTGCAGCTTGTTCTCCTATTTTTAACCTTTTACACCACCGAATAAGTCTTCTGACATCTTATGTTTTGTGTCGAAACACGTATCTTTTGTTCAAATACGTAATATTACAGGAAAACTTATAGGCTTTTGATCAACGAAATCATAAAATGGATTGTTGCAACTCTTACATCTTCCGTGGATAATGATGTGACGTAGAAGCCAGAATCCTTATAGATTCTTGCATTCTTAAAAACATGCACATCGTGAATTGTTAGTTTTATAAAATTCATCAGCAATTTCATCTCTCTATGCCTATCTCGTCAGCACATAATAGTTACGTTTTTTTATATTTCACAAGATCAGATTCCAGGAATCTATTATAAAACTCTTCCGAAAGGGTAATCAAGAATTTGTGCAAGTTCGGACTTGAAGTGCAATAAATTTTTTCTGTTGTTGTATCAATAGTGCTGTTCGGATCGTCTTCAGCGATCTCTTCAGGGTGTAGTAATGTTCACAAATTGTGCCTGTTTTCTTTACACTCTGTAGACATCTCGTCCTTTCCATTTCCCTGAGAAATGATGGCTGATTTCTTCCCAAATGGCTTGTGTTGGTCCTGGTAGCATTTTTCTATCATTAGGTAAGCGATGAAGGTTTCGTTTCATTACTTCTATGCACTCCATTGTTGACACTCTGGGGACTCGTGTGGGTAATTTATTTTCAGAAAATATCTTATTAGTCAGAAAGATTAATAAAAATATGTGGACATGCTGGACAAAAGTACAAATTTTATTTTACTAACTACCCATACCCTAAGCTTCAAATTTTGGGTAGAATCCACTTAACCCTATCAACCACATGGCGACCACTTTGAAATATATAAACAAATTCTGTTTAAAATATGCAATTGCAATTGCAAAATATTGCAATTATTATGAAACTTGGTATAAACATGAAATGCCACATAGCGTAGGTTAAGCCCGCAAATCAAAAAGATTGAATCATTCTTCAAAGGGGGTTTATAGGAGCTTTTTTCCCTCCAAAATTTTTTTTAATTTTTTACAAATGTGTAAATTTAAAAATAACGAATCGATAACCATTAGCCATGGATACTGCAAAAAAAAACCTTCTTGATATATACAGCTGCAATGTTCTGTGCATTTCCAGTCTTTGTTTTTACATAAGCAGCTCCCACTACAACCATTTTTGCTATTTTAAAAGTTACAAGTTCGCTACAGGCTATCGATGCAACAGGTAATCTAATTCAAAATGCAACCCATCTTTGAGTACCGTCATTAAGGGAGTATTCTTATTTATTGACCAAAAAAATCGCAATTTCCAATCATTTTTTTCCGAGCGATTTATAACTAGAGGTACATTTCTTTCCTTATATTATTAAACAAACATTTAAAATTACAATTTTTCTTTTGCTGTTCCATCATTTTTATTACCAAGGAAGTTGAAGTGGATGTCGCAAAAAACAGGGTGAAACAGTAACACCGATAAGTTCGGTCCAAGACATTTGAAACAAAAATTTCAAACGACATTTTATTACAAATTGTGTTCTCCAGTGTGCAAATTAAAATAAACTCAAAATTTTAAAAATTGTAACTATCCCTAGGTTTACACTAGCAATTATTTATTGAAAGCAATATTGAAACATAGTTCAATTTACTTTTCAATTTTTTCTGTTTGGGCATTTGATTGCTTTCAATTATATTTGCTGAAAATGGCTGCCAGTGAACACTTGAATGTTATTATAAGCAAAATAACAAAGTTAAGAAAGATTGAATTATTAGAACAATTATGAAAATGTCCGGAGACATTTAACTTTATTTTTAATCATTTTAATGTCTGTGTTAAATTCTGTTGCGAGATCCTCCCAATCTCTCATTTTTATGTCAATTCTTTTATATAATTTACTGTTAAGATCCCATGGGCTTTCTTTTTCCCTATACATGTTAATTAATTTTAAAATTTCCTCTTTATTAAATTTTTTTGTTGCCATTTTTATTTGTTTTAATTATAAAAATTAAAATTTATTTTGGCTTTTTGGTTATGTTCTGTCGGTTGTTGTGTTCGGCAGATACGGTAAAAAGGAAATATACATATTTGTTTTTACGTGCTCTATGGTTTTTACGGTTTTTACTATGAAATGTGTATGTATATATGTAAAATGTACGTACATCACGTACATGTAATCCATGAACCGAAGAGATCCTATTCTTTTTTTTCAGTTTCCGCCATTTTGGATACTGAAACGTCAAAATTCTTGAAACAAAAATTGCTACAGAGATGGAAAGCAATTTTTGTTTCCATCTAGGAGGCAATATTGAAAACTCTTTCAATATACTCGTCTACATTAGCAATAATGTTTCAATTCAATATTGCTTTCAATAAATAATTGCTAGTGAAGACCTAGGGTATAGCGCACCTTTAGAAAAAAATCACGTTTTAGAGCATAAAAATGCATCTACCAGAGGTGAAAAATTTTGAACAAATGCATTTTAAGCTCATGATTTTAGTTTGCACACTGGGGAATACATTAATGAATTCAGTAAACCAAGATTTAGTTTCATAAGCTAATTATTTCTTAAGATATCAGTATTTCCACGTTAAAAAAATTATTTCACGGAAGCTCCGCGCGCGCAAAAGAAACATCCCCTCTTTCTTACTTCGTTTACAGATTATTATTATGTAAATATCTGTGAAACCGTTAGGAATTTTCATTCAACTTTATTTTTACGGTTTTCATTAAAATTATGGAAAAAATCGATTTAATTTGATACTTTGATTTATTTATTTTACAAAGCACTTTGATTTATTTAAAATGAAATTTAATACAACATAAGGCCTTTTTATAAACATAATACTGACTTAGAAACCAAATTAAGCTCAATACACAAAACTGGGTATGACTTCAAAAATTTGGGTAAAAATTTAATTTTTATCAAATATCGCGAAAACGGTATGACGTAGATAAAAAGTTTGAATTAACCACATTGCTATATTTAAAGACCTATTATTGATATGAAATTTGTTGAAATTACATCAACACAGGTTATTAGGAATTAAAATTTGGTGGTTAATCTTTCAAAAAGGGAGTAAAAAATAAAATATATTAAAATTTTATTTACAGATTTCAAATCTATGTAGAAATGTCTAATTGACCTGTTTTTACCTAATTTCTTAATATTGAGTCTAGGGTTAGTTAATTAGAGGGTAACTGTGTCGACATAACCGTACTATTCGAGCAATTCAAGAACTTTTTCATGGAAATTAATTTAAGGCAATTACAATAACGTAGTATTGAAATTAAGCTTGTTCTGTAACATTCAAATTTCATCAGAATCGATAGACTTTGTAAAATAATTAATAAATTTTAAAAATGACCATGTAACAATATGTATATATTGAAGTAGCAGATAACATTAAAATATGTTTTTTGATGAGCTGATTTAAAATAAAAATTTTAATGAATGATTTCACAAAACTTTCTACGGACTTACGATATACTTTCGTGGACCTGCGGTTAAGAAACACTGGTGTAGGTACTGACCGATATAGATGTACCAAAACAGCAATTTTTGAGAAAGCATACGACGTCGCATGCACATTTAGCAAGTACATTTACTTGTCAATAACATTACAGGTTCTTGGAGGACATTACTCAAGATGGCCGCCTTGTAGGTGATGAAATGGAGTGGATCCTACTCAAAACTTGAAGATTAGAACTTAACCATTATGTAAACCAAAATTGGTGCTTTTGTCCGGCGTGCCTACATCTAAACAATATTTTGCATTAATCTGCCTAACTATATTCAACACTTGTTGAATAAAAAATTCGTATAAATTATTTTTAAAAAATAGGAATCGGGAAAAACAGTCAATTAATTTCTGCGATAAAAACGTTTAAAACAACAATATGATTGGTAAAAAAACTTACTTATTATGTACGAAAAGTTTTTAGAGAAACCACCACTAACAGTAATCAGAAACAATAATTATGATTTTATAATTGTAAAAATTAAAGTAGATTAACACCAATGAAGACACAATGCATAAAACTTACGAAATAAAATATTTTGTATACTGATAGAAATTCAATTGTTCAAGTACACAATTAAATATTACCGATAAAAAAAGTTACTGGACTAACAATGGGTCAAGAGAAAATAACGCTTATTTTCCAAAAAATACAGTAGGACAAATTTGTGTGGGTAAAAATTCCAATATTCCTTAATTAAAGATCTTAGAGTAATTAAAAATGTGTATAATAAAACACAATTGATAATTAAATAAACTTACAAATTAAATTAATTACCAAAAAACCAGAAGATAAAGTTAAAATAAAAATTATAAAAATAATAAGTTTGTCGAATATTTTCAATTTTACTTATTGAAAATTTTAAAAAATATCTATCGTTGACCAATTAATTAAACCAGTTGACTTTTTATGACCAATTTCTGACGTCTTGAATGATGGTATTGGGGTACTTGAGGTTGGAAACGTTTTGGCCACCGTGGGAACTTTTTCTTGGGTGTGGCCGTGTGAAATTGCGTGGGTGATAACTGACAATATCAGTCGGTGACGTCGACAGACGTGTTTTCCGATGAACGTCGCCATTTTTCTTTAATACGTACAGACGATGACGTTAACTTTGTCAACGTCGTCATTTTTTTTTTGTACGTCATTTTCTTCGAGAAGTCTGCGATGGTAAGACCCGATGTTCTAATGTTGAATGTCGGCCATATTGTAACGTATTTTTTTCTTCTTCAAGTCGGCAGGCGGATTTGAATTTGCTTCTGTTTGTATACGAAGCGGTTGTTATAACCACTACTCTACTTAGCAAATGATGCGTTATAAATTATACAGTATGTACTTAGCAACCATGTGTTACGTTCAGTAGGTAGATTTGTAACAACAGTTGTTTCGATATTGATGTAATAGACTTAAGCAAAATATATATATATATATATATATATATATATATATATATATATATATATATATATATATATATATATATATATATATATATATATAAATATTAAATTCGATACATGCCTTATATACTAATTTTACCTACCTATACTTATTAAGGGGGAGTGGTATGTGATGTGAAAGTGGAAGGGGTGAGAGTGGTAGGAGAATCCAAAAATCATGAAAAACAAAATTACATTATATATGACAAGAGGCAAACAAACACGTGACAACTTGAAAATAACAGAAAGACAATGTTACAGTGAATACAGTTTTAAACCGAAATTAAAATTTAAATAAGTTATAATATTGAAAATAAAGTTTAACTGTAAATATCGGTGTAATCATTTAAAAGGTGATCGGAGCTATGTTTATTTATTTCTATTGCTTCTAGGATTGTTAATTTCTGTCCTTTGCTTGCCTCGTGTAACACTGTAATTTCCCGTTCTGGTGTGTGTCCGGTGTCTATTAAATGTTTCGCAAAAGCAGAGTCGTATTTCTTATTTCTATATGACCCGAAATGCTCTGCCCTCCGGGTTTCAAAGTTTCTGCCAGTTTGACCGATGTAAAAACCATTACCATCTTGGCAGTTTAATTTGTAGATACCCTTTTTTTTAAGTTTATCAATTCTTGTTTTATTGTTATATATTAAGTTTCCTAGATTAAAGCTTGATTTAAATGCTTTATTTATGTTTGATTTTGCTAGAATTTTTTTAATTTTATCTGGTATTTTACCAAAATATGTTATAGTTTTAAAGTTAGTTTTTGGTTCTGGTTTAAAGGAGGAGTAAATTTCTTTTATATATATTATATTATATTGTATATTTGTTTAAATTCTTTCTTAGCTATTAATTTATCGATTAGGTTTGAATTATATCCGTTATTATTCGCTATTGTTTTAATATTATTTATTTCTTTTTTAAAATTTTCTTCCGACAAAGGTATATTAAACGCGCGGTGGATCATTGAATTGTATAACTACTTTTTTATAATGTAACAAAATAAAATAGAATAAAATAAAAATAAGTTAAAATAAGTAGTTATGTAAATGATTTAACTGTCGTGAAAGTAACACGACCACGATGTTCGTTGATTTTTATTTGCTTGTAAGCCAGATAATTAGAATTGAATTGACAGTGGAAGCGAGGCTTTAGATGTTATATACAAATAATGGATCCTACTAATCTACTAAAACGATTATAAGCAAAAGATATATCTGTGGTATGAGGAAGAGGTGCGGTTGTTTGTCTATGATTTCGCGCGTTTTTTGACAAATGTCAAAATTACATGAAATCTGACATTTGTTGATATTGTTGATGAAATAAAATGTAAAAAAAAAACTAAATGGTGATAAATGAGTATTCTGAATTTATATAAGTGATTATAAAACGGGAAAGGGTGTTGTGATAAATGAAAGGATTATGAAAATATTGGTTGATCTGGTTATTTTTGGAAAACGTAATATACCGTTGTCAAATAAATGCACTGAGTTGATTGAAGATGATTTAATTCGACTTTTTTCACGATTAGATGAATAACTCCTGTCGAAAATTCCTTTTCTGTTGTTAAAATATTTAAGATAATACAACAGATTTTTCGAAGAAGGTGCCGAAATGTTTAACTCAAGTTGGAAGTTTGAAAATTATTTCACAAAATTTTATTTGGTGAGAAGCATTTATTTAACAATTAAATAAAGAAAAACAATTTTACAACAATATGTGTTTATTTCAGATTTATGTTTTACACGATCGCGTTGAAATTTTGTAATGAATAATTATATTGTATGTATCGCTGAAATTTTGAAAACCAATTGTCCTAAGAGAGGGAGAAAATATCCCACCATTTTTGGTGACGTATGAGTGTATTAGGTAATTGTTGTAAAAATATGTGAATATAATCCTATATAACAATTTATTATTGTTATAATTGTAGGCTGCGACTTTATGTTGATATGGACTTATTGAATCATTTGGAATTGTAATGCATGAGTAAGATGGTTTTCTATATATACTGAAATCAAGCTTATTGTTAATCTTGGTTATAGTCAGATCTAAAAAGTTTATACTATTATCTTTTTCTACCTCTAAGTCAAATAGAATTTTTGGGTCTAATGAATTTAATGACTCTACAAATTCTAGCTCGCGGATCGATCCATCGAAGCCTATAATTATGTCGTGTACATATATATACCAAAATTTTACATGTTGTTTGGTTAGTGTATTATTCATTATTATTTCTTCTAAGTTCAACATATAAATTTCTGCCAACAGAGGGCTCAAAGGTAATCCCATTGAAAGGCTACTTGTCTGTCTGAAGAATTTATTGCCGATCTCAAAGTAGTTTTGTTTTAAAATTGTATTAAAGGTATTTATTAACTAGGATTGTTTTACTGGATTTTTTATCTTATTGTTTATTATTTCGCTAATCAAGTTCAGACACTCCTTGGTAGGAATATTGGTGAACATACTACGTACGTCCAGGAACGCCAATTTGTACCGACCGGGAAAGGATGTGTTATTTAACTGATTTACAATTTAAAAGGAGTTTAATGCAGCCGAAATAAACCTCTTAAATAAAGGACCTAAATATATACCTAATTTAAACCATAAAAATCTTAAAGAAACTCTAATAGTAGACTCGGAACTCGCGTTAAAAAATTCTGATGATAATTTAGCTAAAAAATAAATTAAAAATATATTTAAAAAAGGACGTAAAAATTAAAATAAATAACAAAAATACTATTAAATTTTTAAAAAATAAAATTAATGACAATAATTTAATCCTCACAAAAGCAGATAAAAGTAATTTTACCGTAATTCTACCGTAATTATATTTATTATCTAGATGCCGCTGCATATATTATTTACATACAATATTTTGAGTCTAATTATTTTTTATTGTTAGAAAGTTTGTCTTATCTTCATTGAATTTTACAGATAATTTTGATTTATTAAATACTTATTAATATTTATTATAAGCAAAATATTAATTTATATTAATTTATCACAAATAAAATTTATTTGCTTTTTAAAATTAATAAAGTACGAATTAAAATTATAAGTAAAACAAAAAATTTACTGATAAGGAAATATAATGATACATACTATGTTCCATTCTGTGTCACGTTGAGTAACACCAGTCATACATATGTGTATGTATGCATAACAACACCAGTCCAGTATAGATATGTGTACACATGAATACATATAAATACCTACATATTATACGTACGTACCATATAGGTCATAATAATTTAGAAACACACACATACTCATGTTATAAGTTATGAATTTAAAAAATAAAAAATGTGTTAATTTTAAGAAAAGAAAAATTTTTTCATATGTCCTTATTAGTACTACCTTAATTTTAAACAGCTCTACGTAAAATAAAAATGTGTTTTGAGCATGTATAGCATAGCTTTTCAGATTTAAAAAAAAAAGTCTCTTCGTTTTTGTTGTTTTATATTCGAGTAACTAAGTAACTAAAAATGAATAAGAGTAACGTATGTGTATCTGCTTATACATATATATTTTAAGTTTTAATTGAAGCACTCACTTTTCTAATAAATTTCACTTTAACTAACACTAAAAACTGAATAGGAAAAATTGTTTTTAAAACAGGGAAAAAAGAAAAAAGATATCACAAAATTGAAAAAGATAAAATTTTATTTTCTTCTTTCATTTCTTTTTTTTTTTAGGAAAAATTACATTTCTATTTTTTTTTTTATTTAAATTACGGCACCCGAATCCACACTTGTAAAAAAAAGGACGCCACAAATTTAAAAAAGAAAAGAAATTTAGGAAATGCGACTTCACACGACGGGAATTCATACCTACAGGAACGGCCATTCTATGGTGTATTCAACATAGGCCCCACCTACGAAGCCTATCGGGTAGAAATCCTTGGCACCGCCGATAAAATCATAGGTGTCCATGTTTAACAGAACTATTATCATAGGCATAGTCTAAAATAGAATAAGAAAATAAATAAACAAATAAAACGATTTAACAGAACTATTATCATAGGCATGGTCTAAAATAGAATAAGAAAATAAATAAACAAATAAATAAAACGATTTTACCATAAGTTTAAATTACATACATGCAGGGCTGGGCTTGTGCTCGCCCTTACAGCTCTAATAATATCACTAACTATAAGAAAGAAAGTAAATTAAATATTATAAAATATTATTAGATATTTTAAAAAATAGGAAAAATTAACTTATAATTTAGGTTTTCCATTATTATTTTTTTATTTATCACTTATATATCACTTATTAATTTTTTTTGTTTGAAGATTATAAGCTCTTTTTTTGAAATGAAGCTGTACAGAGATATATTGAATTGCTGCTGTACAGAGATATACCTAAATTTGCAAAATTTGAAACTCCGGAAACTGAAGAAAAAAATTAGTAAAGTGTGTGCGTGTGCGTGTTTGTAATGGACACATGCTAAGCCTACGTCCCCTGCGAATAGTGCTGTATATATAACAGAACGCCGATATAGATCAACATACTATCTTTGATAAATAAATAAATTAATTTTAGGAAAAATTTTTCATTTCTAATTAAAATCTAAAAATTTCCATTGTTTTCTTCTTATAACGAATTATTCCAGTTAATTGTAGTTTACCTGGTGTAAAATAATTAATTTATGACACCCATATCTCTATGTAGTTCTCTCCTTCAATTTCGTGGATAATTTTTGCTTGTTGTTCAAATTTGCTATAATAGCAAACCAACCGATAGACATACGGACAGGTAGACAGATAGACAGACAGCAAATTCAGCCATTTTTTTCCACAAATTCAGTAATTTGTTAATTTTTATCCCCAGTGGCGTAACTATACCGTTTGATGCATAGAACACTAGAAGCCAACTAATATAAAAAAAGTGTAATTGGCTTGGAGTCATTTGGATATGTGTCACAGCTTAAGGCATTAGTCAGTCCGTGTCCGTCGTCGAACCCACAGTGCATTATATGTACATTGTTACCATTGCTGGTTGAACACGTTGAACAGCTCTCTCTGGTAATACGTGTATTACGGTAGTGTGCGTAAATACGCACACTACTAAAAAACACCAAACTAATACACTGCAAACAGTGTGTATCTACACAAATAGAGTGGGGAGATTTACGTAATAAACTCATTACAAGTGGAACAGAGACATAGACAATCTAGTTTGACCCCTTGGTTTGATGGCTAGTAAATTCATTGTATGGGCACCTTACATAGATGTAAAGAAGCTCAAACAGCGTTATGGTTTTAATAAATCACTACGTGAAATACGTACAAAAGCTATTATAATTAGTTAATTTGCTAGTTACTTTTAATTTAAACAACGTCTTGGACATGTCTTGGCGTTATACGCACCTCATCACCCTATTCTTACGCCGTTGCTTATACCTAAATTTTTTATTTAAGTGTTTAAATTTTAAAATTTCTAAAAGTAATCCAGTGGTTTACCAAACAAATTTTTGTCTCTATTGTTATGCCACTGTCGAGTATCTCTACTTTTTGTTTTAATTTTGTGTTCAATTTTTCAATCTTTTTTATGAATTACAAATAGGTAGGCTAAAATATTTATTATATGTTTTAAAACTAATTTACGTAGGTAGATTGTATTAGAATTAGAATTAATTTTAGAAATTATCAGTTACCTGTCCTAACGTTATTTAAATAAAGATTGCATAATTCTTACTGGTACGAATTATATTTTAAAATTATCATTCTTAACGACCTGAAATAATTTTTATAACATCAAACCGAAATTGTGTATTCAACAGATTCTTGTATATGTATGTATATACAAATTATTTCATACACATCTCGCTTTGACTCAATTCCATATTAATAATATAATAATAATAATAATAATTCTGTATTTAAAGTAAAAAGTTTTACATTACAGGAGAGAGGTTGGTATTATAGTACATACATATAAGTATTCACAATTAAATTTTTAAACTATTTAAATTATTACTTGCTGCCCATAATTGCAGCGTGTGTAAACATTTTGTTTTAATTAATAAAAGTTTTGTACTATTATGTATGCGTTTTGCATACAACTGCGTTTCATATTCACACAGTCTGCAAAATACATCAAGAAGAATCAAATTTCATAATATTAAGTAGTGTATAAACATCAATTGTATGACGTATGTAATTCCACATCATTAATTAAATCACAATATTAATAATAACTATAGGTGATTAAACATAAAAGAAGAAAAAGAGAATTAAAATTATACAGATCATACAGATGTTAAAAATACTAAGTTTGTTCATTGTTTACTTCAAGATGCCCATGTAATATATGCCTGACATTACTAATAGTAGATATTAATTGTAATAAGTGCAATGTTTTTTTTTTTTTTTTTTTTTTTTTTTTTTTAATAATTCATAAATATACTACCATTATATATGCATGTAATTTATGCATATATCTTCCTTTCACATTACACGTATTACGTATACGACACAATCATAATATCAATCATGAAATGTACGCACGTGTATGAAAGGCGGCTTCCGCAAATTTGTACAAGCTAACACATTTATTTTTAAAATTTACTGACAATAAATTACAGGTGTTTGTTAAATTATTTGTCTCTGCTAAAATATTTTTCAAATATTGATTACGTAAATTTTTGTACATTGGACATTCTACTAAAATATGTTCCAAAGTTTCTAACTCATTTAAGTAGTAAGAATATGACTGGAGCCACCTTCCCATCTGCCGACTTTTTGAGTGACCTCGGCAGGTGGTAAAATACCGAGGCGGTTCTAGAAGCCTCCGGTGGTGGGTGGAGCAAAATTTGGTCTCCAACCTAACGACATCTAGTGAAATTGTTTCTAACCTAACAGAACCCAATGGAACTTGATCTCACCTAACAGAACCCAACAAATTTTTTTAACCTAACCTAATAAATTTTTTTCTAGCCTAACCGAACCTAAGAACTGAAAATTTCCCTAACAGATGGCGCAGCCACCTTCGAGCCCTGTAAGTTCACTACTAGATGTCACTGCTCGTCCGGATACTAACGATCCCTATGCGTAAGTTTGAGAAATTGTCAACAGATGGTGCTGAAAATCCTTTTTGATAGTTAAAAGATGGCGTTGCTAGTCTGAACCACCGCAAACTCTGTACCTTGATTCAAAATTCCATGAAAAGATGGCGCTGCTAGTCTGAACCACCGCGAACTCTGTACCTTGATTCAAAATTCCGTCAAACGATGGTGTTGCTTCCATAATTTTATAATATTTTTATCTGAAAACAGGTTTATACAGGTTTTTCTTTAAATAAAAACCCTTTTTTTATTTTAATAAATTTATTTAAAAAGAAATATTTTACAATAAAAATGTTTAAATGTTATTACAATAATATTTGTATATGGATATAACATTTTCCATGGCGCAAGTTGCTCCGGAATGATGACCGCATCGAGGACTAGTGTATGTTGATGTTATGATTCCCAACTTGGGGCAAATTGTTATTTCTTCAAAGTTCATGATGGGCGCTGATGGTAGTAGTCGTTTCAAATACCACACTTTTTCTTCTCCTTTCGTATAGATGATTCGAGTTCCGTGCAGATTGTTTATTAAAATGTATTTTAGTTCCTCGTATTCAATATGTCCATCCATCCAGGCGAAGCCATGACGATTTTTCCGCAACCAGCGAGCTGTGCGTTGATCTTTTTCGCTTTATCCGCAAAACGGTATTGGTGATTTGAAAATATAGTGTTGTAGTATATAATCTTCACCACAATTTTCTTCGGAAGAATCGAATTTCAACACAGTCAATTCCTTTATGTAGAATTTCCCATTTGTTGAATTTGAAAATCCTTGGGAGTCAACAATTGCTGCATCGGTCTTCATTGTGCGTTGTCTAGAGCGAAACCGGTTGATTTATAATCGGATTGCGGCGTTTTTATACATATTTTGTAACAATATTCGTCAATGGATTATATTGAACCACCCGGCCATGTAGTAGAAGACAGAATGCCGATGTATTCTCTGGCACCTCCTTCAACGTTTTAAATTCAATTCGAATATCCACCGGTCCACTTTTCAATGTTTCGTTTTGATGAGAACAATCGATGAATATGATTGGAGCGATATTCTTGAATTGTGTTTTGCTTAAAAGCGGCTCATTCTTCTTACAATCATAATATGCTTGTTGAAATTTCGAATACATGTGATGTGCTACTGCATATCTATCATTATTGAAATCCAAATTCAAATCCATGTACGGGTATTTCGCAGAATTTAAATAAACTTTGACGTCTGAAAGTTCACAGTGATCGAAAATATTGGAATCTTTATCTTTTTTATTTCGTCGATCCGTTTGTAGAGCGAATATAATGTAACGCGGTTTCTCCAGCTGAGTCGATGTTTTCACCGTCCAAATGTTTTGTCTGGCCGTTGGAATCGTTGGCTGTATATGCATATCCCATGATCGAAAAGCAATTGTAATATCTTGACGATTTTCCACATATTTCAACAACTTCATATAGGTAAGAAATGGGGGTCGCCTTGCTCTCATCTACCGTGTTTCAACTACTTTTTCAAGGTTACCATTTTTTCACTTCAGATATTTTCGGCTTTCATCGCTAATATTCGCGCCCGTCCAATATAAATATATTTAGTGGAATTTTATCTTTTTATTTAGTTAGTTATTAAAAATAGTTGAAAGAATGAAGATGAGCTCGTCCAAAATGTATAGTATTTCTCAGCTGTTTGGAAATAAATTAAAACCAACTAACGAGAGGTTTGGATTGTGGTTATTGTTGGAAAATTTGGATAACAACAATCTGGTTACTGATATTGGGAATATAAATTATACAGAAGAAGAAAAGCTATTGTCCAACAGCAATTTAAAACTGCGAACACCAATTACAGAACCTTTTTGTGACAATATAATGCTTGTGAAAATAAGTGATATTCGGAATTGTGAAGAACGAGTGCTAAAGGAAAACAGTTTTATTGTGAAAAAAGAAATATGTGGTGCTTTTAATAGCTACTTACGAGGAAGATTTTCTAAATTTATTTCTGCAAGACATGCAGTAAAAGCAAAACTACCTTTTCTTTTACAAAGTGAAAATAAAATGGCAAAAGGAGTTAAAGAAATTATTAAAAAGGAGGAAATGGAAAATATTGATAAAAAATATATAAATCCAATATGTATTCCGTATAAAGTGGAACTAGCGGACGTTAAGGTGGAGACTCTACTGGAAGAACTGCCAAACGTTTTAAATCAACTTAAAGTGGACGACTACTATCTTTTAGATTTGGACATAACACAGGATTTTGCGGGAATATTTAACAAGATAGAAATGTGTCAATTTTTAACGAATAATTGTAACTTCTGTTACCAAGGGGAGTACAAAGAGAATTGCAATGTAATTGTGGATAATGATAAAACAGTTGGAATTGATTGCTTAACATTCGAATGCTAGAATTAAAATATATAACAAATTTGTCTGCCAAATAACAAGTCCTGGAGTCAATAAACAAATTGGTAATCACATCATTGACGTTATCAGTTGTCCAGATATGCGATTAAACGAAACATTTTCATCTGTTTTGGCTAAGGAACACGGAGTTACAAGATTGGAAGCAACAATATATAACTATAATATTGGAAATTATTATAAGATGGAAAATACATTTAATCCATTAGAAGATTGCTTAACGTTATTAGAAGATAATAAACGCTACTTCCAAAATGCGCCAATATATTCTGTTTCGATTGCCAAAATGTGGACAAAATTGACGGAGAGTCTACAGAACAGCTGTTGCCTCGTGTTTAATAATCTTTTGCAGTATGTATATTGGGGAAACAAAAACACCAAAAAATTGACTGGATTACAAATTAAATTACCACATAATTCGGGACTTAGAAATAAAGTAATTAATTACTGCATCTCTGCGTTCAGCTTTAATTGCTTACCTATTAATTATATAGAAATTGTCGAAGATGCTCCTGACAAAAGTAACATACGTATTATACAAAAATGCTATATTAAAAATGGAGAAACATTTTTCTCTAAATCCAGGACAGTTTTTTCCACGATCTCGAAAGATATAAGTATTGAGTACACTGGACTGATCAAAACTAATAATGTAATTCCGCAAGTCCTAAGGAAAAGGACCAATATAACTAACAAATTGACTCCATATACAATTAAGGAAATAGAACCGTTACTACCAGTTTATGTAATATCAGCAAGGAAACGGAAATCAGAGTTGGAAGAAATAGATTTGAAGAAAAGAAAAATAGAGTATTTGACAAAAACCGTCGCTATAAAAGAAGAATATAAACATTTGCTAGAAAGAGAACGTAAGTTAGCAGAACTAAAAGAAAAAATAATAAATTATTTTAAAACACAATGGAAGAATTTGGATATAACTGGAATTTATAACATTTATGCATTTACTGTTAATAAAAAGGGAAAATACCCCTATGTGGGAGTCCTCGCAGAAAAAAATGGAAGTAAAAGCGTTTATTTCTTAAAAGGATACTTAAAAAATTGGTTTATAAATATTTACGACACCAGAGAAACACTTAAAGACAATGGATACTTTATTATTCCATACAATGGAATGGATTTAATCCTTTTACATACAGAAGAGCCGATTATGACATTTAAAACTAATGGAGTTACTACATTTAATGATCACTCATTTGCAAAAATAGAGGAAGTGACAGTTTACTCGGAAATATGGGGAAATATTAGTAATTTAGCTTATAATGACGACGAAATAGAGCAAATCAACGATATTACCATCCAAAAAATAAAAGGTAAAATTAAAGTTACACAGTGTCGACGCTTGAAAGAATTGGAGGAAGGAATCGAGCTGATTATTAAAGGAATAAAGCAAATTAGTTATAGAAACAAAATACGTTATATTTTACAATTCGAAAACTTGGATGCATTGTATATATCGAATTACTGGTTAGAAAGGGAATTACAAGATATTGCTAATATAGATTTAAATATATATAATTACTAATATAGATTTAAATTACAAGATAAAAATTAAATTGGACTTAAATTGGAGATTAAGACCACAGCTAGTAAAAATAAAGAGAGAGTTGTATTTTGTGTATAAAATGTATGTTTTTATTCCAATAATAAATAAATATAAAAATTGTACAAGTACAGTTTTTTATAATACCTCATAATCCTTCTCATAGTACTAGTGCCATCGGTCATACTCGTATATTCCCAATAAGTTAACCGTCGGCGATACACCAAAATGACATCAAAAATACACCAAATTACACCAAAATACATCAAAAATACACCAAATTACACCAAAAAATACACCAAATTACACCAAATTACACCAAAAAATACACCAAATTACACCAAAAATACACAAAATTACACCAAATTACACCAAAAATACACCAAAAAATACACCAAATTACACCAAAAATACACCAAATTACACCAAATGACACGAAAATTACATCAAAAGGACACCAAAGAGTCACTCCCAAAAGAGTCGCTCCCAACGAGTCACTCCCAAAGAGTCACTCCCAAAGAGTCACTCCATAGGTATATAAGACTCAACCCGCGGAATCTTTAGTCAGTCGAGTTCAGTTCAGCTATTCGTAAACACGTTGCAATCGTAACACTGTTAAGCTATGCATAGTTGTGAATTTTGTGGTTTGAAATTTTCGCAGAAGTTTAATCTCTCGCGTCATTTAAGAACTAAACATAATTCGTCTGAGAATGATAAAAATGATGAAAATGGAATAAGTCAATTTGAAGATTCCACGAATCAGTCAGTAAATAATGGGACACACGTGAACAGCGCGGAGAAGCGAAGACTTCCAATACAAAGTGAATCGATGATGGTGAAACCCACTATAGCTTTGAAGCAAGAAACGACATTGAAGAAAAGGAAGATAAAGCACCAGTATTTCAAAATCAGCACGAAGATGACACAGATCTATCTAAACGAAACTTGAATACTTTTAATGAAAGTATGATGGCTGCAGCAAAAGCAATCAAAATAAAATTCGATTCTTTAAAAAACTCACATAATATTCTACAATCTGTGAATGACGAAGATAATCGATCTAACGAAGAAAAGCATTTACCATCACCTGATAACTACAAAGAAACAAGTTTTACTCCAAAAATGGCTGGTCTCTTGCAAACTGCTCTAGACATATTAATGATCAAAGAGCTTCAGAACGCATGCGCAAAGGACGAAGCACAAGAAGTTAAAAATTCAGAAGAAAAGGAACAACCTTCAACATCAAATTCAATAAATGGAGAAGCTAAACGTCTGAACTATGATGAAAACGCTAACCTTCCATTACACCACCGGATAGCACACCTGGCTAGTTACCAGGAAATCCTGGGTTCGATACCCGGCCGATCCGGATAATTTTTTCAATCACTTTGTGAATTTTAATTTACATATATGTGGTTTTTGGTCATGTTAACCAAGGAAGTCGAGTGCTTAAAGTTTCAGTTTAGCTGAACGATAAGTGAACATATGAATACTGCGTGTGTTTAAAATGCAGACAAAAGTCTGTCATACGTAGTAGTGTTTCACAAGCACTCGATAATATTTGAAATTGAAAAATCATATTATTAATGATTTGTTAAAAATAAAGTATCGTCGAACAATAATGATCTAAAACTGCTGTGCAGGAAAGGGTTAATTAATTGAATTCGGCATAATTCCGGAAAAATAAAATAAAATTTCATACTCCAAATTAAAGTTTTCATCCGCTCTTGAAAACGACGACAATTATTTTACTTTCCACCCTGTATACGTATATATTCTTATGGTATAAAATTACATAAAGGAATGCTACGTTTTTTTACATTAGACATAATTTTCAATTCGTTTGCTTAGAAATAATATTTGTCTTTAACTGATAATTTTTTTAGGTGTTTTTACAAAATTAAACTGCGAATAGTTTAAAAACATTTCACTGTCTATAAAAAGCAAATTTTTATTTAGCACTTTATTTTTTTCAATACCTGCCTATCTTTCTATAACTATTGTGTATGGTAAAAATATTGGGGGAATATATAAACATAATAATTATTATTCAAAATTTTACTTTGCACAACACCACTTTTTGAAAATTTTACTTTGTAAAATACCACTTTTTGAAATTTTTTTATGACTTGTTATGATCAATGGGTTAAGTTTCGTTGGATTCGGTTTCATACATTTTCGGATTTTAATTTTATTTATCTTTTATTTACATACTAGCCGTATACCCAATGGGATTGCCCATCGACAATATCTCTTTATTAGGTACTCACTCTGTGCTCACTTTTAACGTTTTCAAAAGCCTAAATCAATATCCACGATGAACTTCCCATATAAACTTTCATTTTCTGTTTTAACGCCTTAGGGAATAAATTTCCAGAAACAACTGACTTTTATTTATAAATAGAAGCCTAAATGCCAATTTTCATAAGTCCTGTGCTTAATTTCGTCCCTCTAAACTCAACAGTTGAGGTTGTCCGTTGTCTATCGGTCAAAGTTAATGATTCATTAAATATTTATTTTAATAGCCATAGTAACATACTTTTAATATCACTAACTTCAAAAATAAAGAATTTACATACAAATTTTCATTCCCTATTAAACCCACTTAGGGGACGAATTTTCAAAAATCCTTTCTTAGTGCTCACCTACGTCACATAGGGAACTCCTATACAAAATTTCATTCTTTTAAACCCAACGGTTTAGGCTGTGCGTTGTCTGTCAGTCAGTCAGTGTTAGAAATTTATTAAGTAGATATATTACCTAAATTGCCCAATATAAGTAAATAATGTTCTTATTTGCCCCTGAACTGCATGATTGACGCGATATTATTTAAATATTTAATAATAATAGTATAGAGTAGGTACCTACATATTGAAGAATGTGAAAAATGCTGATTCTTGTTTTAAGATATTTTAGATAAGTATAAGAAAATTGTTAATCTTATTACAGCTGTTTACAAAAACTAGAGGTCATTTAATACCTATAGGTATATTTAACTAATTGTTAATAATTAAACTAACAAGTAATAAAGAAAGAGAAAGAAAGAAAATTTTCTTAAAATATTGGGAATATGTGCAATTAGTTAAGACTAAAAAATACCTATGACGAGAAATTAATGTTTCAAACTCTTTTAAATTATTAATATTACATATTCAGGGTTAAAAATATTAAGAAATATGATTTTTTTACAATATATTGATATTGTAAAAAATATGTTTTTTAACGGTGAAGAAACCCGTGCTTTTAACAGAGTACTGTATAGATCGTACATTTCACAAATTTATCGAAGTATGTATGCCTTTATTAAAATTTTGGCATGTATTTTTTCAATTTTTTATTAAAAATGTTTTAAACTGTTTGAGTGCTTTTATTTAGAAGTAGAAGGATTAACGCCATATTAATTTTTTTTATTTCTATAGGTGTTTCCTAAAAAAAAATTTTCTAGAAAACTTGAATTTTCATTTTCATATCAATTTGATTGCTCAGTTTATGAAAATATGCTAGTTTTATCGATGATAGTAGTCATATCATGTGATACTATGTGATCGGTAACGAAAGTGTTAAAACTATCGATTTTTTTTTTTACTTTTTGTACAATATAAATGTGTCTATTTTAAATTTTTTTTAACAGTCATTAACGTCATAAGACGCTGAATAAAATCTTACTAAATCATATATCATATCCAACAAGTAAATAATGTGTTTTAAAACAGAACGCCAATATTACCTTTAAAAAAATTTTTATTAAAAAAGAAATACACACTTAGATATTTATAACGTAAGTATGTAACAATTTTTAGCTGATTAATATGTATTCCGATATTAAATAACATCAAAGAATGTGCACATAGATTTAAAAAATGTACAGAGTGATACATTTTTGTAAAATTTACGAGTATATATGGTGTACCATAATTGTAAGTAGAATTTTTATATATACATCAAGTTTAAGGTATAATATCAAAAATTAGTTTGATTTCTTTTTAGGGATCGGTGTAAATCAAAAGATCGGTTTTTTTCTTTAAATTTTTTTTTATTAAGTATAGTTTTTTAAAAAAATAGGTACACAATGATCACTTTTTTAACTAGTAAAATTTATAATTATATTAAAAATTTGTGCATATGCAAGAAAGTGTTCTGTGAGGAATCAAAGATCACCAATTGAATCGATTGGTCGACTTGTGTATTAAACTAGTGAAAAATTATCCAACAAATACCATTGAATCTATAGAGGTGGTTTGTAGACTTTTCAAGCGCAATTATAGACGAAATGTCGGAAATATTGAGATAACGGAATATTTCTGTTGTATGGAATTTACGGATCATTATATCAATCTTCTTCAATGTTATAACGCAGAATTAAGAGAACTAAGTAAAGCGAAGCGTCGAGAGGAAATTATTAAAACAAATTATCGATAACTCTGAAATGCTATGTGATGAATACGAACCATTTTACGACGAACTAATTGATTTCCACAATACATGGATTCCATTGTTGGCAATAATTAATTGTTAACACAACAATTGAAAATTTACAAATTTCAAGAAGATCCAACGTTTTGAATTGCGATTTTAAGAAGATCCAATGTTTTTTTGAATTCCAGTTTATGAGTTAGTCCAATGGGTCCATTATTCATAATATCCAGTTTTGGATTGCTCTGCAGCCATGCCAGCATCTGCTCGTTCAAATTGTCAAATCTCGCCGGCAATGATATGTATCCAATTTCTAATTCCAATATTGTCTCCATTTTTGATGAATCGAATTTTGACGGCAACTGAATTGCTCCCATTATTTTATATACTTTTCCAATATCCATATCAGAAAGTTTAATCCATCGTTTAACAGCGCCAAGATGATTCAATTCGTCCACAAAATTTCCGGGCATTTTTTGACTTAAGTCTCTGTTTCTAGATGAAGCAGTAGCAGTAATGGATTCCATTGTTGACAATAATTAGTTTTAACACAACAATTGAAAATTTACAACAATAAGATTTAATGTTTTTTTCACTAAAGTTTCGAACAAAATTGTAACTGAAGAAATTCTGTCGCAGCCTTTTTATAGCAGAAAAATAGTATGATGACGTCAGCTATCACACTTTATGTAACCATACAGGTTAAAACCTGTTGCTTCATTTTTTGCATATTAGTCATAAATCTTCGCTATTTGATATCAGCATTCCTTCTAATGACGTCAGCTGACAATTTATGCGAGTTTAAATCTGTTTTCAGATAAAAATATTATAAAATTATGGAAGCAACACCATCTTTTCATGGAATTTTGAATCAAGGTACAGAGTCCCCGGTGGTTCAGACTAGCAACGCCATCTTTTCATGGAATTTTGAATCATGGTACAGAGTTCGCGGTAGTTCAGATTAGCAACGCCATCTTTTAATGGCTAGTTTAACTATCAAAAAGGATTTTCAGCACCATCTATTGACAATTTTTTTAACTTACGCACAGGGATCGCTAGTATCCGGACGAGCAGCGACATCTAGTAGCGAATTTACAGGGCTCAAAGGTGGCTGCGCCATCTGTTAGGGAATTTTTTAATTCTTAGGTTAAAAAAATTTTGTTAGGTTAAACCAAATTTTGTTGTGTTCTGTTAGGTTGGATCAAGTTCCGTTGGGTTCTGTTAGGTTAGAAAAACTTTCACTAGATGTCGTTAGGTTGGAGACCAAATTTTGCTCCACCCACCGCCGGAGGCTTCTAGAACCGCCTCGGTATTTTACCTCCTGCCGAGGTCGCTCAAAAAGTCGGCAGGAGGGAAGGAGGTGCCCGTGCTCTCCAAAAATAACTACTCATTTAAATTACAAAAAGTACAAACCTCATCTTGTTTAAATCTATATATGCTATTGTTAATTATAATTCTACATTTGCTACCTCCCACTGTTCGCAACTGTGCGAGTGTTCGAATTATTGATAGTGACATTTTAAATTTTAAATATAATTGCGCTTTTTGCTCCAGATGTAAAGTTTTCTAATACTGACAAAAATTGGATTTTTCTAATCTTATCAGATCGTCTTGTCTCATTTTGTCCTGAAAATTATTTACTATATTTTGTACGGTACGATCATCAAATTCGTTCATTTGCAAAAAACTTTCAGCGTTCACTTGATGAAGGAGCTCTCGAACTTGAGTAACCCAGTTATATTTTTTTTTGCGGGCTTACTGAATCTAGATATAATAGTCTTTGGAAATACAGATTAGGCAATCTATTTGGTCGCATCTGCTTGACTTTCATGACCCAATTTAAAACTAGTTTCATTATTCGATACAGTAATGGTACAGTCCCCACTTCTAATCTAGCTACACAATTTGGTGTATTCATTGGTAACATTAAAATCTTTTTAAAGAAACGGAGTTGCATTTTTCTACATATTGGTAGTATTGTAAGGACCAAAACGGAGCTGCATACAGTAGTACCGATGTCACTAAGGAATCAAACAATTTGTTTTTCGAATCCCAGTCACCAGATTTTGCTTTTGCTAAAACATTTAAAGTGGAACCTATCGCTGTATCCGATTTACTGATTACTCGTTTAGTATTTTCAAGAAACAGAGAAGAGTTGACGTATGTAACTCCTAAATATTGAAAAATTCTTTGACTATTTTAATACTTTCATTTCCATAAAAGAAACTGCCTATTCCCCTCTTTCTATTTCCTTTACTAAACTGAGCGATCTTTGTTTTGGCTACGTTTACCGTTAACATATTTTTTTTACAATAAGACTCCAATATTTTAATCTTTTTCCTCAAATCTGACTGATTTTCACTCAAGATCACTATATCATCGGCATACAATAAAACATTAATAGCATTGATACCATTGACGTAAAGTCCATCGGCTCCATTTTCTCTAAAGTACTTCTCAATATCATGTAAGAAGAGAGCGAAGAGCAAAGGACTCATTGAGTCTCCCTGGAATACACCTTCTGTTATATCTATATATTTTGTGTGATTATTATTGACTCTAACCTTCATTTTCGCCCGATTGTATAATGCATTAATTATTCTAATTAACTTTGCACTTAGACCTATATCAAATAATTTATGCCAAAGTTTATTATGATTAACTGAACCAAATGCTCTTCTAAAATCAACAAATAAGGCTAAAATGTTCCTTTGTTTCTGTAAGCGAATTTGTAATACAGAGTTTAATACAAATATATTATCATAACAGCTTCTGCTCTTTCTAAACCCATTTTGTTCTTCTGGAATATTGCGTAAATATCTTTACAATAGAATTCATAAGTGCAATACCTCTATAATTATATGGATTATTCTTTTCACCCTTTTTATGGAACATTAACATTTCTATACAGCACCACTTTTCTGGAATTTTTTCTGTTTCTAATATTCTATTAAAAAACATTGTGATATATAACAGCCAGTTTTGAAGAATTTCTTTATAAAAATCGTTACCGATTTTATCGAGACCAGGTGCCTTGCCCGATTTAATATTACTTATGGTTAAAATTACTTCATCCAAGGTAATTATTTTTTCTAAAACTGGATGCCCCACATCTACAAAAGTCCCTGACATACTATTTCTATTTCCATATATATTATCATAAAACACTTCTCACTCTTTCTCGTCAATTTCAACGGTTTCAGGTTTTTTTTTCTTTAACAATTTATAGTCTGCCAAAATTCTTTTGCGTTTTTTACATTTGATATTTTGTCAATCAATTGTTTTTGATAATAATGATCTTTCCTTTAACTAATATTTTATATTGTTTTTTAATTTCGTGATAACTGTTTACTAGTTCATCATTTTTAAAATTGTCATGTTTGCATAGTTTCAATAATTGTTTTACATTACATTTTTTATCTTTACATTCCTGATCAAACCACTTATTATGAAATATTCTAAAATCGCTATTGTAAATTAATCTTTCTTTTTGCATTCCTAACTGGCAAGCTAATTCTTTAATAGCATTTTCTAAGTTTGTGCACATTTCATTTACTGTTCAGTTCCATATTAAATTGGTTGATATGCGTCTTCAATAGGGTACTTGACTAAAGTTACAAAAATATTCTAAAAGTATTGTTTTTCCATATCAGTTAAATGATTTTTTTTATTTTCAGCAGATTATGTAAAAAAAAATTCTTGTAAAAAAAAATCATTAAAAAAAAGTAAGCCTACAATTTTAAATGAGAAAAAGGCCGAAAAAAACCGCACTATAGTGACGTCACAGTTTAAAGCAACTAAACGTTAATGTCAATATTTATAACATCAAAACTTTATATATTCATAAAATGTCAAAATAAAAGCAAGTATTTATTTGAATTCTGGTCGATTATTATTACTATATATAAAAACTAATAGAAATATTCAAAAGAAAGCACAGTTTCACCTCATCGATTAAAATAATCAAAATCGGCATATCTAGCTACAAAATATTACGTTGTATTCAAAAAATGGTGCGTTTTCACTAATTTAAATATTTGTTGTGGTGTACTTGCATTCTGGTTACTAATATTTAATATTTGTTGAAATATCAAAATATTATTTAATATTTGTTGAAATATCAAAATAAAATTTCTAAATAGTTATCAAATTTTTTTATGTTTCATCTTTAAAATTGGACATATGTAATGATAATGCATAGAATTACTTAGCATTTGATACAAATTTTAAATGCAGTCAAGTACCGTATTATATTAATTTTATTTAGCATTAATTGTCTGTTTTGAAATACAAATAACACAACAAAATTACAGAATTCTTCACTGTTATTATTATTGTTCTTATTACAAATTCAGTACATCATGTTTTAGTTATAAAATATATAAGATATTTTAAAGAAAAACAAAGTTACATCCTTCTTTTATCATTAAAAGTTTTTAAAATTACTTAAATGTGGAATTAAAAAACGTTTTCAATCGCCTTTTTTAGCGAATTTCCAGAATGGAAACCCACTGTGTAGCACTGTGGAGCAAAATTAAAACTAAATAAATAAATTACAAGTATACATTAATCCTTATAACTACAACTTACAGCTAGAAAATAGAAAGAAAAAAGTAATAATAAAAAAGTCAATATTTACAAGTCAGTTAAAATAGCACACACATAACAAACACAAAATTCTGCCATCCGGAAAGAAGTTTCGTGAATTAGGAGTCGCCATGGATGAAAATGACGACTCCGTATCACTGACGTCTCCGAATCATCAATGTGACACACCAAAACGTAACCAGAATGCAAGTACACCACAACGATCAGACCCAGTGACTGTGCTTCCGGAAATCATGGAACGCCACATAGTGACACAAACTGAAACAAATAAGCAAATTATTAAACAATTACAAGAGCCAGGATTAACAATGTCTCACCTTCGCCAAGAATTAGATATGTTGAAACATCCACCATCAACATCCACCGCGATACCGTTAAAGTTCGAACCACCTGTTGACATTCAAAAACAAATAGCTCAAATAACTAATTTATTAATTGAACTAAATTTAAAGATGCAGCGTTTACATAGTGCACCGACAATACTCACTTACCAAATACGCGTGAAGATAGACTGCCCAAGACGAACAATAGTGTAATGAGTGAAAACCAGTCGAGACTATCTCAAGTGACAGTGACATATAAAATCAATGCAGCAACATTTTTAGAAAACATTACAGAGTGTGATGCTTCATGTCCAATGCGATTAGTGGCATTCTAACAAGCGGTGAATTCAGTGATCGCGCGTCAACTCGTCGATGAACTATCAATCCTACGTATAGTGGCTCAAAGGTGCCGTGATTTGTTGTTAGAGTGGTGGTCCAATAACTTGTTAAGTTTTACAACCTGGACAGAATATAAAAGACGTTTAATTAATCAATTAATTGATCCAATACAATTTTCAAACTTACTCACCAGTATCATTTTTAGGCAGCAACTGCCAACCGAATCATTCAGGCAGCACGTGGCGGATATTCGACAAAAAGCATCCATTTTAGAAGTACCATTCACCGAGCATCAAATAGTGTCATCTATCTGGTTGCGGCGTAATCTATCAACATTAGGGGTGTGTCGTGTTCAACAACCGCCGACAACGTTCAGTGATCTTGCAGCTGTCATCTCTAATATCGAGTTGTATCAACAACAGAGGGCAGCACTCCTGTTCACTGAATCTTCGTCGATGACGACAACGTGCCGGGCGAACCCAAAAAACTGACTTGTACGGACAACTTCTCCGACGCACAGCAAACTACATCGACGGTACCGTATAATAAGGTACCCCAACTCAAATCACGTAAGTCACTATAACATAGACTATAAAATTTTCTCAAACCTAATTCGCCTGCATATGCGCTTCCGGTTGTGAATATCCAAATAAATAATATTAAGTTGTCTGCAATTTTAGATATGGGAGCAACTTTGTCTTTTATGGACAGACGTTTAAAATGTTGACCGCAGCTACAACCGGGTCTGTTAAAACAACTAAAACAATAGTACGTTTAGCTGACGGATCAACGAAACAACTTAATCAAATATTTGTCCGTAACATTAAAATAGCCAAATTTACATGGAGTATTGGCTAATTTGCCCCGTGACGTAATTATTGGTGTTCACGACTTGTAACGCATGGCGGCTGTCATTTCTTTCTCGCCCCAGGGGATCCGCTTCGCCTTTGACCAGTCCAGCATCCCCGTTGATCATTTTTTAACCTCAGCAATTAACCATCGTGTTTGGCGGCGCATGCCCTTAGTTGGCGATGCCGCCGGGTGCTGCTGACCGCGCCATCCACCGGCAGCAGTACCCCAATTTTAATCAAAAAAAAAAATAAATAATAATAATAATAATAATAAAGCCTCAGGGGCTTGTTGTAACACCTGGTTGCTTAGGTGGTCGGTTGCTACAACAACACGGGAAGTAGCGCTCCCGGGGTTCCCGAGCTAAGACCAGGTACTTTCTGGTACCTGGTGCGTGGAGTCAACCAGCGCTAAATGGTGGTATCTGTTAACGGGCTAACTACCCCTAACAGTTTTCTACTAGTTCCAGACGGAAAAAGAACTAGGAAGGCTGGTCGTGCTGCGGGTCTCTCGGATGGGCCCGCTAATAAAGGCGGAACCAGTCAAAATTCATCTTCTCGTCTCGTGCGCCTGGAGTGGACGGACAGCTTGAGGAGAGATTTGCTCACATGCCGCGTACAAAGTGAGCCGAATAAGAGAGGGTACATGGCAAGGATGCACGCCATATGGTGCCAGATGCATCCCGAACACTTTAATTTAACGCCACAAAATCTGCGTGACCATGTAGCCCGAATCATTAAATTAAACATACCTACCGGACATGCCGATAATCGAGAAGCTCGCGAAGAAGCTAGGGGTGCTGAAACTGCAGTGGTGGAAGTTGAACAGAATTCTGCGGTCAACGGTGAGAGCTCGACCAATAACATCATAGAGCGGGATCAACCGGTAACTTTCGGTGGCAGCGCAGTTACTGAGGCACAGATGAACTTGTTAAATCAAGCCAACACAGATACTGTGCTAGAGTCTAACACCAGAACAAGTTCAACTCCCACACAGAATGATGTCGATCTAAATAAATCCCTTTCTGTCTCAGACAATTTAAGAAAACAATTTCGCGATCTTCTCGATACCGATTTAGACTTTGACAAACGACCACGTTCCAAACACCGACGGACGTATGTAAAGGGCGAACAACTGACCCTACTAAACGAAATTTTGGACGATCATCTGCCCCCATCTAGTGATCTCACCGATGTCGACAACGCAGTATATGCAGCGATACGTGTCCTGACCCCATGTTCTAAGCAGGAAAAGACTGCAGAGGAGAAGGCACGTATTCGTCTTAAACAAATTGGCACCAAGGTGAGGGCACTACGATAGCAGGTATCGCGAATCCAATGTGTGATAGAATATATTCAGACCAACAGGCGTTTTACGCGAAAGGTACGGGCTTCTGCCAGAGAACTAAGGTACCGCTATCACACGATAAATTTGGGCAATCTGTTGACCATCAAACAGACACATTTGGATAAGATACGCGCATTGGCCCTGGCCAAGAAGAAAGTAGCCCGGCGTGAACGGTGTATTCGGGAAAATAAGATCTTTAACTCGAACCCTTCACGCCTGTTCGCATCTAAAAGCCCTGTCGTGGAGCAACCACCGACGGTCGACGCAATAGAGGATTATTGGCGGGGGATATATGAGACGACTAAAGAGACTGACTTGGACTGTATTCCCATCAGCCAGTTTAGATGGTACTGCAAACAACAGCTTGGCAAAGTGCCATCTCATACCATTATAACATCTGTTGATAAAGAGGAAGTCGAACTTGCTTTCAAAGGCAAGAAGAACTATTCGGCTCCGGGCATTGATGGAATAACGAATTTTTGGTGGAAGAAGCTCACTAGTACCCACCACCACCTTGCCCGTATATTTTCAAATTGGTTATTTAACTGTGAGCCAATACCATCGTGGCTCGCTGAGGGAAGAACGGTCCTAATACCGAAAAAAGGAGACCTATCACAACCACATAACTACAGACCGATAACGTGCCTGAACACTGTGTATAAAGCGTTCACTTCCATTCTATACGAACGCATCTTGAAGGCGATTGAACCAGTGTGGAGTTCGATCTATGAACAACGAGGTTCAAAAAGAGGAATGTCGGGTTGCAAAGACAACTTGCTGGTCGACAGATGTATCTGTCAGGACGCTAGACAGCACAAACGCAACCTGAGCATGGCCTGGGTGGACTATCGAAAAGCATTTGACACAACGTCGCATGAGCTCATTATCTATTTGCTCCATTGTCTGCGAGTCCACCCCGACATTATTAAATGTATTGAACACCTGTTGCCGCTCTGGAAAACAAGGTTCACAATAACATCCGGTGAACACGTTGTGTCGACGGAGTTGGTGACATACAAACGAGGCGTATACCAAGGAGACAGCCTCAGTCCACTTTTATTTTGCATCTCGTTGTTGCCCCTGTCAATCAGTCTGAGAGAGGAACCTGGCTACTTGTGTGGCCCGGTAGGAAATCGCGAGCATAAAGTCACACATTTATTTTATATGGATGACTTAAAACTGTATGCCTCGTCAGAGAGTGATCTCAACTGCGCTCTAAAATTAACACACAAATACACGCACGCGATCGGTATGGAGTTCGGACTGGACAAATGCGCGGTGGTGCACTGTAAGCATGGTGTAGTTCCGAATTTTGATTCACACGCCCAGTTAGTGGATGGAAGCATCATAGAACATCTTGATGAAGGAGCGACCTATACGTACCTTGGTGTTGGCGAAAGTCACATCCAGGACGTGAAGAACATGAAGGCCGCCTTAAGCAGTAGATATAAGCGCCTTCTCCGACAAATTTGGAGTTCTGAATTGTCGGCGAAGAATAAGACCAGCGCTACAAATATGTTAGCCATACCCATCCTTTTATATACTTTTGGCTCAATTAAGTGGAATGTGAATGAACTGGAGGAACTAGACCGAGACACGCGAAAAATAATGAACATCAATCGTAGTTTGCACCCACGCGCATCGACACAACGACTTTACCTCCCACGAGACCTAGGGGGTAGGGGGCTCCTGTCAGTCGAACGTTTACATGACCGTATAGTCTTAGGTACAGCTTGTCGTGTACTTAACAGTTCAGACCCGCTATTGCAACTCGTCAGGGATCACGAGCTTGCTGGCGTAGGCGCATTTTTATTCACAGCAGCGCAACGTGCCGCCGATATCTTGGGCTTAGCCTTCGATCCGCGTAATCGCGACGGTGATGATAACATTCTTTCACTATCACAGTCGGGCCAAAAGTCGGCAATCAAGAGAGCCGAGCAACAACATCTGCTCAATAAACATCGCGACAAAGTTCACCAGGGTATGTTCTACCGTCATCTTGACAACCTTGGCCTTTCGAGCGAACTCACTTGGGCTTTCTTGAGAGCTAATGGACTTAAATCGGAAACAGAGGGCTTTATCATGGCAGCTCAAGATGGAGTGTGGAACACTTTAACACACCAAAAATATGTGATGGGTAATAAAGGGGTTTCGAGTACCTCGTGTCGGGCATGCAAAGCATACCCGGAAACCTTAATGCACCTGACTTCAGGTTGTTCTTATTATGCTAAATCCACCTATATCCATCGCCATAATGCAGCGTTGCGTGTGCTCTACTTTTATCTTCGTCATCATTACGAAGTTGATAAAACACCAGTCTTGCCCTACGATCCTGCGGAAGTAGAATCCTTTGTTGCCAACCAAAAGTGCAAGATCTTTTGGAATATGCCGGTTGCAACTACCAGGCAATTGACCGCTAATAAGCCTGATGTTGTGCTCCAAGATTTAACATCTCAGACTATGTATGTTATCGAGTTCTCTGCTCCGGCGGAAACTAACATAGTCGAAAAGGAGGAGCAAAAAAGGATTAAATATCAAGATCTAATACACGAGCTGCGACAACTGTACCCGGGCTGTACGGTCCACTTGGTCGTACTTATAATCGGATGTCTGGGGGGTATGCATAACTCCTTTGTGCGCAATCTTAACATCATTCCGGCTTGTAGATCTCACGCCAACATGTTAGCGGCGTCAATGCAAAAAGCAGTTATCATCGGGACGCTCCGCACGCTTCGGTCGCACGAGACGACTTTTTCCGGGAGTTCATGAACACCTTTGAACCCCATGCCCCGTTTAGAGCGGGTCCTCGAACATCCATTGGACCTGCCCTCGAATCTCCCACTGTTATGGTTTCGCAGCGAGGTTCGGGGATTTATTAGGTAGGGAAGACCAGGAAGGGGATGCTGTATGACGGACATTACGTACCTGACCTAGAATTACCTGACCTGGTACGCTGCACGGACACTTTTTCCTCCGCCTGGGGGTTTTTGAAGTGCAGTCGCGATATTTACGTAGACAAAAAATAATAATAATAATAATAATAATAACTGCCGCACTGTCACTGTTACCGCTCTGGTGCACAATCCTCCCCAATTCAATAACACACAAGGTCCGTCAACCTCTGTACCATCTAAACGCGCAGTTCCAGGAACACCCGATCTTAATGAGCAATTTGATGAACCAGAAAACATCTACACCAAGAAACGTAAAATAGAAAGACACATCCACACACATACACAAACACACACAGACACAAACAGTCCTTTCCCTTCCCTCTGTCCCTACTCCTACCTACCATCTGAGAACACGAAAACGAACTAGGCTTTCACAGCCCTCCTCTGTCATTGAGCCAACATCTACGCTCCCACAAAACTCTCGCCGTACGACCCAGTTTACACCAAAATAGACGAATAACACCTCGTTTCAAGTAGCAATAACAACAATACAGGGAGTGATGTGACAAACCCGTCCGTGAATGTACTACGGTACTTTTACGGATTGGTTTGGCACATTATCCCTCCACAGAGCCTAATACCTTGCATAATGCCGGTATAGGTGAATGTTACCCAGTACTGTCCTACTGAGTAGTGAGCGCCAGATTGGCGTAAAAGTCTATAATAATAATAATAATAATAAATGTAACCTTTGAGCCATTGCGCCAGAGGTTGCAGCTCCCGAATAATGTAGCCGAAGCTTTATCTTATGATACTGTCTCTGAAAGAAAGATGCTTGAATTTCTCAGAAATTCGCATCTTCTTCAGAGACTGTAGGGGCTTTACATCTTTGAATTTTACAAAATCGTCTCTCGTTTCTCCCCCGATAGTTCATAATTTTATTCCAGTTACGTTTTTAATTTATGTGTTAAAATGATTTTGTGAGTGTCGTAATTTATTTATTTATTAACGATACCCTGTTCCAGCTGGTCTGGCGGGATACTTTAGTCTCTCGTCATGCCACTAAGGGTCTTTACACCCTTAGTGGTAGTTTGTTATTTATACGTGTTATTTTGTTTTTGTTATTGCTTTTTAACGATGTACCACCGAGGGCTCTTTACACCCGAGGTGGTACATCATTTGTTTCTTTTTATCTGTGATATTTTGTTATGCCGCTGTAGGCCTGTTGTTATGGCTCTACGGCGGTATTGTTTTAATCCCTTATTGCGTCACTGGTCGGCCAGTGGCTGCCCAGTGACGTAATAAGTTTTATGTGTGATTTTCCACTGTGATAATTGTCTGTGATATTTGTGTGTTTCTAGTCTGATTCCTCCACCCCCGGGTCCTTTACACCCCGGGGGGGGGGGTCGCAGCGATGGTCTTCAGGCCTTGGTGACCGGACGCTTTGTCTAGTACTTATCGTACCGTTACCAAGGACTGTTCGCTCCTTTAAGCCCTGGGATGGCAGGACCCATAGTTGGTTTTTACTTGTGTATGTTTGTCCGTTGTCTATTGCATTTATGTGTTCCTGTCTATTTTGTGTATGTTTTTATTTTTACTGTTTATGGCGGCGCATGCCCTTAGTTGGCGATGCCGCCGGGTGCTGCTGACCGCGCCATCCACCGGCAGCAGTACCCCAATTTTAACTAAAAAAAAAAATAATTGCTACAGAGGACGTCTCCAGAGCTTTACAGAGATCGCATAACTGGAAGGCACCTGGCACCGACTACATACAAAACTACTGGCTCAAACACTTTACATCAACACACAAGTATCTCGCTGAACAATTTACACTATTTATAAGAACACCAAACCTGACACCGAAGTTCCTAACGCAGGGTATCACATATATGAAATCGAAAAACAGTGATACAAAAAATCCTGCTAATTATAGGCCTATCACCTGCTTGCCTACTGTGTATAAGACTTTGACGTCCTGTCTGGCAGAAAAGATCAATGAACACTGTCAGATTAACACCATATTGACAGAAGAACAAAAGGGATGTCGAAAGAGGTCACAAGGTTGCAAAGAGCAGCTTCTGTTTGACTCCGTAGTACTGGAACAAGCGAAAGGGAGACAACGTAACCTGTGCACAGCGTTTATTGATTACAAAAAGGCATTTGATTCGGTGCCGCACTCCTGGTTACGGAGAGTATTGGAGCTGTATAAAATACACCCAAGTATCGTGAACTTCCTTGGAGCGATCATGTCCGATTGGCGAACGACCTTACATTTGAGTATTGGTAACGAAAAAACAACAAGCGATCTTATTCTAGTAAGACGCGGCATATTCCAAGGCGACTCATTGAGTCCATTATGGTTTTGTCTCGCAATGAATCCACTTTCACGCCTGTTGAATGAAACCAAATACGGTTATAATGTGGGGACAAAAATGAATTCGCGCCATACTATTTCACATCTAATGTACATGGATGATATAAAGATCTACGCAGCAACTAAACATCAATTACAGAAGCTGCTGGGACTTTCTAGGGAAGTTTCGCGAGACCTCTGCATGGAGTTCGGGATCGCCAAATGTCGGACACAATGTCGTTCTGGGGGAAAACGAGATGCGGTCGCATTTGAACTCGAACCGGAGTCTCTTATGCAGCCAATGGACGAGGGAGAGTCGTACCGGTATCTCGGATTCAACCAGGATGAACGTATAGATCACAGCGCTGTAAAACAACACCTAATGCAGCAATACCTAGCGCGTGTACAGAGATTACTGAACACTCACCTTGATGACAAAAAAACCATCAAAGCAATTAACACCTACGCAGTTCCGGTGCTAACGTACTCATTTGGGGTAATCAATTGGACGCCTACGGACTTGATAAACATCGAGATCAAGACCCGCGTCCTTATGACCAAATACAGAATTCATCATCCCAAAGCAGCGATAGAACGAGCCGAAGGGGGTCGTCTTATAGACATAAGGAACATGCATAATAAACAGGTTCATAACTTGCGAGAATACTTTTACACCAAAACACACACATCACACCTACACAATTCAATAATCCAAGCCGACAAGGCATACACACCATTAAACCTCTCACACACAGAAATGCCAGATAGTTTTTGCCCCTTGGTCACGAAGGAGGACAAAATCCAGCAATGGATCCGCAAGCCTCTACATGGAAGACATTCACATGATCTTAACCAGAGTAACGTCGACAAAGCAGCGTCGCACGCCTGGTTGAGTCAAGGAAGTCTTTTCCCGGAGACTGAAGGATTTATGCTGGCTATACAAGATCAAGTAATTCATAAAAAGAATTACTCAAAATACATACTTCGTGACTCGTCAATAACATCTGACTCATGCCGGAGATGCCATTCCAAACCCGAAACGATCCAACACATCACAGCTGCCTGTACTCAGTTCGCTCAGTCCGAATATAAACACCGTCACGACCAGGTTGGCAAAATTATATACCAGAAACTAGCGGTTAAGCACCACCTTGTAACCGATAAAACCCCTTACTACAAGCTCACACGAAAAGTAGTAGCGGAGAATGACTCCTGTAGACTTTACTGGGATCGGTCGATTATTACAGATAAGACCATAAATCATAATCGACCAGATATCACCTTCGTAATGAAACAAACTAAGACCACCTATCTGATCGACATTGCGGTTCCGAATACACATAACTTACAAAAAACACACGCAGTTAAATTGGAGAAATACACTGACCTCACAGCCGAAATAAAACAACAATGGCGAATGGAACATGTCCACATTGTTCCAATAGTACTCAGTGCCACCGGGGTCATTCCACACACACTACACAATAGCTTGAGCCTCTTGGGCCTCCCAAAGTACACATATGTCACTATGCAAAAGGCAGTGATCATAAACACATGTCGTATAGTACGGAAGTTCCTCAGTAATACGAATCCGACTGCGATATGTGAAAGCACAAGATCTGCTTGTACTCCGTCTGAGCCATCTACAGTGAGTGAACAACACACTGACACTCATCTTACAGACACACAACACACATACATAAACACACAATACGCTAACACTGAAACACAAACACCTAACACACATACAGATCCAGATTCGTGTGATGGAGAGGGAGGATCGACCAACTGCCGCACTGTCACTGTTACCGCTCTGGTGCACAATCCTCCTCAACTCAATAACACACAAGGTCCATCAACCTCTGTACCATTTAAACGCGCAATTCCAGGAACTCCCGATCTTAATGATTAATTTGATGAACGAGAACACATTTATACCAAGAAACGTAAAATAGAACGACACATCCACACACATACACGAACACACACACAAGCACAAACAGTCCTTTCCTTTCCCTCTGTCCCTAATCCTGCCTATCCTCTGAGGACACGAAAACGAACCAGGCTATCACAGCCGTCTGTCATTGAGCCAACATCTACGCTCCCACAAAAGTCTCGTCGTACGAACCAGTGTACACCAAAATAGACGCATAAAACCTCGTTTCAAGCAACAACAACAACAATATAAGGAGTGATGTGACAAACCCGTCCGTGAATGTACTACGGTACTTTTACGGATTGGTTTGGCACATTACCCTTCCACAGAGCCTAATACCTTGCATAATGCCGGTATAGGTGAATGTTACCCAGTACTGTCCTACTGAGTAGTGAGCGCCAGGTTGGCGTAAAAGTCTATAATAATAATATAATAATAATATTCTTTATTTTATTAGACATGTAATACATGTGTAAATAGCGTCATGATAAATAATAATCAATGTGTACTTATAAATTCAGACACATTATAAAAAGGGCCTTGCTGTAGCAAGTAATGTTTAAATTTAATTTTGAATTTATTAATTGGCTCATTTTTAATATTAGTGGGAATTTTGTTATATATTTTAATAAATGAATTGTATCCATTATTTGAAATTATATTGTATCCATTATGGAAGTGATTAATTGTAACATATAATAGGGTACTTGACTGAAACTACAAACATATTATAAAAGCATTATTTTTCCATATCAGTTAAGTAATTTTTTTTTATTTTCGACAGATACTGTAAAAAATCATTAAAAAAATAACCCTACAATTTTAAATGAGAAAAAGGCGGGAAAAACACCTCACTATAGTGACGTCACCGTTTGAAGCAACTTTCAAAAAATTTTGAAACTTTGGCGGATTGTAAATCTTATTAAAACTAATCCAAAGCCATATTTCGTTCGTGCCCATAAGCGGTTTAAGGGGGTGAAACTCACCCCAGAAAATTAGAGTTTTTTTTTCAATTTTCGTAAATATCTTGGAAATGATAAGAGTTTTGGTAAGGAAACTATACATATTTGTAAATGGCACTTTAAGATCTTTATTATGATACCAAAATTAAAGTTATAAAATCATTCAGGTTTCATCCCCCACCCCAACCCCTAATTTTTTCAGGTATTTTTTTGGTAAAAGAGGAAGCTGTTAGGTGCAAATAAAAGAATTTTTAATTAATATATTTTATATCGCACCAGTTTATTTCTTGTTGCATAAATACACCCTTTGCTAGTATTAACTTGGAAAAAATTTTAACCTTTTGATTTAACAATGAGCAAAAATATGGTCAAAGAATCTCGTATTTTAGTAATGAATTGTTACAAACTGACGATATACATTAAAATACAAAATTTAGAAAAAAAATATACTGCACCCCCACCCCCATACTTTACAAGTCTATCTATCTATACAAATCTATATTATAATTATTATAATTACAATCTATACCTACATATCTATACAAATCTTATTTACTTATTTGTTTATTTTTATTTATCTATACAGTTGCCAATATTTTAACCTCTGGATGTTTATGGATATCGACTCTGGAAACAATTCATCAGATTATTTTCGGATAATGTAATTCTAAATGAGTATATGATATTGATTTACATCGCCGTAACAATATTCTAAAACTTCAGTCTCTAGCTCACAATCAGTTTTCGTCGCCTCGTTTTCAAAATTTGTTCAAGTATGGGTGGTATAAAAGTGGATATATTGACCAACGACCAGAAAGTTTTGAAAATTCTGTAACATATTGCTTTTCCATAGAAGAAAGAGCGAACACCAAAGTATAATGTATGTGGTAAACCGGCTTTTATAAGATGTGCTTGATGTGGACAATATTTTTGTTTTGAACATTTTTATGAACAATATCATTATTGTGTAGATTAGAAACCTTAAATATTGACAATTGTATAGATAAATAAAAACAAATAAATAAGATTTGTATAGATATCAGTAAAGCATGAGAGGGGGGGGGGGGCTGCAGTGTATCTTTGTAATGAACACCCTGTATTTCTTTAATCGGTACATTTACAGATGTGTAATTAAGTTAAGACGCAAAAGCTGAAACCGCTTCTTGGAAACAAAATGTCTTTAAAAACAAGAAATGAAATACAAAATCAATAACGGAAATGTCAATTTGGACTACTCGCTGATTGAAACCGTAAATTAAGTTTATATTAACCGTGTATCCATTTAAGTATAGTAATGATGTATGTTATGCGATTAATTCGATCAACGAAATAGCCTTGAATTAATTGTCTTAAGCGTTAAAAAAATGTCATGTAGACGTGCCAAAAGGCACAGAATAAGTTTAGAGTTATTGATTCAAAAAAAGGAGAGTTTAGTTCCATCCGCCCCAGAGCAAGGTTCCAAGTTTTGGTCTGTCCGTCAGTATTGTTGCATAATAATTAATTATTATTCAAAAGGGGTGCATTGTTATATGTTAAAAATAATATAATTTATTGTCGAGCAATGAATTTTTTGTAATTTGTATAAAACAAAGGATCAGTTCTCCAACCTTCGTAAGGAAAGACGTTCTGCAGTTGCCGATTCCTACTAATGTAAGTAAAATTTCAATTATTCATAATTGTTTGTATTTTCATTTTATTTACTTTTTTTTTTGTTTATAAAAAAATTCAATTATTTTGGAATAACTTTGTGATTTGTTCCATTTGTATTTAAAAGTAAGCAATACTAATTCCGAAATTTTATGTGAGATGTTTCAGTTATTATTAACGTACCATAACAGATTTGTTAAGCAAAGTGTTTAATTGTTTTAAATTTAATTATCGAATAAACACATTTTTTTTTGTAAGTTAAACACCAGTTTATTTTGAGTAAACCCCTTTTCAACCAAACTCATTCCTATTGAAAAATTTAATTATATTACAAATTTTGTGGCAGCTAGTGAATACGAATTTTGGCCCCGCCACCGTTGAAGATTGGTGAAAACTAAACCAAAAAACGTTAAAAAAGAAAAAAAATCTCAATTTATATTAAAAAAAAAAAAATTCTCATAAGGGTGGTGGCAGCAATTTCTTTTCAAAAATCCAAAACAATTGTAATAATTAGTTAAAAACAAAATTTTCAAAAAAAAAAAATTTTTTTCGGTTCAACGGATTTTTATTTCAGTTTTATTTCAGTTTGAATAATTGAAGCATCTCAATTTACAATTAAACGGGGATAAAATTAAAAGGAAAATAAAATTTAAAAAAAAAAAATAACTCAGGGAATTAGCATTTAAAAATAATAACAAAATGCAAGAAAACGAATTAAATTCAGAAAATGCACAGTCTGTCCCAGTAGTTCCGTCGGTTCCAACGACAGTTGTACACGTAACAACTAGTACTACTAGTAACAATCAACCATCCACTTTTGGAACGGGTCATACTGTTCTAAATTTTAATTACGGTTCTGGCCAGGTATTAGTTGCCTTACCAGAATTTTCGGCTAAACCAAACGAAAATATTAAGGAATTTTTGACAAAAATAACAAGAAGGGCAACGTTAGATAAGTGGGACGAATTACAAACCATTATAGTAATTAAGTATCAGCTAACCGGTGATGCTTATAAATTTGTCGAATCGGAACCATCGTTAAGTGACGATCAGGTGACGTTCAAGCAATTAAAAGAGGCATTAATTAAGAAATACACACCTAGTTTAGTACCTGGTCTATTTTGGTCAAAGTTTAGAAAATTTTAGTAAATGTACCCAACGTAGCAAAGAAACCGTAGAGCAGTATGTAACAAGACTAAAAATTGCGGGTAATAATGTACTACAAGAGGAGCTTAAAATTGAGTCCGAAATACCAGGTAGGGCGGAATTTGTCAAAGAACGACACAACAAAGATTTAATTTTACAATTTAAAAAAGGCCTACATAAAGAAATAGGGCAAATGATATTTTTAGAAATTAGTAAAAATCCTAAAATCACATTTAATGAGGTAATTGAATTGGCTCAACAAGCTGAAATAAATTAAAAAATTTTAAGTCCTCAAAAGTACCAAGAAATCAATACTGTTGCCAGTCAAAGTAGGTGTTTTCGATGTAACAAAATCGGTCATTTAGTTTATAAATATCAGTTTAATGATACAAGGGGTTTCAAAACGAACTATTACAGTAGTCAACAGCAAACGTTTAGGAACCCAAATTATAAGGGAAAAATTTTTAATAATGGTAAGTCTAATTATGAGGGTAAAAGTAATAAATCAGACAACAATAGGTCGCGCAATAATGAGAGAAGTAACAATACACGTGTCAACAATGATCCTTCGTATTCAGGCAACAATCGATCTAGGCGAGAGCCAAACGACGATACGCAGCCATCTTTTTTTAGGAGGGAGAAAGCTAAATTCTACCCTACCACCAGCTGCGCGTACGACTGAAGTCAATCATCCAAAAGAGAACCAACGCAAACAATAAAACAAAATCAAAAACTTAACCCTTACTCTTCCAAAATTTTAAACAATGTATCTGAAAATTGTAATAGTGTTCCAAATTGTTATGTAAATCTAATTGTAAATGACCAATATTTAACCCTGTTGGTAGACTCAGGGGCTGCAGTGAGTATAATTAAGGAAAGTTCTATCGGTAAAAGTCAACCTAAATGTTTTAAAACAAATAATGTATTGAGAAGTGTCTCAGGAGAAATTTAGTCCGACTTATGAAATGTAACAGTAACGTTTCAAATAGGACGTGATAAATTGGATTTTGATATAGTGTTAATATCAGATTCTCAGTTGTGTATTCAGGTTGATGGAATTATTGGTAGAAATTTATTAAAAGCACTGCAGACAAAGATTGATTTTTCGAAAAATATTGTAGAATTAAATGGGGTTGAATATAATTTAGTAAATGAATCGAACTTCATTTGACCAAGAATATGCGAATACAATTTTGAGTAACCCGGTAATAAGTAATCATAAAAGTACAAGTGATAATGATACATACCATTCATACCATATATACGCGTCAGCTAAATTAGATGAACCAAATAAAAATGTAGAAGTGTTGACAAATGAGGTTACTGAACTTAAAAAAGAAAGAGATTTAATTAAGGGGGTGTTATCATTGAAAAATGAACTAATAGAATTAAAGCAGGAAAGTAGGGGTATGAAAGAAAAATTAAAGGAGGCACAATCCGTTAAAAACGAACTCGAGGTATTAAAGTTAGTACTAGGAAAGAGCGAAAATACGCTGAAAAATAATTTAGGGGAACTTGTAAAAAATATAAATGTATTGACTGAGACAGTCAACAGTATAAGGAATAAAATTGAAGATAATTATAGGAATTTAGTTAGGAAAATCGAAGTTAATAATGCTAAAAAGAATAGTGGTATCGGTAAAGATAATCCTAAAGGGGAATTAATAATGTCTCACCAATTAGAGGGTGAAAGACAAAATAAAGTTGTGATACAGGTCGTGCGTTAATGATAACGAAAATAATAAAGTGAAGAAAGTTAGCGAAGTTTGTCAGGGTACGGGAAATAAGAATGAAATTAAGAAAGAAAAAGAAATTGGGGTAAACGAATTGGGTCAGCATGTAGGTAAATCATCTACTGGTAAAAACGAGTTAGGGAGAACTGGCCATTTTCCTTTAACTTTGTCAAAACCTTTAGTAATACCGCCTAGATGTCAAAAGATTGAGAGCGTACCACTAGAAACCGCGGATCTAGTTGGGACAATCCTAATCGAACCCTGTTTAGACACTCCCCTTTCTGACGGAATTGCCATAGCTAAGTCAATATGTAAAGTAGAGAAATTAGTACCCGTGTGTATATTAAATATACGTGAAAATGAAATTGAAATCCGTATATTATATATAATACGTATCCGAAATAGAAAGCGTTGTTAGTGAATTACGAGAAAACAAAAAAGTAAATGAAATAGTGGTAATTAACGAAATAAATAGGAAAAATAATAATAAATCAGAAAGTGATAAACCAATAAATATTGAAAAATTAGTACAGATTGATCATGTACGTGAAGAATATAAGAAACCCCTACTTGATTTGTTAATAGAATATGAAGATAATTTTTGTCCAAGTTCAAAAGCTTTAAGTTATACTCATAAAGTCCAATATCGAATAATAACTGAGGATGTACCCCCAATTCATAAACCTCCTTACCGTATTCCACTTAGTCAAAGACCAGAACTTAAAAGACAAATAAATGAAATGTTAGAGCAAGGTATCATTCAGGAATCACAATCTCCTTGGTCGTTTCCTGTAGTGTTAGTTCAGAAAAAGGCACCTGAAGGGAAAAGTAAGCTAAGGGTGTGCATTGACTACAGAGAATTAAATAAATACAGAGACTAATAAATCCAAAGTTAGGTTAAGATATGTACCCGTAAATATGAAACAAGATGATGGGGAACATATAGAAGTCCCGCCAATAATATTACATGAACCTAGAAGTTTCGGTAAAGATAATAGCGAAGTAACATTAGGGGACGAACAGTCTGACATAGAGGTGTTTAGCGATAACGAGTTGCAACTGGAATTAAATTCATCAGATGATAGTTTCAAAAGTGTAAATGAGGACGTAGCTAACGATTCAGAATTAGTTAACGAACCAATAACTACGGCAGAACAATCAGGGCACGGTTACAATTTAAGAAGTAGAGGCAGCGTCGAAGAACACCCGTGGGTTTTGCCAAAAGCTATTTAAGCAATTTTAAAAAAAAAAATTAAATAATAATAAAATATTAATTAAAATGTTATTCTTGTTTGAAAAAAAAATTACTATTTTATCATAGTTATTTTACATTATTTCCTTAGTAAGTATACTTGACATTAAAAAGAAAATATATATGAGCAATTCCATGTATAAACCGATCACCCAAAAATGGCATGTTCTCCAAATTTAATTTCCCTGTGCATATAATAAGTTTAAGTGGTGTTGAGCTATTTACTCGAATATTATTGAATTATCTTCTACTTTGTCGGAGTTATAATTATTCAAAGTTGCGTTCAAGGTCACAAAATGGGGATTCCCAAAAATATTTTATGAATTTTTTCAGAGTCTAAGAATAATTAAAAAATGATTACACGTGGCATTGAATGTACTTTACATACACTTTCAATCAGACCGATTTCCATTCCAATACATGCACATATATTGAAGTAATTGCAAGTTTTATTTTTTTCTTTAATCGCTTATACTGAAAATACCTTATCTTCGATTTTTGATTTTCTTTTTTTAAATTAAAGTACGCAGTCTCCTCTATAACGTGGTAGTCGATTTTCTTTGTTTTTTTGAGATTTACGGATTTTACGGGGCTTAGTTTGGAAAATACGTGAACATTTAAATAATTGATAAAATAAAGTATTAATTGTAACATTACACCACCTTTGATTTTCGATTTTCCTTCTTCAAATTAAAGTACTCAGTCCTCTCTTTAACGTGGTACTCGATTTTCTTTGTATTTTTGGGTTTTACGGATTTTACGAGGCTCAGTTTTAAAAAAATACGTCAATTTTTTAACTAATTATTAAAAAAAAATAATAATTATAATATTACCCCACCTTCGATTTTCGATTTTCTTTCTTCAAACTAAAGTACTCAGTCCTCTCTTTAACGTGGTACTCGATTTTCTTTGCTTTTTGGGGTTTTACGGATTTTACGGAGCTCAGTTTTAAAAAAATACGTGAATTTTTTAACTAATTATTCAAGTAAAGTAATAATTATAATATTACCCCATCTTTAATTTTCGATTTTCTTTTTTCAAATTAAAGTACTCAGTCCTCTCTATAACGACGTATACGATTTTTTTTGATCTTTTGAATTTTACGGATTTTACAGGGCTCAGTTTTAAAAAAATACCAGAATTTTTTAATTAATTGATAAAATAAAGTATTAATTTGAATATTACCCCAACGTTGATTTTCGATTTTCTTTTTTCAAATTAAAGTACTCAGTCCCCTCTTTAACGTGGTACTCAATTTTCTTTGTTTTTTTTTTAGTTTTACGGAGCTCAGTTTTAAAAAAATACGTGAATTTTTTAACTAATTGTTAAAATAAAGTAATAATTATAACATTATGCCACCTTTGATTTTCGATTTTCTTTCTTCAAATTAAAGTAATCAGTCCCTTCTTTAACGTGGTACTCGATTTTCTTTGTTTTTTTGAGTTTTACGGATTTTACGGGGCTTTGTTTTAAAAAAAATACGTGAATTATTTAACCAATTTTTAAAATAAAGTATTAATTTTAATATGGTTTCATCTTTAATTTTCCTTATTTATCTTTTAAATTGAAGTTTGGAGTCCCCTTTATAACATGTTACTCGATTTTCTTAGTTTTTCTGAGTTTATCAAAGTTAAGGTAATATTGAAATTAATACCTTATTTTATCAATTAGTAAAAAAAATGAACGTATTTCTTTAAAATTTAGTATCGTAAAATTCGTAAAACTCAAAAAAACTAAGAAAATTGAGCAACACGTTTTAAAGAGGACTCTAAACTCCAATTTAAAATATAAATAAAGAAAATCAACGATGAAACAATATTAAAATTAATACATTATTTTAAAAATTAGTTAAAAGATTCACGTATTTTTTTTAAACTGAACCCCGTAAAATCCGTAAAACTCAAAAAAAAAAAAAACCAATACCACGTTAGAGGGGAGACTGAGTAGGTACTTTAATCTGAAAAAAGAAAATCCAAAATCAAAGGTGGGGTAACGTTATAGTTATTACTTTATTACATTATTACTTTATTTTAACAATTAGTTAAAAAATTCACGTATTTTTTTAAAACTGAGCTCCGTAAAATCCGTAAAACTAAAAAAAAAAAACAAAGAAAATTGAGTACCACGTTAAAGAGGGGACTGAGTACTTTAATTTGAAAAAAGAAAATCGAAAATCAACGTTGGGGTAATATTCAAATTAATACTTTATTTTATCAATTAATTAAAAAATTCTGGTATTTTTTTAAAACTGAGCCCTGTAAAATCCGTAAAATTCAAAAGATCAAAAAAAATCGTGTACGTCATTATAGAGAGGACTGAGTACTTTAATTTGAAAAAACAAAATCGAAAATTAAAGATGGGGTAATATTATAATTATTACTTTACTTGAATAATTAGTTAAAAAATTCACGTATTTTTTTAAAACTGAGCCCCGTAAAATCCGTAAAACCCCCAAAAACAAAGAAAATCGAGTACCACGTTAAAGAGAGGACTGAGTACTTTAGTTTGAAGAAAGAAAATCGAAAATCGAAGGTGGGGTAATATTATAATTATTATTTTTTTTAATAATTAGTTAAAAAATTCACGTATTTTTTTAAAACTGAGCCCCGTAAAATCTGTAAAACTCAAAAATACAAAGAAAATCGAGTACCACGTTAAAGAGAGGACTGAGTACTTTAATTTGAAGAAAGAAAATCGAAAATCAAAGGTGGTGTAATGTTACAATTAAGACTTTATTTTATCAATTATTTAAATGTTCACGTATTTTCCAAACTAAGCCCCGTAAAATCCGTAAAACTCAAAAAAACAAAGAAAATCGAGTACCACGTTATAGAGGAGACTGAGTACTTTAATTTAAAAAAAGAAAATCAAAAATCGAAGATAAGGTATTTTCAGTATAAGCGATTAAAGAAAAAAATAAAACTTGCAATTACTTCAACACATGTGCATGTATTGGAATGGAAATCGGTCTGATTGAAAGTGTATGTAAAGTACATTCAATGCCACATGTTATCATTTTTTAATTATTCTTAGACTCTGAAAAAATTCATAAAATATTTTGGGGAATCCCCGTTTTGTGACCTTGAACGCAATTTTGAATAATTATAACTCCGACAAAGTAGAAGATAATTCAATAATATTCGAGTACATAGCTCAACACCACTTAAACTTATTATTTGCACAGGGAAATTAAATTTGGAGAACATGCCATTTTTGGGTGATCGGTTTATACATGGAATTGCTCATATCTCAATCATCAAAACTTAAAAAAGAGAATTGGTTCAAGGTTACGACAAACTATTATGCATTTGATAAAATGATTCTGGTACATAAATATCATGTAAACATAATTTAATTAATTAATAATTTAATTACTTGCACAGCATTATAAAAAAAAATATATAGGTACAATAAAACCATGTTTTTTTTCGTAGCAGAGAGGAGTCAAAGAAAAAAAAGGAGTAATTAAAAAAAAATATAACGAGTACAATATTGAACTATTTAAGCTGACTGATTATTCTGCCTACCCCTCGTATTAATTTTTTTTGTTTATTTTAATATAATTAACTATTAGTAGGGACAATCGGTTTAATATACTGTTTTCTGTTGCATGTAATGCAGAGCGCTAGCTGATCAGATTGGAAATTGGACTATGGGAATGATGACACATTTAATTTTGTGAAAATGCTACTGCTAATGTTAAGTTTGGAAAAGTTACAAATTGTCCAGTAAGGATTGTCGAGTCAAAGTTGTGGTATGCCAACCCGTTTTTGAAGTCAGTGGATATCGATGGAACGACCTGCCTGTCTTCTGTCAAACAATTTGGTTGTACGTGCACCGAATCAACCTTGGAAGTTACGTTCGAAAGACCTGCAACATGACCATAAGCTATATTTGGTCAATTAAGGACAAAACAAAATCAATCTAACGCATAACTGCTCAATAGTTCATACCAATTTCAAATAAGTTTTGGGCAAAATTAGTTACGTCGACACAGTTATGGAACTGGATCATAACATTTTGAACATTTTGAACACCCTAAATCACTATGTGCTGTACGACATTTCTGGTGTTAGCTTACACCCGTTGGCAGTGTTCTTCGATAGTTTCGCAACGTATTGGGTTCACAAGAAACTAGATCACATGAGAAATCAACGGGGACAATACTCGAACGAAAGAATAAGTTCCCAACATCAACAATACAACTTTGGACGTAAACAACAATGTCCGTGGAAGTGGAAGTGTAAACGCGCAAACCGAGGCTTACCTGTACCGACATCTGACTCGAAAACCCAAAATTGTATAATTAATATTAGAGACTTTAAGTAAAAAAAAAAAAGTGGCATTTAAGGAAAAGGGAAAAAGAAATAAATACAAAATAATTTTTGTTTTATTACCCATTAGTATTTGCGACTACATATTAGTATTTTACTTGTACTATTATTTATAAATAACTTTTATTGCGGAATTGAAATATGTTTTGAGATGGACTCTTTCTTTTTCTTGAAAATTTAAGTTAAAAAGAAAAGGTTATTTTATTGTGTCATCCGAAAGTAAATAATATAATGAGTAAAAAAAAAATTAGATTTTACTTAAGAAACAAAGAATCGAGTAAACTTAGATTAAGGAGAGATATTTTCTTTTTAGTGTCATTGCAATTCAGTGAGTTACTAGTTATGCGTGATAATATTTTCAAGACACATTGCTCATAAAAAAAAAAAAAATATTCTTTAATTCAGTCAAGAGTACCTACAGACATAATTTATTTATTTTTTTTTCAAATTTTATTTACGCCATCTAGGCAGGTTTTTGTTTTAATTTTTTTTTTTTTTGTGTAGAAACGAATATAAGTACTAACGCATTACTGAAATTTTGTATATCAATGTATAATGCATATATATCTATAAATCCTAAAAAAAACAAAAATATTTTTTTTTTGTTTTTTTAATGAACTCCCTTAAGTAGAGGTGAAATAATTACGAATAGATATGTACACACGCAGAAAATAATTGTTTAATTAAGGTATTTAGAAGTTATTAAGGATTTTATTTTAAATAAAGCAAATGCAGAACGGGAATACAATTAAAATCTAAAAGAAAAGAAAAGCAAAAGGAAACTGGCAATTTATGAGAACTTTGATCACATATGACACCCTAAGCAAACATAAATTTTAAATTTTAAAAAAAAAAAATTAATTAATGTTCTGTTGAAATAAAAGGGTTGATTCGAAATTATCCGAACCACCCCTTTTACCTTAAGCGGTGGGGGATGTAATGAACATCCTGTATTTCTTTAATCAGTACACTTGCAGATGTGTGATTAATTTAAGACGCAAAAACTGAAACCGCTTCTTGGAAACAAAATGTCTTTAAAAACAAGAAATGAAATACAAAATCAATAACGGAAATGTTAATTTGGACTACTCGCTGATTGAAACCGTAAATTCAGTTTATATTAACCGTGTATCCATTTAAGTATGGTAATGATGTATATTATTCGATTAATTCGATCAACGAAATAGCTTTGTATTAATTGTCTTAAGCGTTAAAAAAATGTCACGTAGACGTGCCAAAAGGTACAGAATAAGTTTAGAGTTATTGATTCAAAAAAAGGAGAGTTTAGTTCCATCCGCCCCAGAGCAAGTTCTTGGTCTGTCCCTCAGTATTGTTGCTTAATAATTAATTATAATACTATTCAAAAGGGGTGCATTGTTATGTGTTAAAAATAATATAATTTATGGTCGAGCAGTGAATTTTTTGTAATTTGTATAAAACAAAGTGCCAGTTCTCCAACCTTCGTAAGGAAAGACGTTCTGCAGTTGCCGATTCCTACTAATGTAAGTAAAATTTCAATTATTTATAATTGTTTGTATTTTCATTTTATATATTTATTTATTTATTTATTTATTTATTTTTTGTTTATAAAAAAATTCAATTATTTTGGAATAACTTTGTGATTTGTTCCATTTGTATTTAAAAGTAAGCAATACTAATTCCGAAATTTTATGTGAGATGTTTCAGTTATTATAAACGTACCATAACAGATTTGTTAAGCAGTGTTTAATTGTTTTAAATTTCGTTATCGAATAAACACATATTTTTTTTTTGTAAGTTAAACACTTCAGTTTATTTTGAGTAAACCCCTTTTCAACCAAACTCATCCCCATTGAAAAATTTAAATATATTACATCTTTCTTTCTAAATTACGTATTTTAAAGTATATCGTAAGTTTGTAACAATTCATTACTAAAATACGAGATTCTTTGACCATATTCTTGCTTATTATTAAATCAAAAGCTTAAAATTTTTTCCAAGTTAATATTAGCAAAGGGTGTATTTATACAACAAGAAATAAACTGGTCTGATACAAAATATATTAATTAAAAATTATTTTATTTACACCTAACAGTCTCCTCTTTTACCAAAAAATACCTGAAAAAATTAGGGGTTGGGGTGAGGGATGAAACTCCAATGATTTTATAACTTTAATTTTGGTATCATAATAAAGATCTTAAAGAGCCATTTACAAATATATATATATATATATATATATATATATATATATATATATATATATATATATATATATATATATAGTTTCCCTACCAAAGCTTTTATCATTTCCAAGATATTTAAGAAAATTGAAAAAAACTCGAATTTTCTGGGGTGAGTTTCACCCCCTTAAACCGCTTATGGGCACGAACGAAATATAGCTTTGGATTAGCTTTAATAAGATTTACAATCCGCCAAAGTTTCAAAATTTTTTGAGAGGTACAGTTGGATACCTTTCCTTGTCAGTTAAAAACTGATTGAATTACATACTTAATACGGTACTTGACTGTATTTAAAATTTGTGTCAAATGTTAAATAATTCTATGCATTATTACTACATATGTCCAGTTTTAATGTTGGAACATAAAAAAAATTGATAACTATTTAAAATTTTTTTTTTTTAAAATCGCCATTTGTCAACAAATATTCAAATTAGTGAAAACGCGCCACTTCTTGAAAATGACATAACATTTTGTAGCTAGATATGTCGGTTTTGTTAATTTTCATTGGTGAGGTGAAATTGTGTTTTCTTTTGAATATTTCTACTAGCTTATAATTATATGTATATAGCAGGGTTGCCACCCGTCCCGATTCTGTCGGGACAGTCCCGATTTCGATGGTGAAGTCCCGCGTCCCGACATCATGCTAATTATGTCCCGATTTTTTAAATTACCGGCAAAAAAAAGAAAAATAGTAAAAAAGTACTTTTATAATTAAAATATGTAGTTGTTATGTAGGTAATTATGCCGCTATTTTTTATTTCAAATGATCAGGAAGGGTCAATAACAAACTAATAGTTGTTGACCTGACAGTTATTTTTAATTTAAAAATATTTAACAAAGAACATCGATAGGGTGCCTGTAAATTTTTTCCAAATACTTACACTCTTACACATGGCCGTGTAAGAGTAAAAAAATCTTTTTAAAAAAATTTTTTAAATACCATAAACAAATTATAAATATTCATAATATCTAACAATAGTGAAATATTTTAGGAACACATTTAGGATTTTTTTCTACAGAAGAAAGATTTAAGAAGTGGTTTTAAATTTTGGTAGTATATGGTGTACTCACTCTTGCTTACGCCCGTCCATGTTATAGTCATCCCTTAATTCATCAATAAATATAAAAATGATACAGAATTATTAACAGCAGCTCGTAGTAATAAAAAATATACATACATGGAAAAATAAATAAATATACAAGTATATCACAAAACTGACTTTTTATTTTTCCCTTAGATTGTCCCGATTTTATTTTGTTCAAAGGTGGCAACCCTGGTATATAGTAATAATAATCGACCAGAATTCTAATAAACACTTGTTTTTACTTTGACATTTTATGATTATAATCAAAGTTTTGAGGTTATAAATATTGACATTGACGTTTAGTTGCTTCAAACGGTGACGTCACTATAGTGGGTGTTTTTCCCGCCTTTTTCTCATTTAAAATTGTAGGGTTATTTTTTTAATGATTTTTTACAGTATCTGTCGAAAATAAAAAAAAAATACTTAACTGATATGGAAAAACAATGCTTTTATAATATTTTTGTAGTTTCAGTCAAGTACCCTATTATATGTTACAATTAATCATTTCCTTACAAGATAGTTAAATTTTATTTACTTTTTCTCTTGAATCTTTTTTTTTTTAATGTACATAAAACAGTTTCAATCAATCCTCACTTTGTGCCTTACAATACAAGGCATACAGGCATATTTCATTTCAAGAGAAGTCACTTTTAACTAAAAAAGCTCAGAACATTCTCTAAATTCCAATTTATTTCAAAGGACGTTGATAATGACTTACTAGACTTATTCTATGAGATGTAAAAAGAACAGTTACAATAACTTACGAAATGGATCAAAATTTCAACTGTGCATTTATGGTTTAATGTTCCTGGACAAGAACATATCAAAGCTTTCTACACTTTGAATACACATGTTACTGACCACACCAACATTATATGATTGTAACTTTTCTGATAACCCTACTGGAAAAAAATCATAAAATATCATAAAAAAATATATTTTATGATATTTTATGGGATTTAGGATGTGTATTTGTCCAAGGGAATACCCGTAAATACTCATAAAAATGATATTTTTTAAACTCTATGGGATCTTATGAGTGGTATTAGCTCCTTATAGAATCTCATTACATTGTAAGTAAAAATGTTGAAATATATGAGTAATAACCGGTGAAAAGTGAAACTTATGAGAGCGTATGAGCTTGTATTAGAATCAAAAATATTTACGTATGTATCAGTAGAATATAACGTAACGAAAAAACAATCCAAAAATCTCAAAATTATATTCTGTTAACAAAAATAATTAGAATTCTAATTAATAATTTTTATTAGTGGTCGTATGTATTAATTTCTGTTAACAAAAAATAATTTTAAGGTTTTTGTAATGATTTTCCGTTTCGTTTGAATGTTTTACTGATACATTCTCATAAATATTTTTGATCCCAACAAAAGCCCATGCACAATATTTTTCCACAAATTTCACTTTTCACCGATTATTTTACTCATACACATCAACGTCTTTAGTTATAATATCTCATAGCGGTACTCTGCTCAATTTTCTTGTCAATTTTAATACTAATTGCTTTTTGTTGTTGGAGCGTCTGCCTTGTATTCAATTTTCATTTACATATTTTAACAATTTTTAACTCAACCGAGCCCAGAATTTTCATATAAACAAAAATCTTATTGCAAAAAGAATAAAAATAAAACTATAATTGATCCCGAGAAAATTTTAAGCGCAAGGTGATCACAGATTAAGTAAAATTTTTAGCACTATATACATAATTTGTTCTTTAATTAAAAAATCATACGGCATACAGTAGATAATAAATAGTCGGTTGAGTTTAACTGCGTTTGTTGTATAATAAAATAACTATAATAATATCTGTAAGTAAGTACATACATATAATTCTAGTTTTAACTTGCTTAAACTGACGAGTATAGCGAATATGTAAAGACACGTCTACACATACATAATAAATTGTTAAGTATAACACTAAAAAAATGTTTTAATAACTTAAAGCATAAACAACCTATTAAGCATTGAAGTTAAATTTAGCATTCAAGTAAACAAGTATAACTAAATTTTGTTTATGTATTTTGAGTTAATTTTGTGAGTTTGATCAATCACTTGATACATACGTTTGATCAATGAACAATTTATTAACGCTGAATTTTAACGAATTGTGCCGTTAGTCCATAGTCATTTTGAAGCACTTTTTTTTAAAAATATTATTTGTTCCCTCTGTTTAAAATATTTTATATTTTTCAAAATATCGAAGTGGACAGAAGACATCTCATTTAGGTTTATTCAAAAATATTTGAAGACATGAGTGGATGAAGGTGTTATGTAACATTTTTTTTTATAATTTTACAGTAGAAGCGTTTCAAAGTGTAGCAATAATTATTGCTACATGTGATCAATCAATTTAACATTTACTTTGGAAATCGATAATAAAACTTTAATCTAATTAATAAATAATCGATTTGTAAAAATGCTAAAATACTGACATCTAACATCTATGTTTGAAATTAATATCAGTCCAATATATTATCTAAAAGAATTCAAAAAATCAATTGTATATGTATATATATTAACGACATCTAGCGTTATAGTTTCGAATTGATATCTAGGGACAATGTAAAAACTAATTACACGTTTGCAGAAATCTGAAATTTAAATTTATATCGAGTGCGTACATTATTTAATTAAACATTTATTTTTCAAAAAATATAATTAACAAAACAAATTACATAATTAAATAAATAACTTATACTAATTAAAAAATGACACACATTTAGTTAGAAAAGAGTTAGTGAGAAGTTCTCTTCTCGTGTGGCCTTCAGGCTGCACACATCAAAAATAAAAAAAAAAATATGTATATTTTAAAATTAGTTTAAGTATCATTTATTTTAAGTGTATTGTTGGAAATTACAAACTCTTCGTTGTTAAGATAAGTATTATTTTAGTGTAACATATTTGGAAATTTACTTAAGCATAATCGAAAAAATAATTTATATTTAAATGGTTAGAAAATAATTAAACGTAACATGTAGGTAAAATTTAAATTAAAAAAAAAAAAAAAAAATCGTATAATTAATTTAACATAAATATATTTGGAAATTTATTTAAATTAAAAATAAAAAAATAATATATATATTAGATAGATAAAAGAAAAATAATTAAGTGTAATATGTAAAAGGATAATTTATATTCAAATATTTAACGTCGTTTGTACTTTCGCATTCATTCAGATTTCCAAAAGATTTCTGGGGATTTAGCAAAAAAAAGTCTGCGACTAAAAATTTTAGATAATTTGTAGTTTAACAATATAGATATATTTAGTTAATTGATAAGTTTTTGTTTTAGATTATCATTAAGTAAATTCTCAAACGTTAATTGATAAATTTATGTTTTAGATTATCATTAAGTAAATTCTCAAACAAATATATACCGATTGTGTTTACAGTTAGTCATTATTAAGTCACATGACTATTTCCGGGTTTAGATAAACAAAATTTAGAACATGTGCAACTTTACGATTATCTCGATATCTGTTTAAATCCTTTAAATCATGTAGCTTATTATTAATATTTAACTCGCAACGTAATTTTCTAAAACATTTCAATTTTAATCTGAATTTATTTTTTGCCATTTGTAATTTCTGAAATTTCAAAAAGGCGTTCAATTGTGTCTGGACAGGGGTAAACGCTGGCAGGCTAAATTTAATTTAGTTTGCTCCCTTTTATGAAATCCGACACGTGTATCATAATAAAATTTTGCAATAGTTTCTCGTCGTAAAATTTTCTTTCCGATTTCTCTTCAAGAAATCGAAGGAGCACGTTTGGGTAAAGGAAGCCGTATTTTAGGCCCTACTCGTCTCGTGTTTAAACGTGACTTAGACACTTTAATTATACCTAAAAAACAATTAAAGATATAAAAGAAAAAAAAAACCAAAAAAAATAGAAAAAATAAAAATAAAAAAAAAAAAAAAAATAAAAAAAATTTTATTAAGGAACTCGAACAAATTAATATCGACTAATTTACATATTTCATAAAATTTGACGCTTATAAAAATACTTATACAGGTTATTCTAGTCATAAATTTTAAAGATACAATTATAAAATTTCAAATAGTGACATCGATTTAATTTAATTAATAACATATCTTTAGAAAATATATTTTATAGCAATATTTAAAATTGTTCCATAAAATTCGAAACTTCAAATTTATGTTTAACCCAAAGGTGTATAAATTTACCAACTGATGTGGTGATACATTCCCATAGCCAGTACACACCATATACTTATATCGTGCGTCTCGGTTCGGAAAGTATAGCCACACCAAAGACTAAGATGCAAATTCTATTTTGAAATATATTATGTAAATTTATTTGAATTAGTTTATCAGTCTCTCAGAAATATGTATAAATTCTCAAAAACTTGTAATTATTTATTGTAAATTCAAAGACTCCAAATACTGTAATTCAAAAATTGTTTCTAGTCACCTTTTGTTGTAATAAAATTGTAATTTATGAATTCTCGTATTTCTAATTTAAAAACCACCCTTTTAGTTGTTGAAAGGAAAATTTCAGGTTATTTGGGGATCTTGTGGTTTTGGGAAAGCGATCTGCGACCATAATCTTCCACTGCCACTCACTCTTGTCTCCATAAGACCTGGAGAAATGCTCTGCTGATCGAAACCCCAATCAACCCGAAAAGTAGCACCCAAATTTAAACCCGAAGAAAAATAACCCCCCTATCAACCAAATAAATAATCAATAAATATAATAATATAATAATTTATAAATTTTAAATTGTTAATTTATTATTTTGCTACAAAAGTTTTTATTTACATATACTTCCCATGCAATAGCACATGTTTATTATTGAATTTCTACAAAACTATTGGACCTAATGAAACCAAATTTTAATATATGATACTTCAGCATAGAATATTTCAAATTTGGCAAAAAATAAATTTTTGAAAAAAATGTTACATAACACCTTCATCCACTCATGTCTTCATTTGAAGATTATATAATGAAATTCCAAAATCATTATAGAAATACGCTGTTACTCCACCCAACTTCTTAATACAAAAATTAAATCTTCGAATATGAAAACAAAGTAAATAGCTAAATTGTACAGTACTTGTAAACACCTGATCAATCGAAATTAAATTATACATTGTTAAAATTTAATTGATCTCTTAATAATCTGATACGTGTAAATAAGTCTTTAGGCATGCCACTCTTCTAAACATACCAATACGTATAACACCATATATACACTTGGAGGGCGCAAGCGCAATCAAAATACTTAATATACCAAAAGATATTTTATAAGATTTTATAATTTAAGTCACACGTTTGTTAACCCCATAAAAGTATGATGATCTTCTATCAGATTATGGATGTGTATTTGTCCAAGGGATTTCCACCTAATTCTCATAAAAATTCAGTTACAGTATTGCCCATCGTTTCTCGTAAATTGCTAATGATTTCTTATGAGCTTATTCTACTCCAGCTTTTGTTATAAAATCTCATAGAAATACTTATTGTGCTTTAATTCGCAAACTCTCATAAAATCTCATAGACAATTGAAATTAATTACTTTTCTCATAGGATCTTATAAAAAAGATAAAAAATATTTTTATCAGAATCTATGAGCTACTAAAGTACTGATAAAATATCATAAAATATTTGATGGAAAATATTTTCATGCTCATAAATATACCAGTAAATCATACAATCTTATAAAATAAACATTTTTTTTAATGATATTTTGTGAGACCTTTCCAGCAGGGAAGTCTCTTACAACAAGAATTTTCATTTGGAGTTAATTATCTATCTTCATTGTTAATGATTATATACATATATATATATATATATATATATATATATATATATATATATATATATATATATATATATATATTACTGAATAAGTTATTTGTTACTTTGAAAATTACATAATTAAAGACAAATACTGGAAAATTTTTTTTCATGTTACCTACAGTTACATGTAAACTTACATTGCTTACAACTGACTTTGTTTTATTTCCAATAAATTATAACGTTATATCTTAATAACATAATTATATAAATAGATTATATATTACCTGAGAATGTTTTTAAAAGCTGCAGTTCCTTACTAATGTAACAAGTAGCTGTGTATTAAAATTTGATAATAATTGATAGGCATCACTAGATACAATTGTAGTAAAATCATTCAAATGATACAACATTATCGAGAGAAATTAAATAGATATGTCTAACAAAACGAATTTTGTCTTCCCTATAATAACATTCTTTTTTTGATAATCATTTTTACCATTTCGTTATTGTTTGGGTTATTTGATATACATAACAATGTAGCAAAAACGTTATATTTCAAATTATTTTATTACAACCCTATAATAATATCGGGTCTGTTCCCCTACTACAAGAAATTAAAATGCATTATTTAATAAAATTTTCAGTTATTAAAACTATCTACCTTTCTATTGTTATTAAGACTACTCCTAGGTCAATGGCTAATTGATTTTAAATTAGAGGTAGAAAATTTTCTATAACTGTCGTACGGGAACAGAGCCAATAATTTCGGTTGAACAACCAATCAACAATGTTAAATAACAAAATAACAATACTTTTGTAGCCATATGAAATAAAAATGTTTATTTCTGATTCAATATACCGTATTGATTATACCTATCTATATAAAATGTAAAATTTTTTATTTTTATTAATATACTAGTATTTACTCGCGGCTTTGCCTGCGTTGCAATAGAAGGGCTAAGTTGGTTTTAGTACACTCTACGTCGTCAAAAGTATGGGTACATTTTAACCCAAGGGGTGCCCATACTTTTAACACGACAATGTACCAAACCATTAAATACAGTACCGCTTCAAAAGTGTGGACATGCCTTGAGTCAAGGTGTGCCCATACTTGTGACGGCGTAGTGTGTGCTGGAACCCACTTAGCCGTTCCATTCGTGGCTTTTGAAATTATGACATCTAGTTCAAAAGTATAAGAAGTACTTTCACTTTTCCACAGAAATAAAATGTTTTCTCCGGGTAAAAAGTAGACTATAACATTGTTTTAACAATATGTAAAGTTGGAATGAAGTCAGTGATCCTTTTTTTATTGTTTTAAGTATACTTTCCCACAGGAATAAGACTTCTCACAGGATTCAGATATTTTCTCGACGGAGAGAGTAGTCTGTGTTCGTTTCTATCCCCGCTGTAAATAATATGCAATGTTTAAAATCAATTTTCCATTTTTTTTAACAGTCAGTTGTCATTATTTCATTGTTTCATTTTAAAAACATTTTCCCTCGGGAATCAGATACTTTCTTGGTGTAAAAACCTATGTTTATCGCTGTATATCGTTCTATCTGCTAACAAACAGAGTTCGAATAAACTCTAGGAATCTTTTTTTATTTAAAATATATTTTTCCACAGAAATGAGATTGCCCACAGGGATGAGATGTTTTCCCAGGGTAAAAAGTCGTCTATGTTCTTTTCCAACCCCTCTGTTAACAATATTCGAAGTTAGAAACCAATAATCCGCTTTTTAATAGTCAACTGTCATAATTGTCATAGATTTTCCCTCGGAAATGATTTATTTTCCCGGCCTAAAAGATGGCCTATAACCGTCTCCGTCTCCCAAGCTATGTCTGTGCAAAATTTCAAGTTAACTGGTTAAGTCGTTGAAGTGTTAAAGCAAGCCAAATGAACAAACAAACAAATCGACAAACTTAATTTCACATTTATAAACGTTAAACAATTAATTTTTAACAACTTTAAAATCACAAGCATACCATACCGTATCAGTTTCCACATTTCTAATTGTAAAAACGACAGACTTTCATTGAAAGTTTCTTCCCCTGTTTCAACCCCCTAAGGGATGAAACAGGGGAAGCACTGAAAATTTCATATTCAAACCAGTAGCCTAACACCAATTTCCATATATTTTTCTAACTCAAAAAATTACAGATTTCTATGAAAATTTTCATTCCCTATTTTACGCCCTTAGCGGGTGAATTTCCAAAAATCCCTTCTTAGTGCTCACCTACGTTATATGAGGAATCCCTATGCAAAATTTCACGTTTCTAGGTGACAGACTTCCATTTAACGTTTCTTCGCCTGTTTCAACCCCCTAAGCCCCGAGGGACGAATTTTTAAAAGCACTGGGACTTCTATGTTCAAACCAGTAACCTAAAAGCAATTTTCGTATTTCAAACTCAAAAAATTACAGATTTCTATGAAAATTTTCAACCTGTATTTTACCCCCTTAGGGGGTGAATTTCGTAGTGCTCACCTACGTTATACAAGGAATCCCTGGGCAAAATTTCATGTTTCTAGGTGACAGACTTCCATTTAAAGTTTCCTCCCCTGTTTCAACCCCTTAAGCCCTGAAGGATGAACTTTTAAAAGCACTGTAACTTCTGTGTTCAAACCAGTAACCTAACACAAATTTCCATATTTCTATCTAAAAAAAATTACAGATCTCTATAAAAATTTTCAACCCTTGTTTTACCCCCTTAGGGGATGAATTTCCAAAAATCCTTTCTTAGTGCTCACCTACGTTACATAAGAAATCCCTGTTCAAAATTTCATGTTTCTAGGTCCAGTGGTTTGGGCTGTGCGTTGATCGATCAGTCAGTCAATCAGTCAGTCAGTCAGTTTTGATTTTTATATATATAGATGTACCTAATATAATTTTATTTGTTAAATTTCTGTTATTATCAGTCTAGTGTTTCGTAGTACTTACATAATTGTATACTGGAAATTAAATAATAAAATAAATTTTGGTCAGTTTTTATAATTAAAATTTTGAATGTAGTTAATTATTATAATAATTTGTACCAAAATTTATGTAATTTTTTGTTGGTTTATGATAAAATTTAACAAAAATAAAAATAATTTTATTTTACATATTGTGTTCCATTTATACATGCAATAATTAAATAATTTTAAATACCAAATTATCAAATAATTTAAATTTTGCGCGTGAAATTATTCCCCTGGTCTGCCGGCAAACTTTTAAATAACGTTATTCAGCTGCCACTTTATATGACAATCCCCCTGCATGTCTTGGGGAACAACATTTAAAAAACACATAGGCGAAATTACTTACAAATCGTAGGTACTTATTTTACAAAGTATTGAGTGAGATAACCCTGATAAAAATGCTTCTCCCCGCTGCAAGTAACTCCCCTAGGAATAACAAACAGTGTACACTACATGCAATACGTTGTTGTACTCAATTATAGTGATCATAGCAATACCTCCATTAAGTTACGAATATGGAGTGTAGAATATAAGGAAGACTATCTTGTACGGAAAACAATAGCAAAATACCGTAGTTGGAGTGAAACGGAACGATTTTCAACTTTGTCGTAGATTTTCATACCTTTTTTTATCTACTAGACGATAAAAAATGGATTGGTATTATTTCCGGTCGCTTATTCTTCATACTTACCACATTTAAAATTCCATTTTCTTTTTTATTTAGCTAGAAAACTGGAAAAAATTGGCGTTTCTATTCACCTCGCACTTCGGGGTGTCGGAGAACGAATGAGGGGTGAATAGGAATTTTGAACATGGCTGTCCAGTTTGTCTATAAAATAGTAGCAATAGCTGATAAATTAATTTTACTGGTAGGAGAATGAAAAAAAAAAAAAACGAAAAAATATGCATATATCTTAAACTTAACCTCTTTGATACAGTCGTTCGACAAATAAAAAACCATTTGTACGTATGTGTCACGCTTACATTACAATATAATTTAATACATTTTGTTGGTAATAACCTATCTCATGTATATTATGTATGCTAATCTATCTTATGTACATGTCTGACTTTTATTCGAAGTTTCTAATAAATTTATTTCTACATATTTTATTTTTAACAAGCCTTCTAGAATATATTATATATATATATATATATATAGTATATATATATATATATATATATATATATATATATATATAATATATATATATATATATATATATATATATATATATATATATATATATATAGGTTATAATATTGTTAGAATCTTTATTAACAAATAGTCTCAAATTACATCAAAAATCATATAAACATTAAAAAATATTTATTGCCACCGATACTTTGTAGGTTATAAAAGATGTTAACCAATGTGGCGATTTTGTTTAAAAAAAGATGATGTGTACTTCATCTATTTTATGGTTATATAAATATTCTAATATCAGTGCTTCCACTACGGAAATGAGAATTCTAACTCAGTCTTTAGTTAACTATTTAAACAAATTTAACGATTTTGTTGTTTTAATCATTAACTATTCAAGTAAAAAGTGGTAAAGATAGGTAAATTTGTTGGTTATGGTATAAAATGTGAAGAATTTTGGAAGGTGCCCTCTCATTTCCGGTATTTTGCGGTTATAGTTGCATATGTGCTCTTTGCATTGGTTACCTTTTCTTGATTTCAGTTTTGTTCATAATTTTTTTGGATATTCTTTTTAGGATTTTGTGCAATAAAACTTCCGTTTTTTCGAAGCTATATTTACTGCATTTTTAAAGTGGTTACCACGACAAATAGCATAAATTTTAGCCGATTTTGATTATTTTTATTTCTTTCTTATTAATGTGGCTTATATTTATACTATTTTTACGCATAACATCTTTCTGTCACCAATTTACAGTATACTGAAAATTTTTAAAAAATTAACCTTAGAAAATTTTTTTATCAGTTTAAGTTTATTGTAATTAAATTTTCGTTTCTTGTATTTCAGATGTCATGGGCTTAACTATATTTCCGGCTGGTAGAAATCTACTTACAACGAAAGATCCTTCAGACAATCTAAAGAATCTAGAAGAACAACGATTCTTAGCATAAAGACAATTCAACACACAAATTAAATTAGCAAACAATAACCGTTGGACAAAAAGAGAATTCTACACCAAAAACTAATTCGTTTACCATTCGTGAAATTTCTCAAAAGACTGGTTACATTTGAGTTACCTGCTGGTGGCCGTCATAAGTATCATTACCTGGTGTACATTCTGTGGTTTCTATAACTCGATTGCAGTTTGTTCGATCGCCTGGCGTCTTCTGTGACTGTGTTCATTGTTTTCGATTCTTGCGACTTCTCGTACGTGGAAATTCTTTTATCAATTGCAAACAATTGGTTTGAAGTCTATATAGGAAAAATTATTCTTTTAATTATAGTTATATAAATAATTTTTTATAACACCCGCTTCTAAAATTCAATATTCGAGCGTTGTGTAGTGGGTGTAAAGAGTAGTTTTCATACCATTGTAAAACAAACGACAGTAACTGCGCGAAAGTACAACTGTGCGTGAAAGTAGCTAAAACTATGCGAGAAAATGATGATATTCATTTGTCAATGATAATCATATTCAAATTAAACATGGAAACGAACAACAAATTAATAAAAAAAATAAAAACGATCTACAACTTAATAAAAAATTTTTTTTTCATAACATTATAAAATAAAATTAACCCTATTTACTAAAATTACTTAAAAATAATTAATTTTTTTCTCTCTATTATTAAACTTTAGAAGCAGGTGTTATAAAAAATTATGTTCAATATGTATACGTAAAGTGAGGTATCCAATAAGCTTAAACTGGGGCACTCGCTAAAGGGACTGCAGCGCACTCGATCTCGTTGTGTATGCGTCAGTCCCTTAAACTCGTGCCGCAATTTAAGCCTACTAGAATACTTCTCTTTACGCATATGTATCGAAAATAACTATTTAGAGATTAACAAACAACACTGGCGTTAATCTATAACTTTTCTCAGCATTGTACTTTATTTTTGATAAATAATAATATAGATTGAGGGTAGTTTTGAGAGCGAGAATTTTTGACATTGGAAGTTTACAGTACTGTTAAGGCGTTACATCATTTTGAAATGCTAGAAAAGAAAGTTTTATTGGAAAACTTTTTTCTCTGAAATGAATAATACAATCAATATAAAACTTTTTAGGGTATATTAGGTATATGTGATCTGAGGTACACAAAATTTTTTTTTGTCAGTTTAAAAAGCAAAATAGCGGCGCGGGCGCAGATTAAACACAGACAGGTTTTTTCGAAGATGAGACTAGATGTCGTTAGTATTATCGATAAATCTATTTTAGAATTGAAGACCTGGATTTTAAATATTGGTATATTTAATTTAAATTGGTACCTTTATTTTATTTATCGCTGTTTAAAGTGATGTGACGCGTCGTCACACCAAGCTCATCGAAATACGTCTAAACTTTGCATGTATCAACAAACAAACTAAAAATGCAAAATGGCTGATAATGTCAACAGATTTTGGGAACATGTATACCAATATAATAAAATAAATAAATAAATTCGAAAGTCAAATGTACGTAGCCCGCGAAATTTGAAAAGTCACGTTTTCTTCTACGTGCGAGCAATAGCCAACAGTTAGTAATCCGTTGAGATATTCCAAAAGTATTGCTTGATAACATAAATTCCTGTACCGTTTGGTGTGTATTGGACAAAACATCGATAGATTTTTTTGGAAATGTGGCGTAATTGTACTTGTATTTTTAGTATATTGGATTGCTCCTTTACATATTTTAAGAAACTCATATTTTCATTCAGCATTTCTGACAAGTACGATATAATCTGACCGAATTGAAATACACCAGTGAACAGTATCTTCCCTGACTCTTTCAGGATTCAGGAAAATTCCAAATAGAAGTAGATAAAACAGTTTCGTATGGAATTTTTTTAGGTAGTCATCCTTTCTTTTCTATTTTTACTACTAACATATTTTTTTTATTTGTTTCCGTCATTCTTTTTAATATTTAGTTAGACAAAGTATTATTTATGAGTCTGTCTATTACTGAAACTATTTAGAGGATCGGAAGCAATGCGTTAGTAATTTTTAATTTTGGGAAATATTTATTGCCAAAAATTCGATCAAGAAGTTTCTTTTTTTCCTTAAGCATACCATGGACAGATTCTGCAAACCAACGTATTTTTGTTACAAGCCTGGAATAATTTTCTTTGTAGTGATCTGTTTTCGTTAGTTGTTCAAAGCAGGTATTAAAAATCCTGGAGCATTTCGACTCTAAATGTAGAACTATGTCTCTAAAGTCTCTGTCAAGTACAAATACATATATCTCCCTCAGTATCCATTGGACTGTCAAAACCAATTGGATCATTTGTAAATTTTTTCATGCGTTATATTTATAACATAGGGCCAATTCGTATCGGCGTAAGCGGAAGCGGCTTGCGTTCAAGTGTAAGCAATATATGTTTGAACACAAGCACATTTGGCTTGCTGTTGATATGTATGTATGTATATTCCTGTCTCAATTTCCATGTTCTAGTGAGAAGAGTAAGAATCATACATAGTTTATAGTCAACTATTACCTTTGGCTGTATACTTCTCCCCCTTCTTACTAGAACATGGAATGTGAGACAGGAATATACATAAATATCAATAGCAAACCAAATGTGCTCGTTTTCAAGCATATATTGTTTACACTTGAGCCGCTTCCGCTTACGCCGATACGAACTGGCCCAACGTTCCGCCAAAATAAATATTGACACTGTAACATTTGAAATTTAAAATATCTTAGTCTGTTAAATTACCAATGATGTTATTTTTTTTTTAAATGCTACTTTTGACGGTAAATGTAACATGGTTCCGATCTTTACTCTGACGTTGATGATTTAACGGTTCTGTCATTACTGTAACGTTTGGTTGCTGTCTTTACGGACGTAACAGTGATTTCACGATTCTTTCAAACATTATGGTTCTTGTCTTTGCTGACGTTATGAATTTAAGTGTCTCTTTATCATTTAATTTTTCTCAAAAAATTATCAAAACAATATATGTACTAGTACAATTTAATAATTGAATTTTTATTTTAAAATAATAAATTTTAAAAAATGATAAAATGATTTATGTAAATGTTTACTCAAGAACAACATAAATAATTTAATATTTTCTTTTTTAATTACATTTTATTGTTTTTTTAAGTACATCCACATATTCTCTGATAATGTTACAAAAACAATTCATATAAACTTCTTTTTTTTAAATTTTTTTTCTTTATTAAATTCAAATTGTTGGCGTTTTAACTTAAATCTTTGACGATTTATTTCGTTCCCCCTTTTTTTCTCTAGAAGCAATTCCTCTTGTATTTCTAGCGTCTCCACCTGGATATCCACTAATGGATCTTCTTCGTCTGTAATGAAAAAATATTACTTTCATTATTTGTGGAATGCTTTAAATATTTGACATTACATTTTGTTTTTTTGTTTTTTTTTAAATTTTCCTTTCAGTGGTCCAGCAACTGGGGCAACTGCTGTATTTACATCTTTACTTGTGCCTGCTACGGCCACTCGTCTGTTCGGAAAGACCCGCTGGGAGAATTACCACCTTCGAAACGGCTCCAGGTTCTAAAATTTAAATTTGCGTACTTTAGTTTACATGTTATTGTTATTTTATTGTATATAAATAACATATAGGTATGTTTCCATACCTTCCTCTATCATCTGATAAAATCGTGGGTTCCGCTGGTTCATCAATTGTCTGGAAGTAAATAATTTTAATAAATGAAATTTTTGGGTTACAATAAAAAAGATTAATTAATTCCTATACCATTTTACACACAGTCGTCGTTCCACCAAATTCCGACACTCCCGGTGTCCAACGACAGCGGTTTCATTAATTAATTTTAAAATTCTCTCCCCCACGGCATTCAGTTCTATCTTAAATTCACCTCCTCTTTATTTCGTTGTTTAAAATATCCCGCCGCCTTCTCTTTCATGTACCGCTTCATATCCTGTCACGTCTGTTAAATAAAATTTAATGTTATAATAAAAATTAAAATGTACGTGAATTGTGACAATTTAAAAACTATAAGACTCACCTTTTTCCACTCATCTATCGTTCTTCCTTGGCCACCATCTACACACACTTCCAACTTTAATTTCAATTTATGCCACAACCGCTGACTATCGGCATAGGTGAAGAAAAGTGTGTATTTCCGGGTCATTTCCGGATGTTACTCCAGAAACTGGACCATTAAAAATTTTTGCTCCGTGCTAACTTTTTTCGTTTTTTGGGTCGTTTTTCGTCTAACTACCAGTTAGTACTACTGCTACGACTACAATTATTTTAACTACTAATCTAATAATACTCAAACTACTAATTTAAACTATTCTACAATACTTACTACAACTTCTTTTACAAAAAAAAAAAATGAAACTCAAATAATTCTTGTAAAAATAAATAAATAAATAAATAAATATATAAATAAATAAAATAAAACAACAACAAAACTATGTATTAATATCAAATTAATAACTAAAGATAAATAACAACTAATTAATAACAGAAAAGTATTATTAACAAATAATTACAAAAAAAAAAAAAAAAATTAAGAACTAAATAAAATTACTAAATAAACAAAAACAAACGCTACTACTAATCTCGAAATTTTATTTCTACTATTACTATTAAAAAGGAAAATATATAATTTAAATTAAAAAAATTAATAAAACGAAAAATAATTAGAATACAAGGAAAAAAGTAAAAAATTAAAACAGTTAATATAAAACACAGCTAGCTACTCAAAAATCACAACGAATGCAAACGGAATGGACAAAAGATGATAATGAAATGAAAATTGTTTGTAAATTTTTTTTTACATTCCACAATATACGTAACCGGAAATTAAAACTGTGTACCATAAATAATACCTCCTCTGTGTTAGTAATCAATTTCGTCGACAGAGTACCTATGATCACAACAATGTATACTGTGGCGACCAAGGGTTACTGCCTTTTAATTCAGGCAATCGCTTTTACACTAACGTCGAGACACTGCCTAGACTGAGTTTCCCAAGTTTAATAATTGAATTTTTATTTTAAAATAATAAATTTTAAAAAATGATAAAATGATCTATGTAAATGTTTACTCAAGAACAACATAAATAATTTAATATTTTCTTTTTTAATTACATTTTATTGTTTTTCTTGTTTCAGTACATCCACATATTCTTTGAAAATGTTACAAAAACAATTCTGAATATATAAACTTCTTTTTTTTTTAAATTTTTTTTCTTTATTAAATTCAAATTGTTGGCGTTTTAACTTAAATCTTCGACGATTTATTTCGTTCCCCCTTTTTTTCTCTAGAAGCAATTCCTCTTGTATTTTTAGCGTCTCCGCCTGGATATCCACTAATGGATCTTCTTCGTCTGTAATGAAAAAATATTACTTTCATTATTTGTGGAATGCTTTAAATATTTGACATTACAATTTGTTTTTTTTTTTTAAATTTTCCTTTCAGTGGTTCAGCAACTGGGGCAACTGCTGTATTTACATTTTTACTTGTGCCTGGTACGGCCACTCAAATTACAAGTACTCGACCGACGAAGCGCGCTTGAAACCCCCACTCTCGTCCATACTAGAGTGACGCCGTTCAAAACGCACGCTAACTCAGTAACAGTTGTTCGCGCGCCTCTCGTACCATGGACGAAATATTGTTAGTTCACACGAGAGTCGCTAGATGGCGTCGCTATCGGTCGCTTCGATATCGATAGCGGCACCATCTAGCGACTCTCGTGTGAACTAACAATGTTTCGCCCATGACACGGGAGGCGCGCAAACAACTGTTACTGAGTTAGCGTGCGTTTTGAACGGCGTCACTCTAGTATGGAAGAGAGTGGGGGTTTCAAGCGCGCTTCGTCGGTCGGGTACTCGAGGTAGGTTGGTGGTCTCGACAATCGGTTCTTAGCCTTAAAGTAAGGTAGTCGATTCAACAATCGGGTTTTAAGTGAGAGACAAGCAAGTCGTTTTTTTTAAGTTTGTGTTCTCGATATAAAGATGTGTCGGCTCGATTCGATTTAACTTTCATTTTTTCCTTTTGGTTTTGTTTTATGTATAATTAAATTATAAATAGACACATCGGATTTTATTATGATAATTTATATATTGTAAAACGTTTTGTGTGTTCTCGCCGTGTCAAGTATCACAATTCATTCAATAAATATTACTGGAAACCATCATTTTATAAATGTGTTTTAGGATCATACGAAATGTGTTTACTTTCAAATCTACTGAACTTTTTTCGCTATCCCCTGTGCGAATAATTAATTATCAGGGACAAATTTCAGGAAGATTCTACTCAGGGCCGTAACGTTAACTTAGGGGGCCCCGGGGCAAGACTGGCTGGCGGGGCCCTCCCTAATACCTTACTCGCGCGCACACGAGCGTCAATATTCATTATAATTCTATAACAATATAGGTATGCTTTTATTTCCTTTACCATTTTTCATGTAAATGGTGTTTAATAATCTGCCTAATCATTCTGTACCTATTAATAACTAACTAATTTTAAAAATAATTTTATGAAGGTTAAAAAAACATTTTTGAAAGTTTTATAATTACTCATTTACTTTTTTAATACTATACAAAATAAGATTATTACACTTTTCAAAAGATAAAAATTGATTTTTTAACAGATTAAAAAAAGATTCCAAAATTACAAAATTATAAACTTGGTTTAATTACTTTAAAATTATTTGATTACTGGAACATTTGTTTCCTTCTATGAGCCTTCAAGCAGGCAAAGTCATCAATAACTTTATCAAAATTAATTTTTTGAGCTCTGTCATTTTCGATTGAGAGTAGTGTCAAACTACTTAGTCTTTCTTGTGCCATTGTACTTCTAAGATAGTTTTTTATTAATTTAAGTTTAGAAAAAGATCGTTCAGCTTTGGCAACTGTTACAGGCACTGTTAAGTACATAATGCACGCTGTGCACACATCAGGATAAGTCGAAGAAAGCGAACTATGCTCAACAATCAAAAGTTCCGCAAATTCTTTTACAGTTTTCAGTTTCACAAGCTTCTTTTGGAATGTCTGTTTAACACTACACAACTGAGAAGGGAAACTGTGAGAAATATCATTTGAAAACTTGTTAACAAATTCACTGGCTTTCTTGTGAATTTCATCTTCTGGAGCATTTGCCAAGTAGTCTGGTTGAATCACTTGGTAGGTATCCAAAACTGATTTCATTCCTTGGAAGCGGTGGTCTAACTGGGTGAAGAGAGTGTCAATCATGGGGTTGAATACTGTCACTCTGAAGCAAGATTCTGGATCAACTAGCCGTTCATCTTGACATAGTTCATCAAAATGTTTTTTGGCTTTTTTAACCCTTCCTTCTTTGAAGTTCTGAGTTATGCCCCAAACCTTACAAATATTTATCGCTTTTGCCAAGAATCCTTCAAAATTCCCTCGCATCTCTGTCACCTTTAGCAATGCCTCTCCCAGAAGCTCGTTTGCTGATGAGAGGTCCAAAGTTTCGGATTGTAGGGCCTTGGATACGATGTTCAGTGCACCGAGAACCTCACACTGCACGACTAAAAGCAAAACGAATTCAAAGGTTTCAAGTTTGTTCTTTAATTGTTGTGCCTCGTTTCTCTCTTTGCTTTTTTTTGACGTCAAAACAATGCGAGTGAGGCTTCTTATCACATCACCAAACCTCTGTTTTAACGCATAAACTGCATCGTGCCTGCCAGCCCATCGCGTTGGATTCAAAGATTTCAGCGTTACGTTTGCAATGCTTTGCTGGTTTTCACTGTCGTACATTGATTTTAGATCTTCCCATCGGACGATGCTGTGCCCGAAGAAATTGTAAACGTTTTGGACGGTTTCAAAAAACTGACTGACAACCCTGTTTCCTTCTACAGCATCTTTTAACACAAGATTAAGGTTATGAGCGGCACAGTGCACAAAGTATGCGTGAGGAGATTTTTCTTTGATGCGCTGTTGAACACCATTGTACACACCACTCATCACAGCAGCTCCGTCGTAGCCCTGTCCACGACATTTGGATGGGTCTAAATGTTTTTCAGCCATAGATTTAAAAATTTCATTTGCAAGGCCATGCGCCGATTGATCTTTTACCTGTTTAAAAGATAAAAAAGACTCACAAACTTTAATTTCAACAGGTTTACCATCTTCATCATTTAATATTTTTACATATCTATAGACTTCACTCAACTGATCCACTTTAGAGATATCCTGAGTGGTATCAAAAATCAATGAAAAAAACAAGGCACTTTGTAAATCACTTATTATATCATTTTTAACGTGTTGTGCTAACAGATTGATTAGTTCATTTTGGATTTGAGGACTTAAGTACTTCACTGTTCCTCCTGGACGCTGAAGTAGCTCTTCCAAAACTGGGTCGTATTTTGACAGCAACTGAACAATTGACAAAAAGTTGTCTTTGTTGGTAAATTCCATCTTCTCACAAGACCCTCGAAAAGCAAGGTTGCATGTTGCAAGAGTTAGAGTAACATTTAAGATTCTTTCAAGAACCCGCCGCCAAAAGCTCCTTTCACTCTCAAAATCTTTTTGAATTACTTCCTCCAAAGTACCATGTTTTCGCCACTGTTCATAAATTACACAAGAGTTTGCATGGTTTCTAGACGCTTCATGAGATACTATACGTTCTGAAAGATGCTTCCAGTCTCGAACACCAGTGGTTGAAAAGAGTGATAAATTACACTGGTCTTGCGCTTTAGGTATATCCGAACAAAACAACCAACAGGGTAGGCAGTAAACACAATCACTATTTTTAGAGTAACCTAGCCAGTTTCGTTTTAATTTTAACCCAGCCTTATTATTAATGTAATAATAAGTGTTTGAAAAAGATCGACCTCGTTGATCTTTAGAAAACGGCCCGTCTGGTTGTAAAGGGCCAGATGCCACTAGCAAACGTTTCGTGTCTTGATTTTTTGGAAGATTGGGGAATGAATCATAAACTATGTCGATGGATACATTTTCTTCATCTTTAGATACATCTTCCTCAGCAATTTTTTCCTGTAAACATTCTGCCGTTCCTGAAGCGCTCGCCTGGGGTGAAGTGTAGACACTGCCGACAAGATCGTCATTTTCGACCGTTTCTAATGTATGATTGTCTTTTTTTTCATCGCACTTCTCAAAATTATCTTCAGACTCATCCTTTTTATCAGTTACTTCATGTTGTATGTCCATAGAATCTAAAATTAAAATAATTTATTTTAGGTCATAATTATAAAGATGATTGACAATTTTTATTATGAAAATCGAAACTTAAAAACTGAACATATTGGAATTCATTATCAATTTCGTCCGTTTGTTGGTATAAGGAATTCATAATTTTTGTAGATTGTAATATAGTAATCAATAATAGGAGACCTTCTGTTTTGTGAAACTAATCGTCAATAAGGGAAATTATTGACGATGGGCCCTTATCAGATTACTAATCAGACACACATGTGTCTATGTTTGGCATAAACAACAAACTTGTTTATTCGTTATCACCACGTAAGAGCTGTCTGCATAGGCGCCACTGCCCCTAGGATCAGCTATGAGGCGTTGTCGTCGCGACCGCGAACCGTGGGAGCGTGGTTGTCGTCTGCATGGTGTTTATTAGAGGTTTACTACTAAGATAAAATTTTTGCCGAGGGCCCACAGAGCTGCCAGTCCGGCACTGAATACGTGTCACAATAACCCGTCAGTGCCGTAAAAACAGTTTGCTTTTGCTAAACTAAAACGTTAGTTTTAATTAATTCATGTGTAAGTTCCAAAAGTGCAGTAAAATTTTTCTTAAACAATAATTTAATTAACTAATTAGCCTACTTTAAATTATAACTTTAATTATTTATAACTAACAATTTTTAATTTGTTAAATCTAATTAAAACATAAATTTGATATATGCGATTATATAATTTAGGCTTCCCTATATAGGCCCAATGGGGCCACTAATAAAAACAACAAAATTGAAAAAGGAAGTTTAACAGCTCTGTTACTCATAAAATAATTGTGCATATAATTTCCTCTCTTAAGTAATTATGTAGCTGAAACTATATGTTTAACACTATGTTTATGTTGTAATATTAAAATCAGATTTCTCATGTTTTCAATTCCAGAAAGTCAATTCTTTAAATCTTTTAGATAAGTGGAGTTAAATTTGTTTTGATAGTTTTATACACTATTGTATGTTAAGTTGTTTAATTAATCTTGGCGCACTGTATGTTCAAAAATTGAAATAAACTGATAAATTGTTAAATTTTGTTGTTTAAATGTATGTAAATATACATGCGTTATTAGGCCTACAGTTAACAAAAAAATTTACAACAAAGCAGTTCTTAAAAACTAACAAAATATTGAGAAACCACAAACACAGAAATAAATTGAAAATTCCAAAGAATTCAAAAACACCCAGCACGAAAAATGACAATATAATCTTAAATATTAGTATCAAACAAACCTAAACAATAATTTTAAATCAACAGGAAAAATGAAGTATAACAACAAAACTAACAAGGCCAAGGTTACCGCAAATCGACATAAAAATACGCACATCAGCTGGCCGCCGTTGATAAGGATACTGATAAGGAGGCTGTGAGCGCAATTATCAGTTTCATCCATCACCGTTACTTACTGCCGTTCCCATGGGGAGGATTAACAGAACAGACTCTGTTCTTAATTTAAATTAATTTTACTGCCTTGAAATGTATCAATTAACTGGAAAATCTTATCAGAGATTAACGACAGAAATAATTAAATAATTAATTTATTAAAAAATAATTAAAGGAGCTGTGTAATATTAAAGTAGACCTAATTAAAGTACTATTAAAGTACAGTAATTAAAAATACTTATTTTGCTGGATACGGCAAAATAAGTAAAGTGGGTTGCTAAAATGGCAACACCTGATTCCTTAGCGCGCTAAACACATAAATAGCGCTATACAGTAAATTAGCTTTGAATGTAAAAAATATACATTAAGTAGAGTAACACGTATTAGGGTACCATAAAATCCCTTGATGTCTAACGAACTGTATAATGTATTACATTAGCATAATGTTAATTACATTCGAAAAATTCATGGTGGTGATAATAAAGTTATAGACGCGGATTCCGCGAAGGTTTTTATTCAATTTACAATATTTACCTTAATTTGATCAAGGTCCTAAAAAACTGTTCGGTATAGAAATCGTTTGCCATTGCCAAAATTTAGTTGTAACTAACTCAAGAGTTGAAAGATTCTAAATTTAAAAAATATATATCAAACTGTAGCGATACTACTGTAGCATTCATGACAATTAATTATCAGTGCAGTAAAAGCAAGATCTTAGCGGAATACTGAAACCACTTTTTATGAGTTAAATTTTATCTGAGTAGCAGAAAAATGTAGAATTCTGGCAATACAATCTTAAAAATTAAGCCTAGAGTATTATTTGAAATACGATAATTTACCTGTATTGTTAGTATCACTTGATGAATGACTTGCACTGGCGCTACCCAGCCATTGGGATAACTTTGAATTTTTTGCACACTCTTCATCTCTTCTTTTCTTAAGTTGTCTTTTTTTACTTCCACTTAAATATGACCGTTTCATTATAACTAGCACACTAGCACACACTTTAGGAAGAGGTCGATCGCAAAAACTGAGTAAATTACAGCACAAACAACTTAGTCACGATTAGTCCCGAATGTCCTATCACAACCACGTACTGAGAGGTAATGACGAGAAGCAAACACTATACAGTATTGCCAAGATTATTTTTTATCTTAGCAAAGTTTGGCAACGCAGACGTCTTTCGATGTCGTGGGAACACCTGTGCACTTCCGGTTACAGTAGTATGTTTATCGTTTATCTCAAACATCCGGCTGGGCAATGACTCACTCCCGAGCAACAATTATTGACGTAAGAAAATCATATTTCTTTATGATTTTGTATAAGCTTATTTGTCTTAAAAATATTTATATCGTATATTTTTTAAGTTCAAAATTCAGTCTATAGTTTTTTACATTTTTATTATAAAATTTTCGTTGATTTTTAAATATATAAAAAATACGTTTTTCGGAAGTAGTACGCAATTATGCCCCTCTATCGGGGGCCCCGGGGCGGTGCCCCGGTTGCCCCGGTGGTCGTTACGGCCCTGATTCTACTTCAACATCATAACTGTACACGCGGTAGTTTGGGGTTCCGTAGCAAACGTCTAAAAGTCAAATTTCAATAGCATTATATATACGTATATATATATATATATATATATATATATATATATATACATATATATATATATATACATATATATATATATATATATATATATATATATATATATATATATATATATATATATATATATATCAAAGCTTAACAAACATTTTACACTCGTTTTACATCAACCGGCCCCGCCATCACGTTACAATACGTTACAATACCTACCATATTTCGTTCGGTTCCGTTCTCAACTATTCCATTTCATTTTACTTCACTTCACTTTTCAAAAATCGCTATCCAGGTTGTTCATAAGTTTTATCGTTCGATAAGAAAAAAAACGATTTCATCGTTTGAAATACATTTTATTATTCGATACAATCTCCTTGAACTTAAATGCACTTGTTTCAGTAATCTTCTAATTTATAGATTCCATTTCCGAAGTGAGAAATAATTGTAATAATACATTTCCCATCCATTTCTGAGAAATTGTTTGGACTAAATGATCACTAACGTTTCTAGTTAGCATTGATATAGATCGACTAGACAAATAGCTTCAACAATACGACTTTGAATTCCGATCTAATGACTGATAGGGAAAACGGCCCTTGACGCAAAATTGATTATTTTTATAGGAAATAATACTTCTTAGCCCCAGATACATTCCCGCCAAATTCCAACCTTCCGAGGCTAATAGTTTATGGATACACAAACAGACAAAAATTTTCAAAAAAATGTTTTTTTGACGAAATTACTGAGCCAATTTATTTTAGTTTAATATATATTGTGTACCCACCTTAGGCAAAGTAATAAAAAAAAATTAACGTTATATCCCTTTATTATACTAATTTTTTTAAATTTTTAATTTTAAGTAAATTTTTTTTTGGCACTTCCGCGTTAGCGACACCCACCATTTTTTGTTCAATAATATGTCTCTTAGTACTCTATAACATATATTTTTACTGCAAAATTTTAGTTGGTAGAACATAATAATATTTTAATACTTATTTATAAAAAGGACCATAAAGTAAAGCATCTGCCTGATTTCTAAAACACAGTAGAAATCTAAGGAGTGCAATAAAATGTTCTCTTCCCCCCTAAGTTGCAGTTCCTGGAGTTCCTGTGACGGTCTAAAAAAATATATATTTTGACTTGTTATAAAAAATATGTTTTAACTTGTTAAAAAATAATTTTCAAGGTTAATTTTACCATGAATCTGAATATTTGAATGAAATCAATAAAATTATCTCAGCATACTTACTAATTAAAATTACATTTAACTCAACAAAAATTATAAGTTTTAGAAACTTTATTTAAATAAAGATAATAATAATAACAATAATACGTCTTAAATGTTATATTGTTTTACAGTATTGTGCGAATTAATGGAATCATAGGCTGTTTTAATAAAAAAACAGTTTATTTAGTAAAAAATTATATTTTGACAAAACTATAAAGGTAAAGTTACATCATTTAGTAGGAATGTGTCCCCCTTTGGCTGCAATTACTGCTTTCATCCGTTTTGGCATAGATTCTACGAGCTTCTGGCAGTTCCCAGATATCCTTTCATCTTGATACCAAACCTGAATGACCGCTCGTATCATTTTTTTTCTGTAGTACAGTTGATTTTGCGCAGTCTAGCTTTGCAAATGGCCCATAAATTTTCAATGGGGTTGAGGTCGGGAAAATTACCGGGCCAATCTAAAACATTAATCTTCTTGTTTTTGAAAAATTCCACCATTTCCTTTGACTTGTGACAGGGAGCAGAGTCCTGTTGACAAACCGCTTCTCCTTGGGGCTGACATTTTTTGAGTTCTGTGTCCAAACACTTTTCCAACGTAGATTTGTATTTTTGGCTGTTCATCATGCCTTTGATTGGTACCAAAGATTCAACCCCCATGTTTGAAAAACATCCCCAAAACATTTTTTTGACTGGATGTTTTACGGTTTGATCAATATGAGATGATGTAAGCTTTTCATTGTCAGATTTCCTGACGAATTTTGACCGCTCTCCCTGAACTATAAAGTGAGTTTCGTCTGTAAATAGGACTTTTTTCCAGTCGTCTACGGTCCAATTAGAGTATTTTTTTGGCCCACAATAGCCTTTGTTTCTTCCTTCGTTCAGTCAGAAGCTGTTTTTTTCTGTGGACGAATTGCCCTTCTACCATTCTCCAAAAGTCTTTTACGAACAGTTGAGTCATGAATCACTATACCTGATGCTGCTAGATCTTGTTGGAGCTCTTGACTTGTTTTTCTTGGGTCCAATTTGCTCTTTCGAAGTAAAAATCTATCATCTGCTGGTGTTGTTTTTCTCTTTCTTCTGCATTTTCCTAACCTTTTCACATCCACTGATCCCGTTTCTCGTTTACGCTTCACAATCTTGCTTACTACCCACTGACTCACTCCACACGTTCTTGCGATTTTTCTTTGTGACATAGAGGTGTGTTCACTCAGCGTGACAATCTTTTCACGCTTCCTAGGCGTAATATCCATGAGGGAATTAAACCGAACAAACTCACTAATTACCGAAAACAACACAAAATAGTACAAAACAACACCAACTTAGTGGGAAATGTCCTAAAACACCCTCAAACAATAGGTAGAGAAAAGTAAGGTTATGTTTTCAATACTTGGTCAGCTGTCAAATGTGTGGATAGTGTTGCCAACTGCGAATATTGAAAAATTTCACAATGATTCCATTAATTCGCACAATACTGTAATAATAATAAACATTAACTTAATAAATTGGAACAAAAAACTTCAACAATGTATAGTAATAACAACATTCCGGCTTAGACCTATATTGTAGTTATAAAAATTTGTAGGTAAATTACATGTAGGTACATACAACTAATTTGAAGAAAGTAGTGTACATGTGTGCGCAATATGTAGCTCGCCCCTCTCACTTGATGTTTTTGTTACACTTAAGGGGGTGCAAAAAGTGGATTTTTTCTGTAATAAAATTACATACGTTCATAACTACGACAAACAAGCTTAGAGAAACGTCTAGCTTTATCTGCCCTTTGTCTTCTTTTGTTAACACGATGACGGGTCATGGGGAATTATAGCGAAATGACCAACTGGTATACTATTTTGACAGCTAATAAACTTTGTATGAAATTGTTGACGTCGTAAGACGTGGTGTGTGTGCTAAAAAAGTTTCACTTGACGTCTTACAAAGAAAAAACTCTCACAAAAGAGACATCAATATCTATTTTGTTTTATTAATAAAAAAAGACAAACGGCAGATAATGTTGGACTTTTGTAAATTTAAACTAGTTGATTGTAGTTATGAACGTATGTAATTGTATTATTTTAGAAATAGGGTAGATATTTTACTTTATAGTCCTTTTATACATAAGTAATATATGTAGTACCGAACATGGTATGCATTTGTATTGAAATATTACTATGTTCTACCAACTAAAATTTTTCCATAAAAATATATGTTATAAAGTACTAAGAGACATATTATTGAACAAAAAATGGTGGGTGTCGCTAACGCGTAAGTGCCAAAAAAAATATTTACTTAAATTTAAAAATTTTAAAAAATTAGTATAATAAAGGGATATAACGTTAATTTTTTTTATTACTTTGTCTAAGGTGGGCACACAATGTATATTAAACTCAAATAAATCGGCTGAGTAATTTCGTAAAATTTTTTTTTTTTAATTTTTGTCTGTTTGTGTATTCATGTTGAAATTTGGCAGGAATGTATCTGGAGCTAAGAAGTATTATTTCGTATAAAAACAATCAATTTTGCGTCAAGGGCCGTTTTCCCTATCTTACTCGGCTATGCCCTTTCGGAAATTATTCGAGTTTCACTTTCATAAATTTTTATGTTTAATTTTTTTGAATAATAGTTCATTTACTGTTCACAATGTATATTATAAATACATGTAATTGCTCTGAAAGAAAAAATAAAATTTATTATAAGTAACGTAAAAGCCCCTATACGAGAACACTATTTTTAGGTGTGTAATTAAACTGGCTTATAAAAATTGACAAATAAATTAAACATCCTTTTTTTTTTCTTAATAAGCATGAAAGAAAGTTTTTTTAATCCAATGAATATGCTTTTAAAAAAATACAACCCAAAAATTTTTATTTATTAACGTTTTTCTTTTACAAAATGTCGACATCTATATCCAAACAAAGAAATATTAATGACACTAGGTGTTGGGAACCGATATACAAACAGACGTGTAATATGACACATAGAGTGACATCTAGACGTCAAAATCGGAAACAGAATGGTTTGAATATCAGACGTCAATAAAGGATCAAAATACTGTGTTCAACAAAAATTGTTTAATATGTATATATTATCTATTTCTTTAATTAAGTAAGGAAGCATTAAATGCGAGGTGAATTTAAATTGAAAAATAATCATTCTATTAATAATAATTTTTGTTATCATAGGTTTCTTTCAGAAATAACTTCATTAATATATAATTGTTAGAACTGATCGGACATATGATCGCGTTCCGGTATAGGGACTTTTACGTTAATCATTAATTTTATTTATCGTTACATTCAAAGATATTTGTAACAATAAATTTTTACTATTACTGATTGATTTATCCTGTTATTTAAGCATAATGTAACTTTCCATTTAGTAAATTATTATTATGGATCTAATTATTTTTTCATTTAAGCCTTCAACAATTTTGGATGACCCAGTTCTATAAGTCATTTTAATAATTATATTATTGCAATTACACTGGGTAACAAAAAAATCTTTTTTGTCCTAAGTCTGATCTTTACAGTATTTTTATGCGTTGAATCAAAAAATGAGAACAGTTTTTTCCCATCACACAAGGTTTTTTTCCATACCTAAAATATCTGGATAGAATCGTTCTCCGTGTTCACCACTTATGTTCTCTAGATTCTGTGGAAACGAAGGAAATGAATTTTGAGTGACATGTTGGAACCCAAATTACTGTCTTTTTTCAGTATATTGTCCATATATTTCTTATAGTTGTTGGGTTTATGTCGCCCTAATAAATGTTTAACCACTTTTTTTTTTTTTAAAAACAGATCCAAGCTTTTTTTTCCAAATCATTTCGTCTGCTTTCGAAATTGTCATATTTTATCAATTTTTTTATCTGTGGGCCTACAAAGATGCCTTCTTTGATTTTAGCATCACTAAATCTGGGAAACTTCCTTCTTAAATACAAATATCCTTGCCCATTCTTGTTCATAGCTTTTATTCTTGTCCAAAATGAGTAGCTCCTATAAGAAAAACCGTACGTGATGGGATAATTATGATTAAAAATTTGGATTCTACGCATAAAAATAGATGGGAATATGTGTAAAAAATGCATGCGACAAAACATGTGTTGTCCAGTGTTATTAGTATGTCTAAAGTACAGAATCAAAAGAAAAAACAAAAATTCGAACTATTCGAAAAAATGAATTGAATAAAATTAGATTTTTCGAATTACCCGATAAATCGATTATTCCATTCGATTCGATTCGAGTACTGTTCGCACACCCTAATTGCCAGTGAAACAATTAACATTAACTATCGAGAAAATGTCAAAATTGTTACCTCTTATAGCTTTGAAGCAAAAAATTTGATTAATTGAATTTTTTACAATAATAAATAAATTGATTAAATATTGAAAGTTAAATTAACAACTAATGATCATTCATATCAGCTTTTTCTGTGTCGGTAATTAATATTGACACTGCCTCTTTGATAAGTTCATATTAGTCATTGTAATTTCTTGGTTCATTTATACTTATCCCTGCATCAACGTCTAGAAAGTTCTGTAGGCTATCTAAAAGACTCCCATTTTCAGCCTTACAATTTCCTCGTAGCCAGGGTTCGTGAAACTACCGATAACACTGGGCAACACTAAAAAAACCTCAAGAACAACATACCCTGGAATGTGTAGGTAGTATCATTCCTGATACTAGTATAATATTAATTTTGCTCAGTCACGTCACCAAGAGTGGGAATTTTTTAAAACGTCACGGAAGATTATAACACTATATCTTATTTAGAACCAAGCAACAAAATGACAAAAATGTAAGAAAATTTTGTTTATTGCACGGAAAAACATTAAACTAAGGATATATTTTATAGTTCAATAAGCAGAGGCGTAACTACAGTGGAGCATGTGGAGTAGTCGCTTCAGGGCGCACGGCGAAAAGGGGCACAATCTATAAAATGTAGGTACAAGAAGTAAAAGAAATTTTTTATTGGTGTTAGTGTTTTTATGTTATAGTCCTTAGAACCTGTAAAAGAAAATTGGAAATTTTTTTGCTCGTTAGCGGTATTTCTTGCGGGAAAGAAAGAAAAAAATGGACGCTTTGTTTTATTTTTTTGCTTGGTGGAAAAACGAAAATTTTACATATTTACAGCATTTTTACTTTGCTCATTTACAGAAAAAAAATTTCTGACGCAGGAACGCTTGAATCAAATTCACTCTAAAGCGCAAAATTGGTAGTTACGCTTCTACCAATAAGTACACATAAAAAAGAACAACAAACATTAGCTATTCATCAGATTTACTCACTTACAATCATGTTACAATACTATTTCGCATAGTTTTGATGGCATTTTAATTTTTTTTTCTTAATTTTAACATACATATGTAGTTAGAGTCATATGCATGTTAAAATTTAAAAAAGAAATTAAAAAAGTTCGTTTTTAAGGTCTACATACATTTTTCTTCTTTAGAAATATCGTTAAATTTTAAAAATAAATAAACGCTTTTCTCACAAAATTGTGACGTGACCGAAATGTTTTATTTACGTTTCTACACTATAGAAGGCATTAGGAATACGAATCACATAAATTCGTTCTTGAGGAAAAAAAAACTTTTTTTTGTTGCCTAGTGTAATTTGAGATTTTAGAGAGCTCACAGACTGTGGCATTGTCGGATTGGTGTTACTACCTAGTCTGTGTTGAAGCAGTCCAAACAAATTCTCAATGGCATCCTGATTAAAGATTCATTTCTTGTCGAAATTTCAGATGACTGGAAGTGTCAGTTAGGCAACTACTTAAATATCTGTTACTTTAGAGGATCTGATACCCTGCTGTTCAGGTTGTCAAACAGTTTGTCAACTTGTTCGATGAAGGAGATAGTTGTCGCCGCTTTTGAAAGATACTCTAAACTAGGGATGAGATAAACTGCTATTCTGCGATCGCAGTTGCGACTGCGACTGCGACTAAAGAATATCTGCGATTTTAAACTGCGACTGCGATTTTTAGTTGCGACTGTTATTTTTAACTGCTACTGCGATTTTTCAAAAAAAAATGCTATTGGACGTAACGTACTAGGTAGATGATGTTAACATAGCAGAGACACAGTGATGATCGTATAATTATGAGTAATATAGATTGGATAAATGATAATTTATTAAATCAAGTGCTTACCTTAATAACTGTTGGTTTTTGTAGGTATTATTTTAATTATGGATCATAACGAAATAATGTTCAAATCAATTAACTATTTAGTAACTTATTTAATATTAACATGAATAAAATAATAATTATAATAATAATAATACATAAGTAAATGTTTTAATGGGTAACTTTCTTTAAAATTTCAAAATTTGCATTTAAAAACAAGACACTTTGCACTTTTTTAGCTGTTAACCGTGTACGTCTATCGTTATACAACATACCGGCCTTTGAAAATAGTCTTTCACATGGTACGGATGTGGCAGTCGCGCAAAATTTATCCTGCATTACAGAACTTAAATGAGGATAATTGTAATTATTTTCGGCCCACCACTTTAATGGATCTTTTTTACGGTCAAGAATATCTTCGTCGAGGTATCGTTGAATTTCGACCAAAGCTCGAGAATTTGCACTGCTTTTGCCTCGCGAATTTGATTTAACTTGATCGTCAATAAAATTCCATACTGAGCAATTATTAGAATTTGAAGACGTAGTGGCAATTTCTTCTGTAACATGTTTTTTATGTTGCTCCATAAAAATTATTTTTTTTGAAACAGCCTTAATTAAAATATTTTTAGCCGTTTCTGCAGCTTCTCGGTTTTGAAAGCCAACATCTTTAAATCGTGGGTCTAAAAATGTACAGATTGCTAATACCTCGTGAAATTCAATTTGTCCTAATCTGTCACTTAATCCAGTTTGTAATTTGTTTAATACAACTAGAATAACAGGATCGAATATCTTGTTTTTCAGTTGAGTACAAATTTTCAGTAAGCCGTTTGTCATTATAATGACGAAGGAACCTACGGGATATTTTTCACCGCTTATTGTTTTGGTGACGTCTTCAAACGGTTTTAATATTTCATAAAGTTGTCGTATCATCTCCCATTCATTTGTTGTTATTACTGGTAAGTCTTTATTAACAATTGCAATCGTACTGCGAATTGCTTCTTGTAGTTCTAAAAATCGCTCCAGCATGTAAAATGTGGAGTTCCATCGAGTAGGTACATCTTGAATAATTTTTTTAGGTTGATCAATACCTTGCCGTTTTTGATAATTAAGTAACTTTTCATACTCTAATGAACTACGTTTAAAGAAGGATACAATGTTTCTAATTTTAATCACTAACTGGTCAACATATTTCAATGCGTCTTTCACAATTAAATTTAAAGTATGCGCAAAACAACCGAATTGTTGCCACTGAAGTTCATTTTTAATTGCATTTTTTATATTGGCTGCATTATCAGACACTGCAAGTAAAATTTTATTTTCTAGTTCATAAATTTGCACTATACGTTTCAGTTCTAAACCAAGATTTCTACTTGTATGCGATCCCGTCATACCACTACACTCTAAAAGCACAGAAACCAATTCAAAATCTTTTAAAAAATGTACCGTAACACCAAGAAAACTTTCATTGTTAATAGAGGTCCAACAGTCTGTTGTTAAGCAAACACTATTAACAGATTTTAAATATTCCCGCACATCATTTTTACACTGCTCGTACAACGCCGGAATCAATGTTTTCGAAATGTGGTGTCTGCTTGGAAGTTGATAAGCTGGATTCAAAGCTTGTACGAATTCTTTAAATCCTTTATCTTCTACTATGCTAAATGGTTGTAAATCGATAATAAAAAGCTTTAAAAGTGCATCGTCTAATTTCCTTTTGGCTGTTCCAGATTTTTTTTTCGTTAGAAACGCAGACATTTGCTCCTGTCGATTTTTTATTTTAACATTCGATGCAGCTTCTGCAACAGTCTCCCGTTCAATTGCTAATACCGGAGTTACTACCACAGGTTCTTGTGATGACCTCATTTGTACAGAATTTTCAGCCGTGTCGGCCTGCTGTTCTGGGTTTGATTTAATAAAATCTAAAGATATAGTCGGATGTTTCCTCTTGAAATGGTATTTCAAATTTGTTGTCGATGTTCGATAAGACAATTTTGTTTTACATATGTTACATTTGGCATATTCTTTATCAATTATAGAATAAAAATTCCAAACTGGACTAGTTTTTCCTTTGACATAGTTTCCAAGATCCATTTTTTAAAAAAAGTTACCGATTGTTGCTTTGAATTTCACAATAATATGCGAACACTTGAAGTTTAGAAACGATACTGATATTTTTTTAGAAAATTTTAAATAAAAAAAAGGAATAATACAATTGGTAGGTAATTTAAAACTAATAAAATGGCATATATTTTAAATATTTGGGAAATTTACAAATATATCTGCGATCAATATGTTTTATATTGCTCAGTTTTTGCTTTTCTCCAATACTGTAATAACATTATAAATAAGTAATTCCATGAATTACATGAAATAAATTTTTAACAATAATCCTTAAAAATTTCATGTTTTGGTAATAAAAAAATATTGGTGCTTAAGAAGACATACGAAGCATCTTATATTTTATATTATGTATAATTTACGTATACACAACGAAGACGAAGGGTAGTTTTCAGTTTAATATGTATGTACCTATAGTCTTGTATTAGGTACAAAGTACAAACTACAAACATGATACAAAATATAGATAGCAGTCGCAAGTCGCAACATAAGCAAACATCATAGTGATGTAGCTGTTGTACGATGTAGAGAACAGAAGTAGCAAGAGCAGTTTTAAAAGTCGCAGTCGCAACATTGCTTGAGTCGCAGTCGCAACCTGCGATATGCGATTTTTTAATATCTGCGACAAAATCGCAGTCTGCGATTTTACATACCATCCCTACTCTAAACCAAATAAAAATCTTATATTTGCGTTTGTATTATAAGTTATAATTTAGAAGAAAACAAAAACTATTATTTTATTACTGAAACCAAACTGATTAAAGATAGAATGTAGAATATATATAGAATGTAAAATTTATTGTATTTTAAGCCAAGTGGCTTAAATGATTAAAGATAGAATGTAGAATATATATAGAATGTAAAATTTATTGTATTTTAAGCCAAGTGGCTTAAATGATTAAAGATATATGTTGCGAATTCTAAAAATAATTAAAAATTTAAAACTGAACTATTATAAAAATTATTTACATTTATGTATATAAATATAAATAACAGATGAAAATGACCACATATTGGCAAATATGCAGCAGAACATTCTTATATTACACGTAATGCGTTGTAATGATAATGATAATGATAAAATAAAACTAAATTATTTACAAATACAAGTTTTTGTTTTAAACTTACCTTTAACGATCATCGAACTGACTCCGATTGCCACGGGCTCTCATAATTTCAGCAGCGAACCTTACTTTCTTTTTGGTCTTCATTTTTGGCTTTATATGTGTGATTCTCAGTTAAGACGTACTCTTAATTTCTCCGTTACAAAGGACCCCTCCGGATAAGGCCCAACCTGGGTCGGGAGTACCATGGTAGCGTTCGCCCTTGCACAGATATTCCATAGCTGCAATATTAGGTCAAGGTAGCTTTACGTTTTTGAGTTATACCAAAATGTTCAATTTTGAACTTTTCCCGATTTTCCACTTTCCTTCCCCCCAAGTGCACAAGTATTATATACATGCATGGAGTGTTCTAAGAGCTCCATAAGGCGAAAATTTCTAAATGACCTATAAAAGCACACAAAACGCGACCTTGGACCAAAATGAGACATAGATTTTTGAAATCTACGCCCTTGAATTAGTAAATATATGTTCAAAAATATTTCGCAAAATTGGGCCAAGTAAGGCTACTTTAAGGATTTAAATACAAGGGGCTCTAGTGACACTCAGTGTTGCAGCCGCCTTAGTGGGCTTGTTTAGCCATAAAATATAGCTGCACCTTCCTCTCACCCTTAAAAAAAGCAAGCGTGTGCGATTAAGGCTCATTACCAGTGTTTTCATCAGTATGGAAACATCTCACAAAATATCATAAATCAAAAACCATGACCTCCGTCACAATAAGCTAAACTGAAAAGTTAAAACCCGTTATCCTTGAATTTTTATCGCAGTTAGGGAACAGTTTCATTAAGGACACATGCTTCTGAAGTTTCCTTACCCCCAACTTATCTTTATCCACACTTAACGAGCCACGCTATATTTTATGGCTAAACAAGCCCACTAAGGCGGCTGCAACACTGAGTGTCACTAGAGCCCCTTGTATTTAAATCCTTAAATTAGCCTTACTTGGCCCAATTTTGCGAAATATTTTTGGACATATAATTACTAATTCAAAGGCGTAGATTTCAAAAATCGATGTCTCATTTTGGTCCAAGGTCGCGTTTTGTGTGTTTTTATAGGTCATTTAGAAATTTTTGCGAATATCTTCTTCTAAACACCGTGTTTTGGAGAGCTGCATGCACTGTCTTATGGAGCTCTTAGAACCGTACATGCATATATATAATATTTATGCACTTGGGGGGAAGGAAAGTGGAAAATTGGGAAAAGTCCAAAATTGAACATTTTGGTATAACTCGAAAACGCAAAGACCTTGACCTAATATTGCAGCTATGAAATACATATGCAAGGGCGAACGCTACAAGGTACTACCGACCCAGGTTGGACCTTAGGCAGATTCACCTATCTTACCCGGAGGGGTTCTTTATATTCTTTTAAAAAGAATATAAATTTAACGATTTAACATTTATAAGAATGTAACGTCAGTATTATTTAATATATTGTGTCTACTTTATTGTCAGTAAATTTCGTGACCTTGATTGACTTAGTTTCGTTTCAATCGCATCTTCTCTTCAAAATGCTCTCTCCCCTGGCCTGTCCCTTTATTGTCTTATAAGTCAATTAACGAATTTATATACAAATAAATTTATATACAAATATATTATTTTTTTTTATAAATTAATAAAAATAATGATTGTAATTATATCAGTAAAATTACTAAAAATTTATATTTTCATGAAAATAAATAAGGATAAATTTTGTCCCCCACATTTCACGTCTCCTCCCCTGAGTATTTTCAAATCTTTAAAATATTATGTTTGGGTGCTTTTTCGTTCAAAGTTTCAATCTAAACGCGATTGTTTTGATGTGATGGCAAACGTAGTGCGCGTTTTTTGTTTTATTCTATTAATGGACAGTTTAATCACATCACTGTACAGTTACGGAAGTAAACAATCAACGTTGTCTTCCCCTGGTAGGTTTTTTCCCAACAAAAATCCAAACAAAAATCTTAACTGAGAACTACCCATATGAGCGCTGGACAGCTTCCACATATTAAATATGGGGAAGTGTCTATTTTTTTTTCGTTCTAAATGAAAACAAAATATGTTTTCATTTTGCGGTCGCAACAGACTTCTCAACTTCTGAAATAACCGTCAACTGAACATTCTGTTTCATAGATATATTTCTGGTACATTTCAGAAGATGAAGAGCATCCTAAGGGAGCGTTCATAAACTTGTAGTTTAATTTTGGCCATTTTCTCCGCCCAACTCCTCCCCCCTCCATGTAGACTTATGGTGACTTATGTTTTTAACCCCTCTCCTCCATAGTGGAACATAGTTTCTTTTCTAAGTCCAAAAAATTTAATAGATTTGAGCGTTACTTTATGTTATTCCATATTTGATATTAGTAAATATTAGTAAATAAAAATACTTTACAAAATACCACTCTTATTGAATATAAAAACTTATGACATGTTTCGGTCAATATAACCATTCTCATACGTGTAAAGATTACATTCAGATACATGCCTGTTTATTCTAAATCTTAACTTACAAATTGTAGCAATGGATGATGGGAAATCAGTAGGGATAAAAGTAGTGGGCGGAGTCAAAAACAAGGAAAACCAATTTAAGTGAGTTAGGGACATGTGACATATAAACAAATAAAGTAGGAAATACAGTCGTATACAAAAATTATAAAACAGAAAATAATTTGGAATTGTAAATATCGGTATAATCATTTAAAAATAATTCAGAATTGTGTTTGTAAATTTCTATTGCTTCTAAAATATTTAATCTGGGTCCTTTGTTTGCTTCGTGTAAAACTGTAATGTTTCTCTGCGGTATGTGTCCTGTGTCGACTATGAGGTATGTGTCCTATGTCGACTCAACGTCTGGCAAAAGCGGAGTCAGATTTCTTGTTTCTGTAGCATCTAGTGTTCAGCTCTGCGGGTTTCAAAACTTCTGCCACTTTGATCAATGTAAAAACTATCACATTCCTGACAATTTAGTTTGTAGATGCCCGATTTTTTAAGTTTGTCTATTTTGATTTTATTGTTATATATTAAATTTCCTAAATTACGGCTCGATTTAAATGGTATATTTGATTTAGTTAGAATTTTATGTATTTTAACTGAAATTTTAGCAAAATATGTTAAAGTTTTGAAATTTGATTTGGGGTCTAATTTAACGGAGGAATAAATTTCTTTTAAGATTTGTTTAAATTCTTTTTTAGCTGCTAATTTACCAATTAATTGTGAATTATATCCGTTATTCTTTGCTATTGTTTTAACATTATTTATTTCTGTTTCAAAATTTTCTTTTGATAATGGAAAATTAAAGGCGGATGGATCATAGAATTATAGGCTGCCACTTTATGTTGAAATGGACTTATTGAATCGTTAGGTATTGTAATTCCGGAACATGATGGTTTTCTATAAATATTGAAATCAAGATTATTTTTAATTTTCGTTATGGTTAAATCCAGGAAACTGATTCTATTATTTTTTTCTAATTCTAAATCAAATTGTATTTTTGGGTCTATTGAATTTAGTGAATGTATGAATTTTTCTAATTGGCGAATTGATCCATCGAACCCTATAATTATATCATCCACGTACTTGTAAACAGTCATCCTTACTTTACAAGCCATGCTATTAGAATTGGCAACGCTGCTTTTTTCTTTTAGGTAGGCTGATATGTTTGATGTTTCAAACCAACTACCAACCTACGTCTATATGCATATATGCGTATACATCTTTATATGAACCATATGAACCTTATATTTTAATTTAGAAAATGTTCGTTTGTATATAAGGTTGTCGTATACCTTTTTATTAAAAAGTACAAAAATAAATAGTCGCTGCCACCAGTTATTCACTTTTGGGGAATAACACCCATATACTTAATCTTCTTCAATGTCGTTGTGGCAAAAACAACCGTGGAACACTACTAATCTATGAAGATCGAACAATTCAGGATTTCCACATGAATACGTAACGATTATCGTTGACTGCTGGAAGAATATTCCTTACTAATTCGTCTTGCCTTGGACAATTCGTGATACCAGTTGTATGCACAGTTCGACAAGCTTCCTTGATTAAGTATTGTTTTACGTGCAAGAATGCTTTAGTGATTAACAACTCAAAGTTCACAATTGATAACACCAAATTAACTTGAATAAATTTTTATTTATTTATTAGAAAGTAATTATAAACTTTTAATACACAATAATACGATGCACAATTTAATTATTAATTATTATCTTAATTATTATTATTATACTGTTGTTATAATACACTATTGTTGAAATAACAATGAAGGCACTTCTTTTATTTGTTGCACGGGATTACAACAATAGACATTTGTTATGTCAAAGCGTATGTCATAATCTATCTATTATTTTCTTTGATCGAGCTTTTATATCATTTTCTTATCTGCCTTTTAGTGGGGCGTATTGATAGGCTTTGTATCGTTTTCCTGTTTTTAGTAATTGATTTTTGGATGAAATTATATACGACACCTCCCCCTTTAAAAGAAGGGTCTGACTTGCGTTAATTTATTAAAGCAATTAGATGCCTTCTTGTTTTCTTTTTAAATTTAGAAAACGTACTCTATATTCAGGATTTGTATTTGATTCACTTTCATCGTTATTTAATTCAGTTGAGATATCCTCAGTACCTGGATTTATTATTTGACTAGTAGTTTTATATTGGTTCTTTTTATTCTTTTTACAATATATTTTACTAAGGATATTATATTTTCTAAATATTTTGATTAATATGTATATAATTATTATACTTATTATGATAAATAGTATCCAATTGAAACTATAATCTGTTTGCTTTATGATTTCAATATGTTTTTCTTTCAATAGGTTTTTCTGAGCTTGTAACTTGTGTTCGATTATTTTTAAATTATCTAATTTGAAATTATTTAGTTCCAGTATAGTTTCATTCGGATTTACAAAGATTTTGGGTTTTTCATTATTTATGCTTAAATTATAATTGCTTATTGGTATTTTAATTTCTAAAACAGCATTGTTAATGTCATCAACACTGGGTATTAGTGTGATTTTTGGACTTTTTATTATATGTACATTGTTCATTTATTTCGAGTAGTCCTACATCTTTTAGTTTTAATTTAGTAATGTTTTTCCCATTGCAAATGACATCTAACGAAGCTTCAGTACTTAGACTATATAACCATTTATTATTATTGATATATTTCCATAAAAAGGCGTTTGCAACTATGGTTTCAATATTACAGTTCTTTGGTTTTCTATTTACTAAGTCTAAAAATAGTTCATATTCGCATTTACCTTTATCTTGGTTTAATGTATGTATATTATTACATAAAAAATATTTATCATCTAATTTGACACAATTGTCAATGTTTGTTGACAGATAATACTGTTCATGGAGGGCGTTTACTACAAGATAATTATTTTTAATTTTTACAAATGTTACGGTTTTATCAGTTTCATTTGATATTGGGAGTGAATTTATTTGATATAATTCGTATTGATGTTTCTTTATTATTGGAACTTTTATCATAGCTATTATATTTCCTTCTGCAATAAACACATCTAGTTTTAGCAATTGATAATATCTTTGAATGTTTTCATTTGTGGGCGGTAATGGTAAGGTTTTTATTTTGATTAACTTTATCAATTCTCGTTGTAATATATCAGGGGGCAGAATATGATAGCTTATTATTCCAAGTTGTATCAAATTTATGTCATTTAGAAACTTTTGAATTATATATTCGTAATCTTTAAATAAGGTTATGAATGCTGCTAATGTCTCCATTGCTAACTCATGGTTTTCTATGGTTATTATTTTTTCTGTATTATTGTTTACTAGATCATTTATTATTTTGAAATTTTTATTTATTTTATTTTCTATAATCTTAAAGTGTTTAATAGAATGTTTGAATTCGTTTATTGTGTTATTTACAATATTAATTTGACCTTTGATTATTTTATCATTAAGTTTTTGGTTTTTTACTAATGCCTTTATGGTTTTTTCGTAAAACTCTTTGTCTTTTGCATCTGGAGTTCCTATAAGCCATTTTAATACTGTACTTAAGCCATCTGCTATGTATCTTTTGGCTCTATGTTTCGTAAAGGATTCTAATTGATACAAGTTGTGCTCTATTCTATCTAATAAAGGTTCAATTTCTTTTTCTTTCTCAAAATTTATTTGTTTTGATTTTAATTGATCGAGCATGGGTGTAACCTTAAAATACTGTTTCTTGTGTTCTTTATACGATAGTTTTAGATTGGTTATATTATAATTTATCATTAGTTTATAATTATTATTACTTATTGCTACGTTACCTAATTTTAAAAACAATATTCCATTGTTTGTTTTAATTTTCTTTATTCTATATGGTTGGTCATTGAGGGTGTGTATGGCGTAGAACATGGTTGCTATCGTCAGTATGCTTATCAGTGACTTCGCCATCTAAGACAAGAGAATCACTTAGATTAATAATTGTCCTGTCATTGTAGGGTTTTATTTGGTTCATGTTATATTTCGTGTCTCGTCCGTTTATGTTTACGGTGACATTTGGGGTATTAATGTCTATAATTTTGTAAGGTCCTATATAAGGAGTTTCTTTTTGAGTTAATTTTTGATTATTTTTTATTAATATTTTCTGGCCTATTATAAATTCTTTGGGGTTTATTTTCCTATCATAGTATTTTTTATTTATTTCTTTACTTTCTATTGTATTTCTGAATGCTATTTCTCTGTGTTTATTTACTTTATTCACTACTTCGTTTAGATAGTTTTCGTAAGTATTTAGGGAATCTGTGTAGGGAATATCGGGGTTAATGCCAAATACTAAGCGATATGGTTCAAATCCCGTTGTCCTACATTTATTTGTGTTATGTACGTATGCACATGCTTCTAAGTATTGATCCCATTCTTTGTCCTTGTCTGCATAGTGAGATAAATATTCTTTAATAAAATGGTTTGTTCTTTCTAGTGAACCATTTGTTTGTGGGTGATAAGGACTTGCAGTTTTGTGCTTAATTTTGAGATTTTCTAGTATGTTCTTTATTGTGTTATTTAGGAATTCAGTTCCTTGATCAGACAATATGCTTTTTGGAAATCCAAAAATTAAGAAATGTCTTAATAGTTTAACAGATATTATTTCACTACTTTTGTTTGGTATTGGGTAAAGTTGTATGAAATTTGTCAAGCTATCTTTTACAACTAAAATATATTTGTTTCCCCATTTCGTTTCGTTCAGAGGACCAATTAAATCTATGTCGATTTGGTCATTGAATGTATTGGCGGTGGTTGTTATAACCATTTCATTTCGTGTGGGTCGCCAATCTGTTTTTGTAAGCTGGCACTCGTTGCAGGTTTTAACATAGTTTTCAATATCTTTTTTCATTCCCTTCCAATAGTATTTTTGTTTGATTCTGTCGTAGGTTCTATTCATTCCTTGGTGTCCTCCTAACACGTCATCGTGGTGTTGTCGGATAATTTCTTCTTGCTGTTTTTTGTCCTTAATAGTTATGAGATTATTTATTATCCTAAATTCTATATTATTAAATATTTCAGCCAGTATATTTCTGTTATCTAAGAATTCTTTGTCATTACTGAAATATAAAGTTGTAATTTTATCTTTCAAACACTTCTCTTTTAATGTATTAAGGCAAATTCTTAAATTCTTCTCATTAGCTGGGTCGTTGAAGTATTCTTTAGTATATAATAAGATTATTTTTGGTTTCTATTGTTGAGGTTTTACATTACTTGTATTTCTCCTACTTTATGAGTTTTTCCCAAATCTCCGCAATTTGTATATATATATTCTTGTAAGTTTTCCAGATTAATATTTTGAGGGAAAATTATGATTGGTTTGTTCTCGTAAGTATTTATTTCTTCGTCTATTATATCATCTGGACGGATTTTCTGTTTTTTCTTTTTTATTGTTTGTACTTTTACGTTAGGTAATAGGAACTTTGTCATTGCTGCAAAAATTTTCTTTTGCTTGTCGTTTTTCCATATTTCCGTGAATATAACATCGTTAATTTCTAATTTGTTTATGGTTTTCTTTATGTTCTTCAAAACTTTGAAAAGGGTTTCATCTGTTGGTATATCGCTTTTCTTTTGGATGGTATATGCTAGGTAGATATTTTTATCGTTGTAGCTTATTCTTTGTACTTCTCCTAGTTGGTGTTTTCCTTTTAGTAAAGTTTCGATGTTAGTCACGTCTTTTAACAAATCTCTATATTTTCCTAGATAATTTGAGGTAGTTATTGGTATTACAATGTTTGTGACATTCCTTATATTTGTTTCACTTATTTGAGTGTTCTCCTCTATTTCATATTCTTCGTTTTCATCGTATGTTTGAAGGAATTTTTCGTATGATTCGATATCTTCAGTGGTTGTTTTTCCTTTGTTTTTATTTCTTTCTTCTATTTGTTGTTGGATTAATCTCTCTATTTCGTCAGAGATTTCTTTTTCGAGTAATTCCTTATCTTTATTTGCCACTTCCAGGATTTCTTTTTCCTGTGCTTTTTCTAATTGCCTTCCAATATGCTTAAAAAATTTTCTCTTTTTTAATATTGTCTCTTCGTCTTCAGAGCTTTCACTTTCTGTGTCAGTGTCAGATGGATCTGATTGGTATTCCTTTCTTATGTTTACAACATTAATTTGTCTAGATAATAGGTCCGCTATGTAATTTGTTTTTCCAGCTGTGTACTTGACCTCGTAGTCATATTGCATTAGGTTTAGTCGCCAACGTATCAGTCTACTTGTAGGATCTTTTACTGAGTGTAACCATACCAATGGTCTGTGATCCGTTTTAATTTGGAACTTTTTCCTATATAAATAATGATGGAAGTTCTTGACTGCTTTTATAATCGCTAAGCATTCTTTTTCTATGGTACTATATCTTGTTTCTGCGTCATTTAGTGTTGCGCTATAATAAGCGATTGGCATTTCTTTTCCGTCGTCATTTTCCTGTAGTAAGACTGCTCCAACTGCATGATTTGATGCATCGGTATTCAGTATAAACGGTTTTTCGTGATTCGGATAATTTAAAATTGGTTCTTTTAGTAAGAGTTCCTTCAATATTTTTAGAGCTTGTTCGCAAGATGTGTCGAAATTGTACTTTACACCTTTCTTTAATAGATTAGTTAGGGGTTTTACTATCTGGGAATAGTTTGGTATAAATTTTCTATAATACCCTATGGCTCCTAACACTTTTTGGAGTTCTTTTACATTCTTTGGACTTTTTAAGTTTCCTATTGCTTTAATTTTCTTTTCTTGGGGTTTAATCCCTTCTATGCTTATTTTATGTCCGAGATAATCTATTTCTTTCATTAGAAACTCGCATTTATCTAGGTTTATTTTTAGTCCTGCTTTAATTAATTTGTTTATTATTAATTCGATGTTTTCCAAGTGAGTTTCTAGGTTTTGGCCTAATATGATTATATCATCGAGATAGCATAGGCATTTTTTGTCGGATTTCTTCTTTAAGAATAGTATTCATCAATGTTTGAAATGTTGCAGGGGCATTTATTAGTCCAAATGGCATTCGTAGGAATTCGTAATGGCCAAAAGGAGTGGAAAAGGCTGTCTTTTCGATGTCTTCCCTGGCTATTGGCACCTGATGGAAGCCTGAGGCTAGATCTATTGTTGTAAAATATTTGTTTTGCCCAAGTGATTGGAGGATACAATCGATATTCGGTATTGGATATTTGTTCGGTATCGTTACCTTATTTAAATTTCGATAGTGGATAACCATCCTATATTTCTTTTGTCCTGAGGCGTCTTCTTTCTTGGGGACAATCCAAACTGGGCTGTTATATGGACTCTTTGATTCTCTTATAATTCCTTCTTCTAATAGTTGGTTTATTTGTTTCTGAGCTTCATTTTCCATTATCTTGGGTAAAGGATATATCTTGGAAGTTATTGGCTGGTTGTTCGTAGTTTTAATTTCATGCGTCACTATATCGGTTTTTCCCGGCGTATCTCCTTCTAATTTCACTATTTGATTGTGCTTCATAATTAAATGAAGGAGTTGTAACTCTTCTTGTTTATTTAAATGATTTGTGCGTAATTCCTTTTTAATTCTTGTTAATCGATTACCTTTTTCATTCTTATTTAGATTGATATAGTCTTCTTTCTTTTCTTTAATATTGTTTATTTGTATGTTGTTTTGACAAGTGTTTAGTTTGAATCTAATTTTTTTTTTGGGTAAGATGAGTAAATTCTCATGATAACTTATTATTGCCCTATTTTCAGTTAGAAAGTCATTACCTATTAGACCATCATATTCGAGGTCTATGTCGTTTTGATTTATGATATAAGGGGTGAATTCAATGCTATTTTGGTTATTGGTAATTTGTAATCTTGTCTTACCTCGGGTGGATATTGGATTTGTATCCGTGAGGTTGGTGCAAGTTACTACGTGTACTGGTCTTCTATCAACCTTTGTGTTTTCAGGGTTTAACTCGTTATATTTGATTAGGCTAATAGTCGAACCGGTATCTATCTGCATTTTTATTTTTCCTCTCTTATGATTTGGGGTAATAAATTCTATATAGGTTGCATTGGTTTCATTTTTTGTGTGGATACGTTTTGGGTTACTATTTTTAAAAGATTTACTTAATTTGTTTTTTGTGTTATTTTTACTTGACTTAAGCATAGTTTCGTTTACACTATGTCGTCTGTCTTGAATTGGATCAGATCCGACGACGCGATCTGATCTTTCAATTCGTTTCCCGATTGATTTATGTTTATTTTTGCTTTGTTTATTTCTCTTTCTCTTTTATCCCGGTTTTTCTTAGAAAAACATTCATTAATATTATGCCCTACTTTATTACAGTATTCACACCGTTTGTTATTATATGTTGTATGTGGGCTATTTTGATTATAATATATATTGGGATATTTCTTAGTTTTTTGTTTAGTTCTACATTCTTGTGTATTGTGATTGGTTTTGCGACAGTATGTACAATATTTACTTTGTTTTTGAATTTTTCTTAGATTTAAAAGGGCTTGTTCTTCTTCTAATGCTAATGTTAATGCATTATCTAAACTTTTTATTGTTTCTTTTTTAGTTCTAAGATATCTCGATATTTCTGGGTTACAATGATTTATGAAACGTCGCAGTCCCATCTCATTTGTAAACTCAACCTTTAGAGAACGATTTGGATCGTAAAAAAGTGCAGCACAACAGTCAGTAATGAGCCTGTCAATTCTAACGTAATATTCGCGAATAGTTTCATTAGGCATTTGTTTGGCTGTTTCTAGTTTTTCGTAACGTAATTCTATAGCAGTAGTGTCAGAAAATAAAAGATTTATTCTTTGTTTTAGTTCATCTATTGTGGGTACGTCCATAAAATTTAATTTCCTCTTTATGTGACTAGACAGTCTATTATAAATATATTTTTCAAGTTTTCGCATATAAAGAGGGTTATATTCGATTTCTTCGCATGCCATCTGAATGGATGACGTATAATCCTCTATGTCTGGATTTTTGTCATCAAAATCCTTGACTTGCGAACAAATCCATTGGAAGTCGCAATTAGTGAATTCGATTATTTGTGTGGTTTCGAATCGCGTTTCGTTATGTTTAGCACTTGTACTAGCGGGTATACTCGCAGGTACTTGACTGGGACCTGGTCTGGGTACCGCTTTAGGAGTGCTAACTGTTTCATCTACTCCGTTAGTCATTTTGATTTCTCTTTTTTTTTTTTCTTTTGAAAAATGTTGAGTGTACAAATGTTTTACAATATTTGTTTTACAATAATTTATGCTAAAACAAATTTCTTACCTTTAAGATTTTGTGGCTTTTCCTCTTCGGGTTGAGGTGTGGTTAGTTGTCCCTTTCCGTGAATCAGTTTGACTTGTTTAATGTCTTTGGACTCCGGCTGTTGGGGCAATTCTACACTGGTGATGTCCTGATTCAGTATGGTTCAGTGATTGGCCAAAATTCTCGATAATTTGTTTTGTCAGCTGACTCCTTGTTGGGTATGGTACGTATTAGTCTCTTTTGGATGTGGGTTTCGGCTGTATTGTCGTCGAATTCCACTGTATACTGGATTTTCCAATTTTCCTTGAAACCAAGTACGACTCTTTTTCCCGTCTGGACGCCAAATTTAACTAAATATATCGGAACTTGATCACTGGTCAATTCAATACTTGAATTCTTATCAGACATTTGTTAGTGCTTCGAAAAATCACTTTGGTGGTTGGTGATGTGTGATCCCACCGCTGCCACCAGATTTTTCTAGTGTCGTATACCTTTTTATTAAAAAGTACAAAAATAAATAGTCGCTGCCACCAGTTATTCACTTTTGGGGAATAACACCCATATACTTAATCTTCTTCAATGTCGTTGTGGCAAAAACAACCGTGGAACACTACTAATCTATGAAGATCGAACAATTCAGGATTTCCACATGAATACGTAACGATTATCGTTGACTGCTGGAAGAATATTCCTTACTAATTCGTCTTGCCTTGGACAATTCGTGATACCAGTTGTATGCACAGTTCGACAAGCTTCCTTGATTAAGTATTGTTTTACGTGCAAGAATGCTTTAGTGATTAACAACTCAAAGTTCACAATTGATAACACCAAATTAACTTGAATAAATTTTTATTTATTTATTAGAAAGTAATTATAAACTTTTAATACACAATAATACGATGCACAATTTAATTATTAATTATTATCTTAATTATTATTATTATACTGTTGTTATAATACACTATTGTTGAAATAACAATGAAGGCACTTCTTTTATTTGTTGCACGGGATTACAACAATAGACATTTGTTATGTCGAAGCGTATGTCATAATCTATCTATTATTTTCTTTGATCGAGCTTTTATATCATTTTCTTATCTGCCTTTTAGTGGGGCGTATTGATAGGCTTTGTATCGTTTTCCTGTTTTTAGTAATTGATTTTTGGATGAAATTATATACGACAAGGTTTATATTCTCCACCCAATTTAATTATTATCAGTAAAACCGGATTAAGTATTCGCAACAAATATTAAATTCTGAATAAAATTGGAAACAATTTTTTTGTTATTATTTGAGGTTTTAAAAAACAAGAGTCAAAAACGCTTTTATTTAAATTTTTTATTTTTCTATCTGACATAGAGTGAATATCATAATTTACGTTTTTACAATAGTTATTTAAAATTATTTTAGAAATAATTTTACAAATTCGTGAATAAATATATTTATTGGGGTTCCCACAAATACAGCTGGAATTTAAATCGATAATAAAACAATCTGGTTTAATACTTTCCAGTGTTAAATTAACTAACACAACTTGACTTTTTAAAAAAAATTGACTTCAATTTCCATTATTAATAATAAAATTAAAAACAGACATTACATAAAAGTAGATAAATTTAACGTCATCAGTTGGAAGTGTTAAACCTCCTTTTTATATGAAAAAAGTTGTTTAAAATTTACTTTTTGTGTATTTAATGATTTTACCAAATGTTTGATTCTCAATTTTTTTTCGACTCTATAACCTGTCTACAAGATATATGAAAATTACAGTCTGAAAGAGATCTGTGTCTGCTAAATCTTTTTTCTAAAGAGTCTGTTTGAAATTTTCCTGGTAGGATGTAGTTGATTTTAAAATTTGAAAACGCCTAATCTACAATTTTAATAAGTACGTTAGTACTTTGATAAATTGCGTTAAATGTGTCTGTAGTTATGACGTAAAAACGTCTTCGGTACGGCAACATGGCTTTAGCTTCAGGAGCAGAGCATGCGGGGGAGTTCTAAATTTCGGAATCGGTACGGTAGCGATAGCGATAAATGAGCGCTATGCACTTTATATTGCCCTAATTTACCCCAAAGTACAAAATTGGTAAACCAGGTTCTGAAACGTGACTAAAGGGGGGTAACAAAAGTAAATCGTCACTACTGTTACATTAAGTTTATTACAGTTCAAAAAAAAAAAAAAAAAAAAAAATTGAAATACATACAGGACCGAAAGTTTGACGAAAATTTGTTATCGAGTACTTAAACGTTATAATATTTTCTCTAATAACTTGTTATAATATTCAGTATCTCGTTATACAATTTGGATAATAAGTTCAATTTAAGAACGTTCTTAAATTTTCACAATATTCGTGACATAAAATTCGGTAATATTTAAAATAATATAGGTTAAGTATTCTCAATAAATTGAGTAAATCTTTAAAAATGGTTTATAAATTTAAATTAGACGGCAAACGTAATGTTACTCAAATAAATAATATTTAGTTTATTTAAAAAAGATGCTTATGGATCAGAAAAACTCAAACTGTTACCTCCCTTTGTTATGGGTGATTTACTTGTGCTCTCTGCGGAATTAATTTCGAAACATCGGGGGCCGAACGTGCTACATGATGCGGTAATTCTCTTTTACGGTACCAGTCTTCCAACAAAACTATCATCTGGTGCAGGCACTAACTTGACGGGCACATGTGGATCCAGACGGGAGAAGATGCGGAATTCTTGGAACTCCAGGAACATCAGCAGGAACCAACGGGAACGGTGATCCGAGCGAGCGTCCAAATAGTTACTCCGACGTATACTAGTTCTATATTCGATATTACTTGGCGATAGACATTCGGCACTTCGACAGCGGTACAACCAATAACCATCCAAAACAAAATACTTTAAATATCGGTACAATCCTTGTAGTAATATGGAACACGAGAATTTTCCAACCATTTCTCAAATGGAAAACGGTACGCAGAAACAAGCGTTGAACGATATTGTAATCGTGAATAATAACGTGACTCAATAGAAACAACAAACGGTATTGTAATCGTGAGTGATGTACGATAAACGGTATTGGAATCGTAAATGTAATTTAAACGATAAACGTAAAAAAAAAAATGAGGGAAAATTGCAGTATGCTATATGGTGCGAAATTTTGTTTTTCAACCAGTAAAAACGAATGAAAGCGAGTGGAAATTTTTAATTGTGTAAAGTTAAAGGGCGGAAGCATATTTTTGTTGTAAAAAACTGGAATTTATTAATATTTTTAAAATTTTTTAATACTGAGATTTGTATGCTATTGTACAATTTTTAAAACAAATTATTGTAATATTTATAAAAAAAAAAAAAAGAAAACAAAAAAAAAAAAAAAAAACAACGAAATACACAACACACAATAACGGAACTGTGGAAAACCAAAAAAAAAAAAACCAAAAAAATTTGAAAAAAGAAGAAAAACTTTTATTTTGAAGAAAATTACACATTAGTTTTGACGTATTTAGACTATAGAGTAAATATACACATAAGTTATACATATATACATACACGAATGGTCAATATACCATTCCAGTATGGCCTACAAGGAAAAGTAAATAAAAAATTAGTAAAAAATGAATTAATGAATGAATTTCAAAAGGGGGAAAAATGAAAAATTTCGCACCTCTCGAATAAAATTCACCCAGTCAGAAACTGTGTGGACGCTTAACTTCAACTCTCTGGCGATGCACTGCATTTTTCCCAATTTACAAATAATTGAATACGTTAACAATATTATAGTTCGTAATGGCAATTTACTTTGTCCAAACCATGTCTCTTTACGCATAGTAATGGCGTTACCACATGAAACTGCTTTTTTTTAAATTGATTTTTTCAGTTTGCCATAGCAAATCCATCGTGGATTGTCCTTTCTGCAATAAAAAACGAAAGTAATTAACACAATTATATAGAAATATTATTAGTTAATAATAATTTGATAATGCTTACATGTAAGTAATTTTCATGTTCGAGTAGCACCTTTCGCATTCCTTTTCATTGAGAAAAATTCCCTTTTTTGTAAAAAGGCAACAATACTTTTAACAACTCGCGTTAATTCAACGTAGTCTAAATAAGTTTCCGGTTCCATTGTTAAATGACATTGTTAAATACAAAATGAGATTTGAAAATTTTATTTTACAAAAAAGTTGCATTTTACAAAAATAAAATGCCTACAATATAATTTTATGATAGGTAATATAATTTCATTTTGTATTAAGAGAGAACGGAAAGGGGGTAACGTAAGGGTGTGTGTAGTTAAATATACAAACGCATATATACTGGAAATTTGTTTCAACTAAAAAAAAGCGCAATAAAAAAAGGATATGTAACAATTTTTGTATTATTAAATACAGTTAACATAAAATTTTGGTAAAAATTTTTACCATGTTTTCTGTTGCTAGTATGTTTTGCAAAATAATTTTTTTTAAGTAAGAAACTAAAATTGTTTCATTATTATTACATAAATCTTAGAAATAAAATCTACCCTACCTACAGCCGAACAATTTTTATACATAATTTATAAATAAAAAAAAAAAATGTACGATTTACACTGTATCAATAGATCGGTTTCATTTATGTAAATTTGGGGCGTTGGGGGTGCCGTCGGTGGGCGGCGTAATTTATGACGCCCGCATCGTTCTCATAACGGCGCGGAGCGCCGTAATTTCTAGGACGCTACGCGTCCTGGCCAAAACAGCACTCCGCGCAGTAATTTGTAGGATGCTACGCGTCCTGGCCAAAACAGCGCTCCGCGCCGTAATTTGTAGGACGCTACGCGTCCTGGTTAAAATGGCGCTTCGCGCCGTAATTTGTATGACGCTCGTGTCGTTTTTTAACGACGCTGCGCGCCGTTATTTGAAGGACGCGTAGCGCCCTGGTTAAAACGGCGCTTCGCGCCGTAATTTGTATGACGCTCGTGTCGTTTTCATAACGACGCTCCGCGCTATAATTTATATGACGCCCGCGTCGTTTTTATAACGGCGCTCCGCGCCGTAATTTGTACGACGCGTAGCTATTTTATATTCGTAAATTATGTATGAAAATATAAAAATCATCTGTACCATCTAGCCACGGCAAATATAATGTCATACATACGTACATATTATAGATAAAATATATTCTCTAAGATACGTATATACCAGGGCTGGCCACTAACTTTACCTTTGGGAGCCGCAAACCCATGAAGCCGATTCGGAGCGAGCCAAGCCATTCTAAGATTGATGGTTCACACAATGAACACACTTTTTATATTTTTATGAAACTAAGAATATTTATGACATGAGAATGAAAAATTTATGTAATATGTAAACATACTTTGCTTTAGTTAGTACATGCACCTAGGTACCTAAAACGTAATTTTGAGATGTACTTTTTCTTGTGTTCATTTTGGCCGCGAGCTGTTTGAAATCTGGCTTATAACTGGTGAGCGCAGTCCGCACGAGTTCAGTTAAGTGTTAATCAATTAGTTCAAATCGATGCTTGGATTTAATAAGCTTCCTTGTTAAATACAAAGACTCATAGGCAGAAGTAGTTCCAAAAATTGAAATGTCTCTTAGCACATTCTTTTGCTAGTGGATATTTCTCTGCCGGAACGTTTTTCCAAAATCAACAGTGGAACTGCCAATTTTTTTCAGTCCTTTTAACAGTTCAAGTATTTCTAACTCTATTGCTTCTATATACTTTGTTATTGGATATGAAAGGGGATAGCCGTCACTTACAATAGCAACAGCAAAAGGGTTGTCTAGGAAGGAAAAAGAAGGTTTCAGTTCTCTCAGATGAGTGAATCTGTCATTGATTTCTTCAGCAAGACCGATCAATTTACACAAATAATCTTTTGTTTCAATCTGGACGTCATCGTCAATAAGGCTTTCAGAAGTTTTCTTTAAACATTTGAAATGAGCGAACGTTTTGGTTTCAAGGTCTCTCTAAAAAAGCGTCAATTTGTTATGAAAGCTAAATACACTCTGTGCAAAATCATAAATAAGCTTTTCCCTACCTTGTAGTGACATGTTCAGCTGTTGCAAATACTGAACATCATCTCTAAAAAAAAACTAAAATCTAACAACCACTGTAGGTCACCAAGTTCAGGGAAACATTTTCCCTTTTCTTGCATAAATTGTTTAATGGGTTCAAGCAACTGAAAAAATCTGCCAAGAATACTAAGATACATCATCAGGACGGTCGTCATTATCCAGCTCTTCTATGAAGGATTTGAATTGTCTGTGTGTTTTAGCAATTGAACGAATGTAGTTTACAATTTTAAAAACTACTTGCATAACTTGTTGGTATTGGAAATATTTTGCTGCTAGGTGTTCTCTGTAAATGATACAATGTACACGTACAAAAGGAGGGTATGATTTGTCAGCATTTAAAAGCCCAATAAATCCTTGTTTGTTCCTTGTCATTGACGGTGCACTGTCGGTAGCAATGCTGCCGATATTCTCGATAGGCATTAATTTTTTTTTTAAAAACATCAACCAGGGCTTCTTTAATGTCATAACCACAAGTAGTATCTTTCAATGTAACTAGGTTTAAGAGCTCTTCCATGATTTCATAGTTTTTTGATACATATCTCACAAATATTGCTAACTGTGGTTTATCTTTAATATCGATAGACTCGTCCAAGTCTAGGCTCGTTAAAAAAGATCGTTATTTGATTTTTTGCGAGAAATTTTAGATTTTTTTCTTATTTCAAATAGACTTATCAAAACAAATTTTCGAGAACCATTAAAGAGCCGCACAAGATCGACTCGCGAGCCGCTTGCGGCTCGCGAGCCACGTTATGGCCACCCCTGGTATATACGGTATATATGTTGCAGCTATATTGTCAAAACAGTTTTATTATAATAACGCTAGTCAAATTATAAAAAACCCAAATATTGTTAACTGTGGTTGTCTCTTACAATACACCTAGTAAATTTCAGTGCTATTATAATTTCGCTAGACACATTTAGAGAAATTGTGAAGTAAATAACAAATTAATTGGTATCAAAAATTTTTAAACCGATCTCAACAAAATTTAGTAGAAATATTTTATGGCTTAAAATAACTGACAGGATAATTTATATGTTGGGTGAAGGTTCCTGCGGGATATTAATATGAAAGTATGAAACTAATTAGTGTAAAACTACAAAACTTATTTTAATTAAATTTAGTAAAGACACTTTTATACTTTGGAATAACAGAAAGAAAATTTTTATCCCGATTAAAGGCTTCTGAGGGATACAAAATAAATTATTCAGTCAAATCAAAATTACTGAAGCGATTTCAGTCTGATTTAGTATATAAACTTATACACTTTGGAATAACTGATAGAAAACATTTTTATCCCAGTTAAGAGTTCCAGTGGGAAACAGACTAAATTATTGGGTCACCTCAAAATTATTGAACGAATTTCAGTTAAATTTGATTTAGATACGTATTTATATGATATGCTTTTTAATAAATAATGGAATAATCTGTATCCTGTTTGAAAGTTCCTATCGCCTACTGTTACGATAGAAAATAATATCAAAACTACTGAAACAATTTTAATCAAATTTAGTATTGGCATATACCTTAAACTAATAAATATATGGTATAATCTTTATACAGATTGAAGGTTCCTTGGGAAATGAGCTACTATTTCATAAATTATTCATGTTAATTTTCTTTAGGTTGTTTATTGATTAACTAAAGAATTGAGAAATCGTTTTGTAGAAACATGGAATTTATCGTAACTATATCAAAGCGGTTGAACCACCTTATTGTGAATTAATATGTACAATAGTTTTATCCCGGTTTTCTAAAGGAAAAACCTAACACATGAAAGATTAGAAGACAAATTTAGAATATTTTTTATCTCGAGATTTTTATTATTAGTTCTAGTAAAATTTTTATTAAGAGGTAGTCTATAGGGTTCAAAGCTCAGATACTAATATAATCTAATTCGTATCTTTGATGAGTCTTCCCACGATATACAAATTAAAATTCTTGTACTGTAAAAGACATCAGAATTTTCTTTTAAAATCACATAAAAATATCTGATTTATGGCATACGGATTGAGAAAAAATAATCGAACAATAGCATTCACTTAAAAAATCATAAAATTTATGTATTTAAAAAAGAGGAAATATTCTTCATCCGTTATGTTGACCTGCCACCATACCAATTTGTTCAAAATTTATATTTAAAGATCGACTAGACCGGTGAAGGTGTTCGGATCATTGCACGCAGAAGTTATAAAACCATAAAGTAATTATTATATTATATACTTGACATAAGAGAAAAAAACGTGACAAACTGACCAAGATCTATTTAATTTTAATTTTGCAGAAATTACTAGCTATTTGAATTTGGATATAGGTTAAGTGTCCAATATAACTTTTGTGTGTAATGATCCGAACGCCCGTATTAGCCTAGTTCGTCCTTTATTTTCTGAAAAATGAAACAGGTTAATTTTATATTTTTTAGACACATAAAGATTTATGTAGGATTTAGACGCAATAAAACAGAATACAGACAAGTAATTTAAAGAAAAAAGTTAGTTTCGTATTCATATCCCGTAGGAACCTTCAACCAGGATATAAATTATCCTGTTGATTATTCTAAGTCATATAAGTTTCCTACAACATTTTATTGAAATAGACTTACAAGTAAAGGTCTTGAAGTGATAATTCCCGATTTTGATGAAACTTGGTAGGTGTGTAGAAGACAAAAATATAACAGACACGTATTTTTCTTTATCTGCCAAAAACGTCATTTAAGGGGTGAAATCCACCCCCAAAATTGGGGTAAAAATTTAATTTTGTCAAATTACTCAAAAACTATAACAGATAGAAAAAAAGTTTAAATTGACACAACCCTTCGTTTTTAAAGATCTTCCTATTGATGTACTCAAATCCAGGGTCGGACCTACTGGAGGGGCCTTGACTATAAAATTGGGGGTAAAATTTGAAATAGGGTGAATATGGTTAGACCAATCAAAATATTTACATCAAATATGAAAACTACATCAAAAATACTAGTTTACCTGTTTTTGCTAAAAGCCGTTACGTTAAAGCTAAAAGCTCAAATATTAATCTAAAATCTTACAGCTTAAAAAAATTAAAAAATAAACAAAACACCCGTTTTTTTTTTCTTAATAAGCATGAAACCAAGTTTTTTTAATCCAATGAATATGTTTTTAAGAAAATATAACCCAAAAATTTTGATTTATTAATGTTTTTGTTTTATAATTTGTTGACGTCGATGAAAAAACGGACAGAATATATTAACCCCCTTTAAAAGATCAACATACTGACCCCAAAGAAAGAACATGCATTTAATGTACATGAGATACATGAGATACATGACATACATCATATACATTTTCTGCCATCTTTTCACGTATAAGTCAACTACATATAGTTCACTTTGATATGTATAAAGTGAATAATAGTGATTATGTATAGTAAATATTTAAAATATCGAGACACAGAGCGACATCTTTTTATGTAACTATATAAGTATATATAATAGTTTCTTTGATTCTTTGATTTATTAATATTAATAAATTTGAGTTTCTGAAAATAAAAATATACTACCCCGCTTTTACTTTTGAAAATTTCCATCAACTTTCGTTCATTTTTCCCTGTTAAAAAATTGAAATAATATTTATGTCAGTCAGTACACAATACTTACATGTTTGATAGTCTTAAAAGTTACCATTTGTTACAATTAAATGTTTTTTTTTTTAAATATTTATTTCACTTTTTTAAAACAATTAATATTTCATGCAAAATGGCGTCTTATGCCAATGCAAAATATCTTTATCACATAAATACACGGGGAAAAACTTTCCATAAATTGCTTGCAATGCCACTAAGTGTTCCGTCTGTGAAGTACGTTTGAAAAATTAATACAGATTCCGTTTTCTACTTACTCTACTTACGATTTTCGCCATCTAGTGTGATCTATTGATGTTTTAAAAAACATCGTGTACATTCTAACTTATCCATTTTACCATTATGAATTTTTAAACAGTTAAATTAAGTATATGACGTATATATTTATATGTTGTTTCAAATCTAAATGTCTGACGTTTTTATTTCAATTTCGAAGTTTTAATTCAATATTAATTATTTTTCAATTGATTTTACGTTCTGAAATAAATAAAATATTAAAGTGAAATTATAAAAACGGTTAGTTAAGTGTTTTAAGCCCAAAAATTAATTAAAAATGTTTATAAAATAGATATGTAATATATAATTCTGAAAATGGGGTACCCAACCTTAAGACTTGGATCCCAAGCAGAAACACTTCTACGAATAATATTTAACGCATATAAAATATAATTTAGCTATCCTAATCTCTTAAGTGGACTAATAACAATTATTTGTATACTTTTATTATGCTAATAACTTTAAAAATTTGGTGAAAAATGTTACAATTTATAACTCATGTGTTTTGAATAATGATCATCCATTATATTAAACATTCACGAATTCAACAAAAATTGTTTGATATATATATATATATATATATATATATATATATATATATATATATAAAATATATATATTATATATATATTATATATATATATATATATATATATATATATATATATATATATATATATATATATATATATATATATCAAACAATTTTTGTTGAATTCGTGAATTTTTAATATGATGGATGATCATTATTCAAAACACATGAGTTATAAATTGTAACATTTTTCACCGAATTTTTAAAGTTATTAGCATAATAAAAGTATACAAATAATTGTTATGTATAAAGTGAATAACAGTATTTCACGCATAATAAAAGTATACAAATAATTGTTATTAGTCCACTTAAGAGATTAGGATAGCTAAATTATATTTTATATGCGTTAAATATTATTCGTAGAAGTGTATTTCTTAAATTAAGTGAGGAGACATTAAATGTGAGGTGAATTTAAATTGAAAAATAATCATTCTATTAATAATAATTTTTTTTATCAGAGGCTTCCTTCAGAAATAACTTCATTAAAATATAAATGTCAGAACTGTTCCGACTTGTAACCCCGTTCGATAATCCGGTATTTTACCCTACATCTTAAATAAAAGGTTACAATTATTTTTAAAAAATTTTATTTTATTCAATTTTTATTACAGTTTTGTGTTTGTTTCATTTTTTAAAACGATGGGATAGTATTTTTATGATTTCTTATTATTAAATAATAATAAATAATGCAAGTAATTTTGTTAAATTAATTGCTGTATTAAAAATGTGAGTAATATTTAAAATGTAATAATTAATAATAAAACGCAATTATTTTTAATAAAAATATGTGACCGCCCTTTAACTCTTTAAGTACAATAATTCTCAGCCTCATTTGTTTCTTTTTTGAAGCAAGCATCGGAAATATCGGACCATATAGTATATTGCAATTTACCCAAAAATGATAAGCGTTATTGTAATCGATAGTATAAAAGAAGAAACGATATCGTAATCGATAAATAAAACGATAAAGAAGTAGAAGCGATGCCCTCCGAAAAGAAACACGTGTAAAATTAGTACACGAAATACAACAATACTAATTTTTCAGACTCACCTGCAAAGCACATATAGCACGAGAAAATAAAGAATAAATGCACATCAAAATTCATTTTGTTAACAAGTTCTGACAAAAACACAAAAGAATCCTTTAGAAGAAACACTACGACACCAAAATATTGCGGGAAATATATGAAATATATCGATAGATTCGATCCGCTTGAAGATAGCAATCAATTTTCAATACAGCGGCTCCCAAACAAACAATACAGGTAATTTACGTTATTCGAAAATCACGAAAACACTCAATCTTTACGGAAAACACTGTTCAATGTATTTAGAAGAATACTAACTCAATAAAATCTTGACTTTCTACACAAAACAATGATATTATTCGGCAATTAACTAACCAAACTTTACTGAAACGCCAATTTAATTTTGACAAGCACTGTTGACAACATTAGTGTGCCAATAGATATTATACACATGACATAATTGACCAATAGATATTATACACATGACATAATTGAATACAACATATAATGTAAGTACGCCTACAAGCTTCCTCCATTTTACGCCAATTTTCTAACCATTTTAGAAAATCTGTTAAAAAAATAAAATTTTTATTTTCAGTGCCGGTAATGGGAGAGCAGAAATCGTTTCTTTTACAAATTCCTTTAAACAAACTTTTTGTATTCACAACGTCCCACCATTGTTTAAAATTTTCTATAAAGGATGCCGTTTCCAAAAAATCTTCAACCATTAGTGGCGCAATTGTAAACTCGTGGAAAATTTTGCAAGCCAACTGAACACTTTGTCGTTCAATATTTGTTTGATACAATGTTTTGCTATTTAATTTGTACGCCCGTTTTGTTAAGAGGGATGATTCTTTTTTATATAATTCCCTTAAATGCTCAAAACAAGCGGTTAATAATTGGTTTGTGTGGAAATCTGGATATTTAAAAGTTTTGTTTTTTAAATTTAACCAGTTGTTCCTGACATTTTTAAATATATGAACAAAATCATACATACAAAATATTATTTGTCAAATTTGGGAGTGCCGCGATTAGTGAACCGCAGACAGTTCAACCGCGACAGTTCAACCCCGACAGTTCAACCGACGACAAATCAACCTAACGAGAGATCAACCTAACGACAGATCGACCGATGACAGATCAACCGACGACAATTCAACCTAACGACATTTTAACTGAAGACAATTTAACCGTTGTACAATTTATTAACTAATAAGAAAAAAAATTATTTGAATTTTATCTGGCAATGAAATTTGCCTCCCTTGAGACTTGAGACTAAATAAGTATTTATGTAGTTTCAGGTCTCAAGGGTGACTCTTTACACAATTAAGGGTAAACTATTTGGTTGGGTTTTGTTGGATTTGGTTACGTTTCGTTGAATTCGATTAGTTTAGGTGTTGTCTGGTTAGGTTAATCTGTTAAGTTGTATTTGGTTACGTTAGGTTGGGTTTGTTTATAATTTGTTGAATTCGGTTAGTTTAGGCTGGTTTTGGTTAGGTTAAGTAGCATTTGTTTACAATTTGTTCAGTTCGATTAGTTTAGGTTGGGTTTGGTTAGGTTAGGTTTGTTTATAATTTGTTGAGTTCGGTTAGTAGTAGTAAGACAATGCCGGTTCGAGCACAAATGGGTTTATTGACCCTAATCCACTGACCCACATAGTCCCGTTAACCCGCTAATCTATATTGACCTAGTCCGATTCGCCACACCACAAGTTTACCCAGTTTTTTGACACCCAATTTTTGCATTTTAGTGAAAGCGAAACTTTTTAAATTGCATACACTGATTAATTTTGAATTTGAAAGAAAGTGAAATTTTTTTGTTGATGAATGAATTTGATGTTTATAAAAATGAATAAATAAACTTTTTTTCTGTAACGGCCTTGTGTAGGTTGAACGAACGAATGAATGAACTTTGTGTGTGTGTGTGTGAAACTGGTTTTTTGTATTTATTGAACTCTTTTTATACAACATTGCGTACCTAAAGAATGTGTTGTACACATAACTGTATTATGTGTATGTGGTTGACCTGAAATTGAATAGGTACAAGAGAAAAATAAGAAAGATGTTTATATTAAAAAACTGATTTATTTATATACTTATTAATATACTTAAATACATTTATATTTGTAAACTAAAATTATATAAAATATACATATAAAAGAATGATTTGAAAAAGTTATTGCTAATATATACATCAAATTATCACTAAATAAATTATTTACAATTATAGAAAATATTTACAAAAAAATTAAAAAAATATTTACACAATTACAAAAAAAGAGCTATACAACTACAAACTATCTATTGTTTTTTTTTTTATAAATTAGAGCGTTTCTTAAAGCACACCTTTTATTAATAGAGTATTTATGGTTTATACACGTCAGCGTCATTTCACTTCCATCACTGTATTTTTCCGTAGTTATTGTTTCTAAGTTTATTGCGTTACACTTGAAAATTTGTTTCATCCACTTTGCTTTCTCATCCTCCTTCACTATTACTGCATCTCCAACACCCAAATTGTCCTCTATAATTTCTTGAATTTTTTCGATCCCCTCATTATATGTTACACATCCTTCTTGCCAATATAACTGGTGCACATTCCTACTTATGTATAAATTCGCATTTTTGTATTTGGTGGGCAAAATTTCCCAGTCGTACGGCGGTTTTAACACCATGTGTAGTATCGCCTGATCTTTAACCATGGCGAATTCTTTCAGTATGAATTCGCCCTCTCGTCCTCGGAACCCTTGTACATCGATAAAAATTGACTCACTCAAATTATTCATTTTAAAAAACTTTTCACAAAAAATTAAAAATTTATACGTAAGTTTGCTCGTTAAAAAACGTAACTATAAACGTTATCGTGTCAAAGCCTGTTTTTAAGGTGTTTATATATACAATTTCAAGTACCTCACTTCGTCGATTTAATTGTATTGAGGTCACCCAATACGGTTTCTTCTAAGAGGTTAAGTTTTTCTTTACACTGTTTTAATATATCGAAGAGTAATTCTTCGCTCTCTTTTTTTATTTCTTTATTGAATTCTCGACCAAATGAGACAAAATTATCATCAATGAAATACCGTTTTTTATCCAAAACTTCTTGTTTGAAATTAAGCATAAACTCCACCAATAGTTGAAATAATTTGAAATTTTCTCGAGTAAAAATCATATCAAGCTCTTGACCAATTGTTTTCTGATTAGCAGAATTTTCTGCATTAGTTAAATAATCTGGCAGCATGATGCTTATTCTAACACTTTCCAATTTCAACTATTAATTTTCCGATTGACTTACTTTTTTAAGTACTAATAGTTCTCGTTTAGCACTGTCAATACGATTTTTTAATTCTGTCAAGGAATTTGTAAAGTTTTCATCAATCACTTGAAAGTAACTGGTCTTACTCTCTGCTATCGAGTCTCTTAAGATTAATATCATATGATGTTTAAAACCTTTAAATTCTTCTGAAAAATCGTTTAACAATTCCTCAAACTGTTTCCGCCATTGGGAAACATTTTCTTCGTTTGCTTTTCTTAAATTACTTATTTTATCTTAAATTAATTTTGTTATAAACTCTCTTTGCTTTTCCAAAGGAAGGGAAGAAATGGCTTGAAATTCTCTTTGATTTTGAGTTACACAAATTGTTTCCAACGTTGTAATTTCACCATTAATACGACTAACACAATGTTGTTTTGTAAATCAGACCTTATTTTAATTATTTGATTTGCGATGTAATTATAGACTCTTTTTTCGTATTCTTCAACTCTATAAATCGAATCACTCTCCAGTTTAGCAAATTTATCCTCAAAAATCTGTAATCTGTTTGTTAACAAATCACGAAATTCATAACTTAACTTCTTTTCGAATGATGTTAAATTACTTTTTATACGATTTTCAATAATTCTCTCAATATCAGACTTTAATTCGTCAAATTTGTTTTTTATTAACTGTTCCATTGTAATTTTAACAAAGTTTAGTAAAAATTGACCAACTAATAAAAAGTTCACATACTCATCTTATATATAATTTTTTCTTTAGGGAGGGATGGTTGCTAAAAGAATCAACAAAATACGTAAATTGTATTATTATTTATTGTAAAAGGTTTGTTATTACAATAAAATGCTAATTAAACACATATAATATGTATTAATTATAAATTTTTTTTAATACAATAAAAAATGACTTTAAGTTTTACAATTACGTTAATATTTAATAATAATTGTTAATAAACATTAAAGGATAATAATGAATCATTTCTAAAATAAATAGTTTAAAATTCATGTTGCTTTCAGTCTGTGCAAAATTTTCAAGTAATTTTATTGTACACAAGTTGCTGTAGTGATTATTCGTAATATATTCAACCAAATTTTTGTAGTAATTGAAAAGATTTAAACTATTCAGTTTTAACACTTGCGTATCTATTATACATTTTAATTGTTCCATTTCTTGAAATGTTTTCAACGCAAACATAATACAATTCGTTTTATTAAAAATTTTAATCACTTTTACATTTTTTCCAAAAATTTCACTTTTTAAAACGACTACATCACTTAAATTTTCACAAAAATCCTGTGGAGAGTCTGTGTAAAGATAATCATTCATCTTCTCACGAAAATCGAAAATTTTGTCGAACTGTGCCTTTTCCAAGTAAATAGTTTGACAGTTGTTTCCATCACTTAGTTTTATTATTACACGAAATTCTTCATTTGCAAGGACACCAACCTCGATTGATTTAGTTTGACTTAAATTAAGAAAGTATGTTGAACTTAAAATAAGCTTAAAATTGGTCGTAGTTGATTTTATTCTATTTTTGATTGATGTAACATTATCATCTGTATTATTAAGATTAATAAACGCTTGCGCCATTGTTAGTAATTCTTGTGCGCGATTTGGTATGTTTGAACATAAAACTGATTTTCGGCGAACATTTATATACGGAAATTTCTCCAGGAAAATCTTTCCTTTCTAATATCAAGCAATAAGTCAACGATTGACATTGACCCTTACATAAGAACAGAAATCGTCTATTTTCAATGTATATGTATTAAATTATTTTAAAAGAATTCTAAATAATAAAATTTGAATACTACCCATTTTTAAGCCTGGTTATAAATTAATGTCACTTCTTAATAGCTTTTTTATATTTTAGATAGAAATGAACAATCTACACGTGTTGAAGATACTTACGTATGTACTTACTCGTAATGAACTTGACCCAAAAAAACTAGAAAGTTTAAAATAAACTCTTAGAGAATACCGATAAAAACACATCACACGAGTACGCTATGCATTTTAAATTTATACAGTTTTATGGATAATGCATTAAACATAGCATCCACTTTCTATAATAGATTATACTAATTTACATTTATACTTACAGCACCAAATATTTTTTATATTCTTAGTTGAATATTCTTATGGTAATTTCTTTTACTACCTACGATTTATTTTAATGAGAGTTTTTAAATTTATGTATAATTTCTAAATTTATACAGTAGGCGTCCGATAACTTCTCATGTTCGGGTGAGGTGATGGATTACAGATAGACGAATTTTAGTATATGTTTTCATACATTCAATATATATATATATATATATATATATATATATATATATATATATATATATATATATATATATATATATATATATATATATATATATATATATAATATATTATCGAATTCTAATTATCGAAAATAGATATCGAAAAACTAATAAAATATTTTTACTTATTTAAAGAAACCCATCCCTTTATTTTGAGTATTTTTTTTGTTTAACGCAATTTTTACAACTATCTAGGATACACTCCATATTTATTTCTATTTAGATTTTAAAAAGTTAATTAAAATTGACATAGTGTTTGAAAAATTACCAAACTGGATCGGCTGGGACTCGAAACCGGATCTCTTGGTTACCAGCCAAGCGCCTTACCAACTAGGCCACCGATCACTTGTTCGAGTGCCACTCCAATTCAGTAATCAATCAAACACAACCTCTCTCTAATGCGAGACGCAGTTTTATACTTTTAATAACTCGATAACATTTGAAATTAAAAGTTTTAAAAAGTTAATTAGAAAAACAACGTCACTACGTACTTTTTTTAGGACTAATGAATATAACGAAATATCAAGTGACGAAGTATCGTGTTTCCACTGTATAGTGTTAATAAACTTAAATAAACTTTTTTCAAGGTAATATTTTAATAAAGTGAATATTTTGAATTGAATATTAAGAAGAGAAATTTTTTTTATTTCTAAAACATGTTTTAAATGGAATGATGTAACATTTGATATAAGCTTTTTAATCAATTCCCACACATAAGAAGATGATAATTAAACATCTAAAAGCCGCTTGTATTTTTTTATTATTGTAATGTAGGTTATTTGAAAGTTAAAAAACCAGACGGGTTAATATTCTCAAATAAACTTTTCAAGGTAAAAAAGTCAACATTTTAATAACCTTGTATACCAGAGAATTTTTTTTAAAAATTAGGATAGCAAGTAAATTTGTTTTAAAATTAGATTGTGTATACCTCCACTTTTTCGATTTTAAGTGTATATATATGATTATAGACACTGTTTTCAACGATATTTATAAAATTTTGATAAAGTTTTTTCTTAGTGAAATATAATTTTTTGTGTGTTTTGTACTATCGATGGTTCACTGCTGTTATTTTTTTTTATATTATTACTGTGTTTATAATTTTTTTAAGGTAACTTAATTTTTTAAATTATACGTAGGGTTAGTTTATACACATCTATTTTGATTATTTAAATAGGGTTGTACTTGTTTTAAATAGGTTATACTTGTATAGGGTTTTATAAATGGATTGGGAAAATGAAATAATAGATGATGAATTATCAAATTTAGAAATTTTTAAAGAATGTATTCCGAGAAAAATGTGTCTGTGTGAAGATGTCAAGTTTGCTTTACTTAAAATTTTTAATAATTATTTATATAATAAATATAGAAACACCAAAAATAGCGACAATTATAATTTTTGCAAGTTTACAAAAAGCATTTACCCTTATGCAAAAGATCACTCTGTTAAATTTGATTATTTATTATATTTTAAAAAAGATTACCCAGAAATTAGATACTCTACTCCAGAATTTATTAAAGGCGCAATGTTTTGTTTAGTTAACGGTTTAGAAACAAATGATTATATAAAAATTATTGAAAAAAATTCACCAGAGATAGATATAAAATATGTATGGAAAAAATTTGTTTTACACACAGATTTTCAAAAAAATTTATACCATTCACGTAATAATAAAATCCGTAATATATTAGAAACTGAGTTTAAACCATCCGAAGAAATAAAAAAACATGTGCGCGAACATCATTTATATAGAAATTGTAAAATTATTTCTTATTTTGATTATTCACCAAAAATATTTATAATAGAGAAACCATAATTATTTCTGATGACGGCAGTGAATCAGACGTTAGTATCGATTCACAGGAAACATATTTCAATATATCACCAAATAGATCACCTTACCATATATTTGAAAATAATAACAGTGAAATATATCAAAGTCAAGATATAATAGAAATTGTCGATTTGGAACAAAACGAAGGTAAGAAAAATTGTTTTTTTCTTTTTTTAAAATTTTAATTATTTTATATTTATTCTTAGTTTCACCTTCAATTCAACTAGAAGTACCAATACTACCTGAGCAGACACTAGAAAATTTGGAAATCTTTCCTGGACCTTCTGGAATTGGAAGAAGCAATCATTCCTTTAATCTTCAGTCGTATTTGGATCGTATACAATGAAGAAAGCAGTTAAACGTAGATGGGAACAAACTACTGGTAAGAAACAATAGTCTCTTTAATAAAGAATGAAAGAATTTATATTATTTCCAGACTCCACGTCTACTCAAACAGAACAATCAACAAACAATTTACCTGGACCTTCAAATGCGTTACATGGAGAAACAACACACACAATTTAAATAGAAACTTTAAATAGAATTTTATATTTACAATTAAATTTGGCTAAAAATGACCCATTAAATGGAGGAACATATATCCCCTTACCAAAGAAAATTCTTAAAACAAATTCTGTGATAAATGTAAAAAATAATGACGAATATTGTTTCATTTGGTCAATATTAGCTCATATTTATCCTCAAAAAAGGAATCCAAATCGGGTTTCAAATTACCCGAAAAATTTTAGAGAAATTTTTAATTTGGAAAACATTTCATTTCCAGTAACTTTTAAAGACATAGCAACTTTTGAATCAAAAAATCCAGTGTCTGTCAATGTTTACACTCTTAACGAAAATTCACGTATTTGTGGACCTATCTATTTTACAAAAAACAGAAAAAATATACATGTTAACTTATTATTAATTTCTGATAAAAATAATTATCATTATTGTTTAATTAAGAACCTAGCACGTTTGTGTGGTTCGCAGTTGTCACAAAATGCTCATAAACAGTACATATGTGAAAGATGTTTAAATTGTTTCACTTCTAACACATCATTAAACACTCATTTAGAAAAGTGTAAACTCGTAGATGCAGTTAAAACAGTTTTACTTGAAAAAGGTAAAAATATTCTAAAATTTAAAAATATTAAGCACATACTCAAGCTACCTGTTATTGTAATAGCCGACTCTGAAACTTTAACGTAAAAAATTAGCACATGCAAACCGAATCCTAATGCACCATATGAGGAACGAGTTGAATACCATGTACCATATGCAATAGGTATGCAAGTTGTTTGTCATTTTAATCCAAATCTTAATTTTTACCACAGTTATATAGGACCAATGGCAGGTAAACATTTTATAAAAAAAATTTATGAACTAGCTCAATGTGTTGAACAATTTTTAGAAACAAATGCACCTATTGTAATGTCGGAACAAAATGAAATTGATTTTCAAAATGCAAATACCTGTTGGATATGTGACAAGCCATTCTTAGAGAGTGATGTAAAATGTCGCGATCACAATAGACTTGACTGTTCCGGTAATCCAAATTTTAGGGGAGCTAGTCACAGAGATTGTAATCTTGCACTCCAGGTGTCGAGATTTATACCAGTTTTTTTTCATAACGGTAGCGGATATGATTTTCATTTATTCTTGAAGGAGCTTAACTTTTCGAGCGAGAACATATATGCCATCCCAATTAATTCGCAAAAGTATATAGCAATACAAAAAAAAAATTGGTAGTGTTTATGTACGATTTTTAGATTCTTATAAATTTTTGAATTCGTCTTTAGATGAACTTGCTAAAACATTAGAACCTCATCAATTTACAATTTTAAAACAACATTTTTCTCGACAAGACGATTTTAACTTGTTAATTAGGAAGGGTGTATACCCGTATTCATATGTAGATAGTATTGAAAAATTAGAAGAAACACAACTTCCACCAAAACATTGTTTTTTTAATGATATAAAAGATGAATAAATTACAGATAAAGATTATATACATGCACAGACTGTATCGCAACATTTTAATATAAAAAATTTAGGTGAATATACAGAATTAAATTTAAAAACGGATGTTTTGCTTATGGCTGATATATTTGAAAATTTTGGAGAAATTTGTTATAACACGTATAAATTGGACGTTTGTCACTCGTTTTCCCTTCCGAGCTTTAGTTTTGATGCAATGCTAAAATTTACAGATGTGGAACTTGAACTTATTACAGACATAGACATATTAAACTTTTTTGAAACTTCCATAAGGGGCGGGAATTGTTTTGTTTCTACAAGATTTTTTGAAGCTAATAATCCGTATATGGGTAATCTTTATGACGAAACTAAACAGGAACAATATATTATGTATTATGATGCTAATAGTCTCTATGGTTTTACAATGTCAAATTTCCCATATGGAGATTTTGAACGGTTAAATGTAGAAAATTTTGATTTAGATAAAATTGATGAACTAGATCCGAATTTTGGGTATGTTCTCGAAGTTGATTTGCTTTACCCGGAATATTTACACGACGAGCATAACCATTTTCCATTTTATCCGGAAAAGTTTGTACCTCCTTCATCAAAGTCACATATACCTAAACTTATCGGTTCCTTTAGACGTAAACAAAATTATATAACACACATAAGAAATTTAAAGCAATGTTTAAGGCACAGATTAGTTTTAGAACGAATACATAGGGTTTTAAGATTCAAACACTCCTTTTGGCTCAGAGCTTATATTGAATTAATTGCAAAGTTGAGAGGACAATCTAAAACAAAATTTGAATCAAATTTTTTTAAATTTATTTTAAATGCTATATTTGGAAAATCTATAGAATCATTACGAAAACGGTGTAATAATAAACTTTGTTGTAAATGGGATGGAAGATATGGTGCTAGGAAAATGATTTGTAGTCCACGGTGTAAAAAATTCACTATTTTAGCAGAAAATTTAGTATTAATTGTACAAACTCGAGACGAAATATTTTATAATAGACCAATATACGTGGGATGGACAATTTTAGAGTTATCAAAATATCATATGTACTGTTTATATTATGATGTTTTTAAGAAAATTTTTGAAAATAAAGTTAAACTCCTTTATAGTGACACAGATTCCCTATTAATTGGATTGGAAAATATAAATCCATATCAAGTTATGAAAAACAATTTGAATTATTTTGATACATCAGGTTATGATGATAATAATATATTTGGAATTCCGAAAGTCAATAAAAAGAAATTTGGTTTATTAAAAGATGAATTAAGTGGAAAAATAATAACTTGTTATTGTGGTTTGAGACCAAAAATGTATTCATATATTACGTTAGATGATATTGTAGATAAGCGTGCTAAAGGTATTTCAAAATCTTGTTTATCGAAAATTACGTTTGATGATTATTTAAATACTTTATTTTACAATAATATATTGTACAGAGAAATGACTTTAATACGATCAAAGTATCATAATATTTTTACAATAAAAGTTAATAAAAAAAGTTTTGTCTGCCGAAGATGATAAACGTGTATTGATAAACGGATAAATGACTACTTTAGCATGGTTACATAAAGACACATTACAACAATAATTACTATTTAATATTGTAATACTACACTCTTGTAAAATCACAGGTCATTGTTTGTAACTATGTTAGATAAGTACTTGTACATATATACATACATAAAAATTTGGTGTAAAATTTAAGAGTTTGATAAAGGGGGGTTTTATAAAGTGGGGTTCGTTACCCCTCAAAAATCCTATTATAATATGGGGGCCACTTGGCAACGCAATGAAATTGCGTATATTCAGGAACAAAACATTGTCTATGTTGAAGCATTACTTTAAGTACTAATTTTAATTACTTTAAGTTGTAATTTTATAAAACACTATTGTGAGACTGAAAAAAAACAAATGAACGTTTTTCTTCAGTCGATTTTAAGAAACATTTGTAACATTTATTTGTAATTTTATTGTAAATATTTAATTTAATAAAACTGGAAAATAAAAAAAGTCTTGTTTTATTTTTACTTTCTTTATTAAAAAAAAAATACATATAATTTTTTATTACATTTAACTATAGTATGTCACCTTGTTTAATCCAAGTAGGATTTTTGAAACCCAACCATTTCACCAGTGCTGAATCACCCTTTCTTTTAATAATTTTGGAAATTAGATATAAAGACGAGTTCTTGGTTTTTTGCAACTCGAAATCGTAGAATTTGCCTTCTATAGGTTTATTTTCATAGTCTATTAACGAATATGTGACTGGATCAGTTTTGTGTACTTGAGAAATTTTAAAAATTTCAGGAGTTCAGTTGAATGTATATTCTTTTTCAAAAGTAGTTTTAAATTTACTAATACGAACATGATCATTTTTTTTGAATCTTGGTTGTTTTTTATTTTGATACTGATTGTAATTATAAACGGTATGTCGTAACTGCTCTTCGATTTTCTTTGAATTGACTTCAGCTGGTTTCATCTTAATAGTGTTATGGTAAGTATTATTATATTGTTTCACCAATTCATCGAGTATATCAATCCATTTGTAAGAAGAGCGGATGCTGAATTGTTTCCAAATCATGTTTTTTAAAGTTTTGTTAAATCTTTCGACTATACTTGCTTTTAAATTTGAGTAAGTTGTAAAGTGTTTAATACCATATTTTTCCATTAAGCGTTTAAAATGAGGATTTAGAAATTCTGAGCCTTTGTCTGTTTGCATTAGGGCCGGCCTTCGATTAAGCTTAAAAACTGATTCCATAGCTTTCGCTACTTCTTCTCCTCTTTTGGTCTTTAATGGTACACACCATGCTTCTTTCGAAAAATTGTCGATGATAGTTAAAATGTGCTTATATTGTTTATTATATTTTGCAAATTTTGTCATATCACAAAGATCAGCTTGCCATTGTTCATCTATTCCAACCATTCTTACTCTACGACGTTTAAATTTTCTTCTAGCTGGTTTATGTAATTCATTCACGATGTCTATTTTGCTCATGATTACTTTGATGTGTGTTCTTTTTAATTTCGCCACGTAGATAATTTACATTAGACTGCAGCAACTTTATTATATTGTCAATTTTCATTGTCTTTTTCATTGTCAGTTTTCAACTTTATACTTTTAGAAATATTGTTCATTAGTTTTATTAAATTTTCTGTTTTTTGGTTAATTAATACACTAGTTAAATTTGTTATTTTTTGAATTTTTGCATCCATTTCTGACATTTTTGTAATTACGTAATCAACATTATAACTGAATTACTTTGACATGCATATATGACATCTGTTAAAAAATGTCGGGAATAAGAAAAAAATAATTTTACATTACTTTGATCAGAACATGAAATATCGTCAAATATGACAATTGAATTAGGTTTAACTTGATTCGGCTTAATCACTTCATCATTTTCCGTAAACGTGTAAAATCCAATACCATCTATATTTTTCAAAACCTCGGCTAACCACATATATTTTGGTTGGTGTAAAGTTTTTGAATATATGTATAAATTTTCAAATGATAAACCATTCTTGCTTTCCAACAATGATAAAATCAAATTCGTTTTACCACCCCCAGATGGAGCAGCAATAATACATCTTACTGTATTAGGAAAAAGTTTACTATGTCGTTGGTAATTTTTATTATTAATTGTAGAAAGTTTATTGTCGTTGTTATTCACTTTTAAACTCACGGGCTGTTTCACAAATTTCATTTTTACAATATACTGAGACAGAACAAGTCTACACGAGTATTTATACGCTCATTTACTTTTAAACTCACGAGTTGTTTTACAAATTTCATTTTTACAATATACTGAGACAGAACAAGTCTACTCGAGTATTTATTCGTTTATTTACTTTTAAGAATGTGTCTCCGAGTGTTTTACTATCTATTTGCGAAGAAACAACGAATTGAAGAACAACACTGTTTCGAACACTACAATTTACCAACGTGGTCGGATCATTATGACGGACCTTTACCATTGAAAGAAAATTGTCATATATGTAAAACTAAAAAATTTAAGTTTTTTTTGTAAAAAATGAACAAGCAAACAAAAAAAACAATCAGTCGATTAAAAGATATTCAAGGAAAAGATTTATTCAACACATTAATTGATAAATTACCAGTGGAGATTCATTTACCATTTTACAAGTTTTGTGGACCAGGAACAAAATTACAGAAATAAATAGTTAAAATTTGATGACACCATTGAGTTTAATAGTAAGGATTTTTGGAGTTAGGTCATCGGTTTAAAAAAGGAGAAAATAAAAAATAAATAACAAGATTTTTTTTAAAATTGGCGCTACCATGGTTTCATGCAACAGCACATCTTCAGGCGCTCTATATTAATTAAAAAGATAAACAAAAACATGTCAAATACATAAAAACATTAAAACAATATATAAAATGAATTGAATTAAATTACAAAAGTTGAAAATTAGAGAAAGTTTGAATAATAAATTTGTGTACTTACAAGTATTAAAATCAGAAAAGATGATGTAAGATTTTTGTTAAATTGTTACATAGTTATAAAAATAATTATTTTTTAATAAAAAATAAAGTTAAAATTTTTTTTTTTTTAAAAAGAGGTTACAGGCACAAAAAAGATTATTTAAATAGCATGAAGGGACTACAAAAAGGCTGTTTATATAGGTTTATGAAGTTGTTTTGGTGTGTATGTTTTGAAGATGCTGGAGTAGGCATTATCCAACTGAATTGAATCAGTGCATATGTTCGAGTTTGGTTTGATAGAGGTGATCCACGCATGTTCTAGAATGAATCGCTTTCTAGAATTTTCTTCTTTTTGAAGTATGATCGGATGTTCTAGATCAAAATGGTGGTTTTGCTGCCACGCGGGGTATTTATGAGAGATGAACTACCACATAAACCATGGAAAATTGAAAGTGGTATCATTAACCTACAAACATCTAATTTGCCTGGATCTCATTGGGTGCCGTATTTTAAAAAGGGAGAAAAAAGGTTGTATTACGATTCTTTTGAACTACCCCCTCCGAAAGAACTTATAAAATATCTTGGTAAAAACATTCTATACAACGATTACACTCATCAAAAAATTAATGAAGTTATTTGTGGGCATTTGTGTTTAATATTTCTGTGTTATTGTTACGAAAAATATTTAAATCAAAAATGTCATATAGCATAGCACTAAGCGGTAAAACATCAAAATTCGAAGCACTTTTTTTCCCACCGATAGATTGTTCAAATGGAGACTATGAAATTGGGCTTATTGAATTTTTCTCATACAACTCAATACCGAATATTGATACGCATCGTAATAAGATAACCATAGGTAATAAAACAATTACATTACCAACTGGATGTTACGAAGTTGTTGAAATTGAAGATGAAATTTTAAAACAGTTCAACAAACTTTTTCCTCCACCACCTGCACCTAAAAAAGGAGATAAAAAACCACAAAAACCAAAACCATTCTTCAGTTTAAAAGGGAATACATGGACTTTAAAGAGTGAAATTCATTGTTCAGAGAAAATTACGTTTACGGAAAAGGAATCGTTTGGAAAATTACTCGGTTTTACAAAAACAAACGTCTTAGAAGCAAATAAAAAGTATACATCTGATGAAATTGTTCGCATACAAGCAATTAATTAATGCTATTTTTGTGAATTGTAATTTGGTAAAAGGAGCTTATTTAAACAATAATACAACACATCATTTATATTCTTTCTACCCTGATGTGAAAATTGGTTATAAAATTATTGAAACACCAAAAAACATAATATATTTTCCTATGAATAGAAAATACATTGATGAAATAATTGTGACTATCACTGATCAAGACTATAATTTAGTAAATTTTAATGGTGAAGAGATTACATTAAGAATTCACATCAATAAGAGAGGTTGAAAATGTTAATTTTAAGTTCAGATGCAAAACTGTTGTATAAAAAGAAACAACCAAAACAACAGTCGCTCAGTGTTTCTAAGAAAGTAAATAAGAAGAGAAGTGTGCTTAGCAAAGAAAATAGAGAATTTTTAAAATCATTAGGATTCAAAATTAAAGAAACATAATTATGGATATTCTTAATATCGATGAAAAACCACTGTTTGATGACAGTGTAACACGTAATGAAATACACTCTTACAATCCTTATGTAAATTCCTGTTCGTACCGAGACGAGATAAGGATTCCGATTCACTAGGTTGACATTAACGTTTTGCCATCTGGGAGCTATATCCATATTGCAGCTCAAGTCGTTTTAAAAGAGGATGAAAGTAAAGCAGCCGAATCAAAGGACTGTGTTCTTAGTGGAAACTTTGGTGTTATTATTTTTGTTGAAATTCGTTATGAACTGAATGCTACAGAAATAGATAAATGTAGATGTCCTGTTATTAGTACGTCTCTTAAAAATTATATTTCCTACAACAGAAATGAAAGCAAATCTTTGGCTGTTGCTGGGTGGACTGGAGGTGAAGAACTTCAAATAGTAGATTGGAGTTATAGTTATCAAATATCTATACCACTAAAAATGATTTTTGGATTTTGTGAAGATTATAAAAAAATTATGATAAATTCAAGACATGAACTAGTTTTAATTCGTTCAAGAGATGATACAAATTCTTATACCAAAAAAAAGATGGAAGAGATGTTAAAGTAAAAATTTTAAAAATTCAATGGAGAGTGCCTCTCATTTCAGTTTCTGATAAACAAAAAAATTACATCTCATGAAGATTATTAATACTAATAAAATGATTACGGTACCTTTTCGTACATGAATATCCATCTTTGCCAAAAGCAACAGATCACCCATGGACAGTAAAGACATCGAGCCAATTAGAAAAGCCTAGATTTGTAATACTAGCTTTTCAGACAAATCGTAGAGATATTGCAACTGGTGTGGTTAGTCATTTTGACCACTGTAAATTAATTAAAGCAAAACTGTTTTTAAATTCTGAAGTATATCCGTATGATGACATTTCAACCGATTTTGATCGAATGAAATATGCTCAATTATATGATATGTATACAAATTTCCAAAACGCATATTATCAACGACGTTCGGAGCCGATGCTAACATACAACGAATTTCGTACAAAAAGCCCCCATTGTGGTGTTTGACGCTAGTCGACAAAATGATTCATTAAAAACGGGTCCAGTTGATTTGCGATTAGAATTCACATTTAAAGAAGCACCAGCAGAAAAAACAACTGCATACTCTCTTATTATTCACGAAAGATTAATTGAATATTCAGTGTTAACGAGTAACGTAAAAGTCTTAATGTAAGATTTCTTTTTTTATAAATATGTGTATACAATGTTAGTAAATAACAATATATTATATGTACAATCGTAAAGACAAAAAAAAATTTTGTTTAATTTTAGTGAATAAAAAACATAATATAAAAAGAAAATTGTGCACTTTTTTCAAATTATTATTTTAATGTATTTTTTATATTATTTTAGTCTAGAATTAAGTATCTAATTATGTAAGAATAAGTATTGTAAATAAATCATTTTTTTACTATAAACATCTTTTTTTTATTTTTTCTTGTCGTATTCAATTTCAGGTATCCAAAACAAGACAAACAGTTATGTGTACAACACATTCTTTAGGTACGCACTGTTGTATAAAAAGAGTTGAATAAATACAAAAACCCAGTTTCACACACACACACACAAAGTTCATTCATTCGTTCGTTCAACCTACACAAGGCCGTTACAGAAAAAAAGTTTATTCATTCATTTTTATAAACAACAAATTCATTCATCTACAAAAAAATTTCACTTTCTTTCAAATTCAAAATTAATCAGTGTATGCAATTTAAAAAGTTCCGCTTTCACTAAAATGTAAAAATTGGGTGTCAAAAAACTGGGTAAACTTGTGGTGTGGCGAATCGGACTGGGTCAATATAGATTAGCGGGTTAACGGGACAATGTGGGTCAGTGGGTTAGGGTCAATAAAACCATTTGTGCTCGAACCGGCATTGTCTTACTACTGTTAGTTTAAGCTAGTTTTGGTTAGGTTAAGTTGGGTTTGCTTATAATTTATTGAGTTCGGTTAGTTCAGGTTGGGTTTGGTTATGTTAGGTTGTTTTATATTAGGTTAAGATGAGTTTGCTTATAATTTGTTGAATTCAGTGAACTCAGGCTGGCTTTGGTTAGGTTAGGTTGGGTTTGTTTATAATTTACTGAGTTGTTTTACTTCAGGTTCGGTTTGCTTACGTTAGGTTGTATTAGGTTAGGTTATGATGGGTTTATTTATAATTTATTGAATTTAGTTAGTTTGGGTTAGGCTTGGTTAAGTCAGGTTTCATTTGGTTGTGTTTAGTTAGGTTAGGTTACTTTTACTTATGATTTGTTGAGTTTGATTAGTTTAGGTTGGGTTTGGTTAGGTTACGTTAGATTTGTTTATAGTTTATTGAGTTGGGTTAGTTCAGGTTGGATTTAGTTAATTTATTATTAATATTGTGGTTTTAGTTAATATTGTGGTTTAACTGTTCTACGGTTCAATTGTTGTTTGGTTTAACTGTCGTTAGGCTGAACTGTCGTGAAGTTGAATTGTCATTGGCTAATCTGTCGTTAGGTGGAATTGTCGTCGGTTGATCTGTCGTCAGGTTGAACTGTCGTCGGTTGAACTATCGCGGTTGAACTGTCCTCGGTTTACTTGTTACAGAACCAAATTTGGGATTAACAGATGAATATTTTCCAGGCCCTGCCAATAATTTAAACATATTTTGATTTACCCTGTTATTATCAGTAATAACAGTTAAAACTTTAAAACCCATTGACTGTACAAATTCAATTGCCTCCGTGGTTATGTTTTTTTAGAAACTCGCCAGATGCGGAATTAACAGGAACAAGCCGAACAATTTCCTTGAAACTCCCAAAACCTGAATTGATCATGAAAGTTTGAATAGTTTTCTCAACAAAACTGCTGTTACTAGAAAAACCTGTAACATAATTACCTTTGTAATCAAGCTTGCAATTTACATATATCTCGTCAATTAATAGGTTAACTATTTTTTCGTGTTCGTTTAATTTTTGAGATATTTGATATAAATAATGACGATTATTGGTGTCAGAGTCGGGTGATATTTTAAATGAAGATGAAATAAATTGCAATATCTTTTATGCGGCAAAATTAAATATTCTTTTAAAAAATCATAACATGACGGTGATTGCAAAATGCCAGAAATGCAAATATTATAGTCAATGGACTATACTGCTTTTTTTTTAGAAATAAAATTTTTTATCTGATCTTCAATCAGGTCTATTTGTAAATGGTGGTTACAATTTTTGTCCTTTTGTGCCAATTTTAAATAGGCAATGGACTTATCTATATAAAAATTAAAAAAGTTCGATTCATTATCACTTTTGTATTTATATGTTGTAAGTAAATTTTCCAACTGCGACCACCGACTTAAAACTAACGATCTGGGCCATTTTAAATCATTATACGATAGTTCTTTGGCACCTAAAAACACTTGTATTTTAAGATTTTTTTTTAATAATAATTGAATTAACACTTCTACATTGCCAATTAATGAGTGTTCAAATATGTTTATATTTAAAAGAAAAAAGAAAACAGTGTCATTTTGTATTTCATACTCCCAGTTTTTTAATATGTTTTTTGATGTGAATTTTTCACAGAAGTTACTAAAATTTTTTATAATATCACTGTTCAAAAAATATTATTTTTTTCTTCATGCATTTTAAAAAAAAAATTCTCGTAAATCTGGATCTGTTCTAACAGGGGCTTCCTTTGTTGTCAGATATCATGTTAGGTTTGGGAAAATGCTAGGGACAGCACCATCCACTAATTTAGGAAATCTTACAAGTAGCTGCTGCATTTCTCCTTTGCTATTTTTAAAATTTTCATATTTAATGATCTCTTCTTCTTTAAAATGATGAGCACATATAGCTGCATAAGCTGTTGGTTCCCAATCCTTTCTTGGGATAGCGCGTATCCACTTACTTCTTAGTTCCTTATTTTTAGGAAATCCAAATGTTGGTACGGACTTCGTGTTTTTTATTATGCTGTCGTAATTTTACTTGCAACCAGGTACACAACATTTGCGCGGCATCTAAAACAAGTTGATAAAAATAAACGGTTTATTAATGTAACACATTTTGTTAATTTATAGGTTATGTATGAATGTAAATACTTTTTAACATTTTCTTACCTTAAAATAAATATATAATATCACACAATACACCAAAATAATTGAAAAACGAAAATATAAAATACCTAATTATCCAATCAACTTAACAAAGTAAAAAATAATAAACAATAACTATTTATTTTCACGTGAAACGATTGCAAACACTCAATCAGAAAATAAATAATATATCAATGTACGTAGCGTGGGTAGTTAGCTACACTTTTCTCTAAGTGTTTAAAATTTTCCTTTGTAATATTTCGTTTATTTTCGTACAAATGATTCGTTTATTGTTATAGCATAAACTATTATTATTAATTTTGTGTTACATAATGATTTTCTACTTATTTTCAGCTACTGATTCCATTTTTAAAAATTGAAATCGATTGACTTTTAGAGATTTGGCGTCCTCTTGAACATAGCTGAAATATTTGTTTATTGCACGACGCGTCTACCTCGATTGAAGGTCCACTTTCAACTGTCGTACAGTAGCAGATATAAAAGATAGAGCCCGCTAAAGTCTGAAATTCGACCTTCGGACTCTTACCCAACCTAACCCACGACTAGAAATTACCAAAACTTCAGGAATTAAATGAAAAAAATTTACAAAATTACTGCCCTTAAAATTTGCCGCCCCGGGCAAATGCCCGGGTTGCCCGCCCTTGGAGCGGGCCCTGTCCCTAACATATTGTATACTATCTACTTACGTACAACCACAATTAAAAATGTCGAACATTGTCCCAAATTATATTTGGCATTAATTACTATGACATTTTGTATTTGGGACAATGTTACCCCAAATAAAGGCAAGATTGTCCCAAATTTTCAGAATATCTTAAAATAGAAATTAAATAAGTTCTGAGCTGTAATAACTAGTCAATGTATACTTTGAAATATGCAGAGTTCAATAGCTAATAGTAAGAGGAAGTTACCTAAATATATATGAGAAATATAAGGCAGTTTACGTAAAAAAACGCAAAAAATGGGCCAATCTTACCCCAAGTTACGGTAATATAATTGTTTTTTCGTGTCAGACAAATATTACTTTGTTGTGTAAAATGAACATTATATACATGGATGGCACATTTTCTTGTTGTACGAAGTACTTTTACCAATTATTTACTATACATGGCCTAGAAAACGGGCACTATATTCCTCTTGCATATTGTTTATTACCAAATAAGATAGCCGCCACATATACGAAACTTTTTGTGTTACTTAAAACCAAAATTTTGGAAGTGTTTAATGAAATTTTTGAACCGGCGGAGGCATTTGTTGATTTTGAAATGGCAATACATATCGCAGTAAGAAATGTTTTTCCCAAAACCAAAATAAATGGTTGTAGATTTCACCTACATCAGGCGTGGTATAGAAAAATACAGTCTTTAGGGTTAACTCAAATATATAAAGATAAAAACTCTGAAGAAAGCAAATGGCTTAGTCATACCTTTGGGATGACTTATTTAAAAGTATCCGAAGTTGAGGATGCTTTTATATTTGACTTAATGTCCTACAAACCAAATAACGAACTATTGGAAAAATATGCAGACTATTTATTGGATACTTATATAGCACCTATCCGTCCATCACCAGAACAACAAACGCATGCGAGTCATTTCATGCAAGATTTAATTCCTCATTTTATTCTTGTCACCCATCAATTTTTATTTTTATACAAAAATTAAAGGAATTTCAGATCGACGCCTATTTAAAAATAAAAAGTGTACATATTCCTGCAAAAATAAAAGATAAACAAGTAAGAAATAAATTAAAATTTTTAGAAAATATGATGAATGTGCGCCGGTCTGGAAATATTTCCAGAATTAACTTTATTAAAGCTATGGCGTACCAAAGTATTTAAAATTTTATTGTAAATATTAGATATTATGTTTTTAGTTGTAATTTTTTAATAAAATATAATTATAGAAAATTATAATATTTTATTTTACCTGCTGCCCTCGGCCCAAAATATTTATAAGATTCAAAAAAAAAAAAAAACCAACACTCAATAATATTATTTTAAAAAGGAATAAAAAATAGTAATAATAATGGAAAAAAGTATGTGAAATTCGTAATAGAAAATAGTATATGCAACTCGTGCAGGATTGTCGATTGCCCACTTGAGCGAATGAGCGCACTCATTACGATCATGCGCTCAACTTCGCTCTCGTGGGCAATCGACAATTTCCCGCACTTATTGCATAATATACTGTTCTTTTAATGGAAATTTAAAAAAAAATAGGGTGGGCCAATCTTGCCCCAATACTTGGGCCAAAGTTACCCCAGCTTACAAAACCACATTTTACAAATAAACAAGGTAAGTATCAGAAAAAACAAACTTAAAATATTTTGAATATATATTAAATGAAAGCTGTTATACACTTACCAATCAAAAATCTTAAGTAGTTCTGGATGTGTAAGCAAAAGTTGGTTTGCATCAAAACATTCACAAGAAGTAACGGTGAAGTTGGAGCAGCACTGAGCAGTGGCAAAAGATGGAATTAAATCAATCTTAGCATTCGAGTATAGTCAGTGCTGGTACCTGTCATTTACCACAAGAATCAAGTTGATAGCTGTATTTGTTAACTAATAGTAAATCAAACTGTCTTTTTCCAAGACTTGATCCAATCTTACCCTTAAGGGCCAATCTTACCCCAAGTTACGGTTTCAACTGAACTATTAATGAACACGAAATTTTCACCTATGATCGTTTTTGGAGAATACTTGTCTACTGCAGCATGTACTTCATTAATATTCTTAGGCAGGGCTGGTAATAGCTTACAGCGACTGTTGTATATATTTCTTCTTACGAGATTTACAGTCAGCCACACTCGTATTCGAACAGCAGCATATTTACTCATATGACAAAATTTAAACCGAATGGATTCCCATAATTTCCCACAAATTTGAACTTTTTTGTTTATAATATTAATATTTGGATCTTCTACTTCCTATATAAGCTAAAAAATTTCATTAATAGTTTTTAAAAAAAAATTCTCTAAGAAAAATATTATGCATGCAATTTGTATCAACATGTCCAGCGCCACATTCGTATTCGAACACCTTACAATTTGATATATATTTTTATATATTTCAAAAATGAATTACTTTATTTTCAAATTTAGAAGTATATTTACGTAGGTAAGTACCTTTATTTTAAATAAACATAAAATTTAATAATCCTTAAGGTCAATTTTTGCATATATTTACTGGAAAATTAAGGGAATTTCAATAGAGTCCAAGAAATCGATTATTGATCTATGCTACCAAAATAAATTCTACAGAAAGGGCTTAAATTGTAAGTAGGCGACTATTTAACACTTAATATATCATAAAGAACCACAAACAGAATAATAAATTAGAAAATAACTCTTGATTTGATAACTCTTGTGAACCCACAAACAGAATAATTTATGACGATGTATCTCTGTAGTTGTTCGTAAAATAATTTTTTGCTGCGAACTGGTTTATTTTGGGCGAAAAGCCCAAGAGACATTTTTTGTTTAGAATGAAACAGGCTATCGGAAATAAATTTTTAAATGGTAAACAAATAATAAGACAAAAAGTTACATTGGAAATAAATTTTAGAGGTTGCGTTTTCCACTCCTTACAACCATGGGGTAAACCAAATAAATTTCAGGCTAAGTGTCTTTTTGGTAGTACAAAACGTCAGGTTGATTTCAATATTGTAACTTTTTTAGTGCTTGTGAAAAAAATTGTTATACAAATTTTATGTACCCCCTTTAAGGGGCTGTATCTTAACAAGGGATGCTCCAATGAAATTTCTTTATATGAAAGATCCTATCTTTTTTTCGATGAGGAATCACCTCCTTAAATGTTTTACACTTATTTAGTTACACCCTGTACATATCACAAAATATCACAAAATCAAAAAAGCATGTAATATTAGACCTCGGGATAAACTTGTTCTTTTTATTCAGTTGTTATAGAGTTGCTACGTTTCTCTTGTTAGAAACCAAAAAAGAAACCACCAAGGAATATTATATTTTCTCTACAAATAAAATTCAGTAGATACATTTCAAAATTCTATAGATAAACATATTATGATAGTATGAGACAGATATTCTATTTTTATTTGAAGTATAATTCGTTTATCACTTTGTTCTGGAAAATTGGAAGACAAAAGTTAGAATAATAGGGACAATAGGTCTCATTAGGTCTCATAACGATAAAACAAGCACATATGCGATCCAGAATCAATGTATCGCAATTCAAAAGGAGGGTTAAAATTATCTGTTAACGAAGTTCATCTCCTAAAGTAAAATATGTAATTGATAAAAATAATAAACATTTCGACAAAAAAAATACTGTCTCCAAAATTTTAGACACATTTACTATTAGTCTATTAATGTATTCACGTTCGGTGTTACAATTCTGTGTTGTATTTTTATTTGTTGTGTTCTGTGTGATTTTATTGTTGGAAACATTAAAAGAAAAATATGGAAGTGCGAAAAAAAAGACACGTTTTAAGTTTAGATGATAAGATAAGTGTGATTAGGGCGGTTGAAAGTGGTGAATCAATAAGTACTCTCGCCAAAAAATACAATATTCATTCAACCACAATCTCTCATTTAATTAAAAATAAAGAAAACATTTTAAAATTTTATGAAAAAGTGCAGCAAGAAGGAGGACCTTCACGAAAAAAAATTAGCAGCCCTTTTCAACCCGAATTGGAAGAAGCTGTTTTTACGTGGTTCATTCAAGTGCGTAGTTTAGGGGAGATGATTAGTGGTCCAATTTTAAAAGAGAAGGTCCAATTTTTTTGCCAAGTCAATGGGGATTAAAAACTTTAAGGCCAGTGAGGGTTGGCTTAATCGATTTAAACAACGCCATAATATACGCCAGTTATCTTTGAAAGGTGAACAACTTTCAGCCAATCCTGAAAGTGCTGGTGAATTTATAACATATTTTAAAAGAATTCTATCTGAAGGACAGTACAGCTTAGATAGAATTTACAACGCCGATGAAACTGGGCTGTATTGGAAATGTCTTCCACAAAAAACATTAGTAACAGCGTCAGAAACATCGGCATATGGTTATAAAAAACCTAAAGACCGCATTACAGTAATGTTGTGCAGTAATGCCACTGATGATAATAAAATGCCTCCATTCATTACCGGAAGATATCAGAACCGCAGATGTTTTAAAAATGTAAAAAAATTGCCTGTGTTATATTAGGCACAAAAAATAGTTGGATGAATTCCACCGTTTTTCTATCATGGTTTAACGAATATGTAAAATTTGTAAGACAAAAACAAACGGGAAAAATTTTGTTACTTTTAGATAACGCCCCATCTCATAGTATGGTGGAAACACTAAACGAACTTGACGAGAATATTAAAGTTCTCTTTTACCACCTAATGTAACGTCCTTAATACAACCAATGGACCAAAGTGTTATAGGCACCGTGCAGAAACTATAGATGGCGTAATAATCCCGACAGTAGAGACGCCGTGCGAGTAAAAAAAGAAATTTTCCAGACCCATTGGTTGGACATACCTAATCTCTGGTCAAGTCTGTAAATGTGATTTTACATCGTCCTAGGATTTTACAATGATAAAAATTATAAAATATGGTTTTCTACCAATAAACAATGATCGGCAGCGTGGTCAAAATATATCAAAAGGCCAAAAGCTATTCGAGTCAGGACATGTTTTTGATGTCACAGAAACAGTTGGCCAAGAACAAGAAACAATAATAAGTGACAAAATTGTTGCTCAGACAAAAATTTCAAATGTATATGATGTTAAGATAACAGTAAGTACCTTTTTTAAATTAACCCTTTGCGCTTATAAGACATGTACAGCATGACAAGATGGTTTGTCCATTAACTCTACCATATTTAAAGGTGTTTTGTCTGTTGGATCATAAGACATGTACCACATGACACACTGAATGTTGAACTGTAATGACTGCTCATACTTCACATTACATGAATATTGTATTTAATAACTGCAAACACATTCAATTATTAGAAAAATTGTAAATAATACAAAATCACGTTGAATTATCTTTTTAAAATTAAAAACTAATAATAATAGCATTGAGGACATATTTAGCACATTTAGTATTCAACTTTGGGGAAACAAGGTTAGAACGTCAAAAGAATCCAGGAGAAACAAGGTTAGAATCGTTGTCATGTGCTACATGTCTTACCAGCCTATTTACAACTCACTTTTTTTTGCTTGAGTGTAAAGAGTTAATTGTTATTACAATATCTTTGGAAAATCATTATTTCTATTTTTAATTTTTATCTCTGTCTTTTCAGCTTGATTGCAATAGAAACATTAAAAGTGCAATTTGTAAATGCAAGGCAGGTCTATCAGGACAATGTAAGCACGTCTGTGCCTTAGTTCATTACGTAAATTCTGCAGAAAGTGCAGAATCAAAAACAAGTCATGCACAACAATGGGGCAAACCAACATACCGACAGTTACTGGGTTATGATAAAGGAGTGACAATGGCAGAGTTATTTCCATCCCGACCAATAAGTATTAAACTTAACAATTTGATGGAAAAACTAGAATCAAAGGATATTTCTACAGCTACTTTAGGAGAATCGTTAGCTCATACACCTTTGTATAAAATTTTACAGTTAGAAGAAAAACATGAGAAAGAAATTACAGCAGCAGAAAAATTGGTTGACATAGTAAGAATCCACCAGCCATGGTTGAGCTGCTCTCCAGACGCTGTTGTGATTTGCGGCAATAATATATGGGAAAAAAATTAGTAGAAATTAAGTGTCCTGCAACATGTACAAATAAACCTGTAATTGAAAAAGATAATTTAGTTACAAATGTAAAATATTTACAATTTGATGAAAATGGTTTAAAGTTGAAACAAAATTATTCAATTTATACACAGGTTCAGATGCAAATGTATGTAACAAGTATACCTGTCTGTGATTTGTTTGTATATTCTCCTAAGGGAAGTGTACTAGTGACTATCAAAAGGGATAACATGCTTTTATCTAACATAGTTCTTCGTTTAGAAAAGTTTTATTTCGCTTATTATTTACCAAAGTTATATACTAATTTATTAGAAGAAAACAAAGAATAATTTTGTATTTTTTTATGTCTAGTAGGTTGTTAAATACTTGTTAAATAAACTGATTGAAGTTCAGTTAACAAAATGTTTTTATTTCCTAACTTTCAAATTAATAAACTGACAAAGCGGAGGATATAAATTGTACTTGAAAAAATCAACTTGTGTCAGGCTAGTGATCGAACCCGGCGTGCAACATAATCTTAAAGCTTACCAGTGTGTCGGTGCGGTGGCTGAATGGTATAAGCATGCGCCTGGATTGTGACACAAGTTGATTTTTTCAAGTACAATTATAATGTTTAGTTTACATTGTGTTAATCAGTATAAAAATACGTTATAAGGGGAGTTTCACAAAAATGTTGATTTAAAACAGTACATATTACATTTATTCTTTAATAATTGGATTTTCAACATTTACTAACGCACAAACAACATAAACTATTTGATCTCTATATTTTAAGAGACTAATTGGTATTTTATCAAAAATATGAAATTGCTTAAGCCTCTGTATGACTCTTTCTATGTGGATTCGCAATGAAGCAATTTTATATGTTTCTTCTACTTCCTCTGATGAAAATTGTGGTTCATGAAGAAACGGCGGCATAACTAAAATAGCTTTTTTCTTATCAACTGATGTTTTAATAGCAAGAAAACCTTTATCAGCAAGAACAGTATCACCAGGTTCCAATAAATCTATCACTCCGCAATGATTTGTTATGAAACAGTCGCTAGAGCGACCTCCATAACATTTAGAGACAAAACTTATGAATCCGAAAGGAGTACAACCAACTAAAAATTTTACTGTATAACCATGTTTATAATCTGAATACATTTGAACCCTCGGTTTAACTGTTGGAGGACATTCTGTGTGAATCTCAGTACAGTCTATTATGACACGAGTATTTGGATAAGATATTTTAAATGACTCTGGCATATTAATTTGAACAGTTGATTTTGAGGGCCATATAATGAATCTTTTTACCACAGAGTGTAACAAAAGCAAGTAGGTTTCAAATATTCTTTGTACGGTTGTTCTGTGTATTTGAAATATAACACTCAATGCTGAAAAACGTAATCCTGTTTTTAGTTTCATCAGTGTAATAAGTAACTTTGTTTTTTTATTTATATAATTAGTTTCAACATTAGGAAGTAAATTCAAGAGTAGATTAAACACTGAAAATGAAACCCCTGTTGTGTTAATTAAATTTTCATCCGTTTTCATTGAACTTATCCCATGAAATCCAGGGCAAAGCAGAATTTGTGAATGTTGGTCAATAGGGTCACAACTAAAATCCTTCATAACTTTCTTAAATGTAACAATGTTTGCTTCACAACTTTTATGTGTCATTATTTTTGATATAATGTTACACTGGACCTCAGCAGTGCAAACACCATTAGAATTACATAAATTACATAAAAAGAATGGATTATAAAACTCATTTTCACATGATACATTATCATTTTGACATCCCACACTTCGACTGGATGGTTTTTGAGGTTCAAGTTCAACACTATTTTCAGGTCTAAATTTCTGACAGGACATAACTTCTTTTACTGATCCAGCTCGTTGCATTCGACGTTGGTGTCTTTCAAATCTTGCAAGTTTTTCATCCAAGTTTTTTATATTTTCTTCATCAGGAAAAATTGTAGGTACATGCGACGGGTGTAGAGGATTTTCTGATTTTTTGTTGCCAATAAAATGGGCGCTGCAGATGGTGGTATTTTTAGACGGGAGCCAGTTATTTGGATGTCTACTGAAGGAAACAATGGTTATAGGTTAGGTTCAATGATCATCAAAAATTAAACTGTTTTCAATAATAATTACCCACAAAATTGGTGGTTTTTATATAAATATAATCAACTAGTAGTTTTTAAATACTTAAATGCATACTTACGTGTGTTTTTTAACTGCATTTATCCATTTAATTCTTTTATCCCTGAGCCATGGCCTATGAGTACTATTAGTACGGAAATAGTAAAATTTTACACGCTTCGAGTTGTTTTTGGATGTATTACAGCATCCAGAAATACAACAATACATTTTGATAACATAAATTAGCAAAATTCACGCAAAATTTAACACAAAAATTGAGATTTTTTTCCGTGATTTGACAGTAGAATTTTTGACACTTGAAGTAAAAGTTTCGGATACGAGTCACGAGGCGGCAGTGTCATCACTACGCACGGTGCCTATTGAAAAGTGCAAAAAAATATATAGAAAAAATTTATTAAGAAAATTGTTATTTGAATCAGAAAATTATAATATTAGTGAATTTATGAAAAAATTTAATTTGATTGACTGTTTCAAAATAATAAATAGTGCTTGGGAATGCATAACGGAAAAAACATTCAAAACTCCTGGAAAAAGCTTTGTGGAGACAGAGTATCCAGATATTACAGAAGAAATTCAGACCTTAACCAGTGAAATTGTTTCATCATGTACGGCATCGCAGGAATTAACGTTAGACGAAAATTCTGTCGAAAACTGGTTAAACTGTGATAGAAACAATCCGGGGTTCGAAATACTGAACGACGAGGAAATTATTAAAAATATTCAGGACAATAGAGTACCTGTTGACGAAAGTGACGAGGAAAATCTCCAGTCTAAAGAGAAAGAGGACATTAAATCACAGTTAGATAGAGTGATTAATTATTTTTTAAAAGTACCTCAGTATCAAAGTGAACAATTACAAACACTGGACTATGTGCATAACCTAGTACTAAATATTGCTATTAGATGCTACTAACAAATAAAACATAGTAGTTATAGTAGTACTATTAAATAATTGATGGTGCATAAATTTTTTTTTTTTACTACTAGTTGTTATTAGTTAATAGCAATTTAAAATTGGCAACATTGGTGTTTGAACGCTAAAACAAATAAAAAGAGTAAGCAATATAATAGGCACAGTGTAAAGGAAAGAAACGGATAACTTACGATTTAAGTGCGCACAGGAGTTATGCGCTTCTATTAAATGTAAATATGTATTTCCGTTTCTTGTTTAGTTTGTCCTTATAGCGTTGTGGCGTTCGTGGCGTTGTTCACGTTGTTAGAGTGGCTACTGCATACTGACTAGACGGTTGTTATTTCCGTGAATCACCGAAGTGTGGTTATATTTTATTATTTTTATAAAATTTGAGTTTTCGTTAAAAAATTAAATAATTCTTATATTCGAAACAAATCAATCTTCTATTCTTTTCTAAAAACAAACTGCAAATTTAAAATTTACGTAAATGCAATAATGAAAGAGATAAAGCCAAGAAAACGGAAATTATTTAAATTCAAAGTGATGAAGCATGGTTAAATTTAACTGAAATGAACCATACATAATTCGGTCTTGGTGTACAGTTACATCCATGAAAACATGACGATGTGAACATACGCAAATAAACAAAATTTACCTAACAAACCGTCTTATAAAGAAATATTATGCAAAATTGCTATAGCAATAATGACCGCTTTTGAAATTGAAATGGGAAGAAGAAATTTTTGAAAAAACAATTAATAATAATGATAATAATAATGATAATACTGTATTTTCCCAAAAAATATGGATATACAGGTGATTAGTACATTGCTAATTTTAAATTATATTCTTACATAAAAGTTATTCGATATTCGATATTATTCATTTTTCAACTATGTTCTTACTTAAATATATACGAGTTATACAACAAATACAAAGGAACTATACAATTTTTGGTACTATTTTTTTTTTCTTTAATTAAGCAGAGAAGAGAAGCAGTTCGAGCCTAAGTTTCTAGAGCAAATTTTCGAAGTTTTAATGCATATAGAGTGTATTCGAAGATATCCTTTATTTTTAAAAAATTTAAATTCGAAAATAATTCCGGAAGGGTATTTTCTGTACTTGTATATTTTTTAATGTAATTATTTGGGAAAGCGGATAAGATTGGGCACCGTAGAAAGAAGTGGTCTAGAGTTTCTGGTTCCATTAAATTGCACATTAAGCAGATGCTCCCCGTATCCCACTTATGAATATCTCCTGCTAAGCAGATTCTAATTTTTGAGCTATTCATTAACCTGAGCTGAGCTATTAGTCTGGCTTTTCTTATATCTATGGGGTGGTATAAATATAATATCCCTTCGTTTGAATATTGCTTGTAAATTGGGTTATAAGTCGAATTTAGTATCCTTATATAGTCCTCCATCTGAATTTTTTGGATAAAGGCTGATAATATATTGTTTTTTTTAAGTGAATAATAAGATTGGGGTCCTGACTAAGCCATGCAGATTCGAAGCCTAAATCCAAGATAATGTCTCTTACTTGCTTAGCCCAATTGTATTTTATATCACTTGTTTCCATATTTTCTACTAGTTTTAAGTAGCCTTGTTTTATATATCTATCATCTGGAGCTTTTAAAAGTTTGATCCACCAGTTTAGTATTGATTTTAGGCCAGAGGCTCCCAAATGGATACATCCCATTTCCGTTCTTTTTCGTAATTTTGAAACATATTTAGATTCTTTTGAAGGGCTAATGGTGTAGTGCCAAATATAGTGCAGTCATCTGCAAATAGTAAGTGCGATATACGGGTATTGTTATATAACTTAGCTTCATACACTCCATTATCCAGGAAGAATGTATTTAGATCACTAATAAAGAGTAAGAACAGAATAGGGCTTAGGGGATCTCCTTGTAACACCCCACGGGTGACGTTTATTTTTAATAATTGGATGTTCATTTCGAGATTAAGCGTTGCTTTATTGTATATGTCTATCAAGGATATTATTACTTTTTTGCTAACATTCAGTTTTCGTAATTTATTCCATAGTATATTATGGTCTAACATATCGAAAGCCTTCTTGAGGTCAATGAAAGCCGTATAGAGTTTACCTCTATCTTTCAATATATGACTTTGAATGAGGCAGTTTAAAATAAATATATTGTCGCTGCATCCTTTTTTCCTCCTGAAACCAGCCTGGTTCTCAGGTAATATATTATTCTCTTCAGCCCAAATTAGTAGTCTGTTTGCAATCAGCTGGGTGTATATTTTCCGCAGACTATTCAAAAAAGAAATGCTTCTAAAGTTATTTGGATCATTAAAGTTACCTTTTTTAAAAATTAAACAAAGTTTTCCTTCGCACCATTTGTTCGGAATTTTTCCTAATGTGAAGCAGGAGTTGAATAAAGAGAGTAGTTTTGAACGCCAGTTATCGGGAAGATTTTTATAAAATTCGCTACTAATACCGTCAACTCCGGGAGCTTTATTCGGTTTGCAATTATATTATTAAGTTCAGTTAAAGAAAAGTCATTATCCAGAAAGGGATCTAGAATGTTTAAATATACCTGATCATTTGCTACTTTAGATGGGTACATATTTGCAAAGTAATTTCTCCATGTATCTAAAGAGATATTTGGGGGCATCGAATTATATTTCCCTTTAAAAGATTTAATTATTGACCAAAACTGTTTACCGTCTCTTACGTTGGAAATTTTTTCTTTTACTTGTGATACATATGCTTCCTTTTTTTGTATTAAGGTGTTTTTATAGATCTTTTTTAGCTCGAAATAATTCTCTCTCTCTGCTTTTTCAAAATTACATTTCTTTAAATGTTTAAAATGTTTCCTAATATTAATTTTGAGTTGTCTACAGTCTTTATCGTACCATGGCTTATTTATTGTACAATAAGTTTGACTATTTTGGGGTCTAATAACTTTAGACATATTTAGTTCTATAGCTGTATCTATAATTACATTTAAAATATTGTTATAGGCTAAGTCAACGTCATCATTCCCCGTGTCTCTGTTATATTTTGAATTTAAGTTATTAATACATGAAATTTTCATACTATCATCCCATTTGAATTTGCGAATTGAAGGAGTTTTCGAATTTTCCTTTTTCAAGTTACTGTTACCGTGGTCACTTTGAAATTTGAACATACATGGTAAGTGGTCTGAAAAAAAACAATTAAAAAAATAGGATTAGAATATATTTTGTTAGAAGAAAAAATTAAAAAGCTACAAAATTCTTAAATATTGTAATTATATAAATTATTATAATTAATTATTATAAATATATGAATAAAAAGTAATTAAAAATATCTCTCGATATATCTTAACTACAAAATTCTTACGTATTGTAATTGAATCGATGAGTGCAGAAATCACATGTTACATTTTTTTAAATTTTACAGGAGAACGAAAAAACAGTATGCTGTTCCTAAAATATGAATTTGGGAAAAAATTTTGTTAGCCTAACGTTAGCTAACGGAGCTTTCACCGTTACAAACCAGAGGGCTCTGATTCAAAAAATTAATGCACGTTAAATATTTTTTTATGGTTTTTCACGGTATAAATACTTAATTTCTGAAGTACAGCCACATTTAAAAATTATGGAATAAAAATAATCAGTTACCATGTTAGAAATTGTTGTTTTAATATATAATGTATGTTAATTTTTTGAATGCGTGCCCTCTGGTTTGTAACAGTGAAAGCTTCGTTAGCTGACGTTAGGCTAACAAAATTTTCGTCCGGAACGCCAGCACTATTTACCAAGTCTTTTTATATTTTCAAAAATAAAACCCTGACTGATGTGGTTTCTTTACACAATGTCAGTTGACCTTAGATAAACCCATTGAGTGTAAAAAGTGAATTTTCAAATTTTATTGACTTATGTGGTTTCTGCACTCATCGATTCAATTATATAAATATGAATAAAAAATAATTAAAAATATCTCTCGATATATCTTTGTCGAAATAAATTTCCTGCCGCATTTTCTTCTACTACCAATGGATCTACATTTTCTACAATTCCATCATATTCATTTTCATCTGAAAGTAAGAGGAGTATGTATATATATATATATATATATATATATATATATATATATATATATATATATATATATATATATATATATATATATATATATATATATATATATATATATATATATGTTAATTAAACAATAAAAATAATAAAATGTACCTAGCAAACCGTCTTCTACAGATATATTATGTAAAATTGCTATTGCTATAATAGCAGCTTTTGTTGTGTCTAGCTTTAATTGAAAGCTATTGAAAGCTGCCCTGAATCTCATTTTCAATATTCCCAAAGTCCTTTCTACTATATTTCTCGTTCTTTTATGAGCGATATTATACCTTATTTGAGCTCCAGGATGTGGATTAAGCACCGGTGTCAGTAAATATCTACTACATGAGTAACCATTGTCGCCCAATAATATACCATTTATAGTACCGTTCTATGAAAACAATTTCAAAAAAAAGATTATAAGCAAAAAAATTAAACAGAATTCATATAAGTACATAATTTACTTCAAATTTTGTTTTAAGTAAACTCTCATTCCAAATCCGTGCATCGTGCGTGCTCCCTCTCCAATGGGCTACTATATCCATTATTCTACCTCTAGGATCCGAAACAACCTGTTGGTTATAAAAATATTTCATAAAAATTTTTATGTCGAATCATTTGAGAACATAATAATACCTGAACATTTAAAGAATAAAATCCTTTTCTACATATAAATGTGTCAGCGAAATCACCTCCTGGATTTTTATTTTTATGTGGGTTCCATCTATAGCCCCAACTATGTTTGGCATATGCCCTACCTCATAAAATTCGCCTTTTACGGTATTTAAATCTTCGGGAAACTTAATAAACAAATTTCTTTTTTTGCATAATGCTATGCTCACACGTTTAATTATTCGTAATACCGACCAGCGGCTAATTCCATGGATATCGGCTTAAATTAAGTAATTCAATTTAATTTTGCTTTCAAAACATAAAATACATTTCATACCATACCTATTTCTTGTTGATAGCAGCCTTTTGCAAAATATCTTAGTGCTACACAAATTTGTAGTTCCGGACTAATCGATTTACCCCTTGTATCAATTGGTTTTATACTATCTTCCAGCAAGTTTACCAAAAAACGCACTCGATTTTTACACAAACGATAACGCTGTACAAATTCCTCATCGTTTAAGTTATTTAAGGGGTTAATTCTTTGCCGGTAAATTTTTCTTCGATTTAGCGGACGAATATCATTAATTTCACGCATTTCTCTCAATTCCCTATCCATCTAACAATAAATACCATAAAATTTAATACTATGTACATAGAGTCGTTTAAAGAAATTTATAAGTTGGAAAACTTCTTACCTTTTCAACAAAATATAAATAACAAAAATAAAATAAAACTAGAAAAATACAAGATTAAATGAATTTATAAGGAAATAAACAGATGAATTATAGGTTAAAAAAATTACTTAGGTTTTTTACAAAATAAGTATAAACAAAAAATAGCAAATAAGACAAAAAAACTAACTTTGATTTATAAAAACAATAACCAATTTATATATAATAAATAAATAATTAAATTGAAAATATGTATTTATTAAATAAATTTTTATTGGGCGGTTATGTCACTTGAGAAATTCAAAACGCGCTACTTTTTGTATTTAATAGCAGTCGTACCCACTACTAAAATTTCACTACTAAATCTCAAAGTTACTACGGTTTATTAAGGTTAGTAGCGGTTTATGCACATCCATATTTGTAGTAGTGCCTAGTAACACTGCTAAGATACCACTACTAACTTTAGTAGTAGTTTATGCACATAGCCCACTGTTTAATAAAGCGGTTTTTACAATTTCAATTTTAATGGACTGTATTGAGCAGTCGATTAATCAGTTCGAGATATAAAAAAAAAAAAAAAAAATAACGAAAATCAAAAGAAAAACTAAAAGTAAAAAACTCACCAATTTGCTGATGTGCTGCCAGACAAATTTGCGATGCACTTTAAATGGTTATAAGTGACTGAGGAAAGTTATTAGGAAAAATGGGGAAAATAACCATTTAATAAATGGAGGTTTTCACTTTATGAATTAATCAAATTTAAACAAAAAAAAATATAATAGTTATTAATTAAATTTAATAGAAAAGTGTCGAATTTGCGATAAATACAAAACGCACGAGAAATCGAATAATCATAAAATTAGCGTAATTAATTTTATAACTGCGGAACGAACAATTAATCCGGAAAACGGTGTGAAGAAAAAACTAGCAATCTATTCAAAGAGAATTTTCTAGTAATATATAATGCGGGCGAACAATAATGAATCTAAACGATTAATAAATTTGTAAAGTATAATTTTGTATTTTAAAAATATGCCTATTTGTGCAACCTTATGGAATTGTAACATACATAATATTTGTCAATAAAGGGATTAATCAATTAATAAGTATATGTAATATGTTTAATTATGCTAAAAAATAAATTTATATTTTCTAAATTGTACAAATAATTATTGGCGTCAACATTTAAGATTTTGTATCGAAAAAAAAATTAATATATTATACGCTGGCGCCAACACCCCCCCCCCCCCCCCCCGCCCCTGAAGAAATTTCAGGAACGTGAGATAAAATTATGAAACCATTCAAGCACTCAAGAGAAACTATTAACTGAAGTTATTCCATTATTGAAAAAACTAGCAATTGAACAGGTGATTTAACAATTTAATTAATGAATAAATAAACAAATGAAAAATTATGAAAATAATGAACGAATAATAAACAAGTTGTTTGTGAGAAAGAAAAGAAAGGTGTGATTATTGCAGTGGTAGTGGACAAACTTTTACGACCGGGCATTTAAAAATTCCATTTTTGGTTTTTACAGATACCACTCTGACCACCCCATCTTTACCGGAGAAAGTTTCAGTTATTCGACCAAGTGGCCATTGTAAAGGTGGGGTGTTTGGTTGTTGTAAAATGACAATCTTTCCGATCTCAATAGATTCGGGTGAGCTGGTCCAACGTTCACGAACTTGTAACGACGTTAAATATTCGATATGCCATCGTTTCCAGTAATCTTGTACCATTTTATCAATAAGTTGGTATCTAGTTAAACGATTAATTTTAGTACCAGACAGATCCTCAGCAGGCAACCAATTTAGCGGTGTCAGTGTGTGAAAATGAGCGGGTGTAAGAGCAATGGGGTCAGCTGGATCGGAACTCAGTGCACATAAAGGTCGGGAATTTAGTAAACACTCGATTTGTATTAGAAGGGTATTCATTTCTTCATAAGTAAGTAGTTGTTCCCCAATTACTTTGTGAAGATGTGTTTTTACACATTTTATGTTTGCCTCCCAGATGCCACCCATATGTGGCGCACTAGGAGGATTAATTTTCCACGTAACGCCTCTGTGACTGAGTTCGTTTCCAAGCTGATTTTGAAAATTAGAGGAAGCCAACAACTGATATAGTTCACTTAGTTCTGTTTTTGCTTCGATAAAGGTAGTACCGGCATCGGACACTAAAGTAGAACATAGCCCTCTGCGCGCTAAAAATCGTTTAAAAGCCTGTAAGAAATTTGGAGTTTATAGATCTGACACGAGTTCTAAATGGACTGCTTTAATACCAAGGCATATAAATAAATATATATACGCCTTTTGTGAACGAGTACCACGAAATCGGTTAAGTAAAATTTTTATTGGCCCAGCAAAATCTACTCCCGTAGAGAAAAATGGTTTTATCGATAATTTTCGATAACGAAAAGTAGGTTTTGAGAGTCGCAATATGCTTGGAATACCCACAACTTGCTTCGCTTAAGCCTTCAAAAATTTCGTTTTTTTCGCTATGACGCTCCGTTTACGAGATATTTACGATCAAAGTTTTCGATGATGACAATAGCCTAAGAACTATTGAACAATTTTAACAAAGTATTTTCTACCGGTTGGGATCTTTTACACAAACGGTATATAGACCCACGAATCAGGAATGGACAACCTGGCAGTCCAAAGCGGGGCACAAGACTATTAAAAAAATTTTTGAAAGTGCAAAAAAAGACCCCATTTCAAAGTATTTTCTACCGCTTGAAATTTTAACAGGATACTCCAGACACTCATTGAAGTCAGAAAAAAAATTGACAGGCGGTTTGGTGGAGATCTACCCCTTGCCAGGCGGGCCCAAACATGTCAAATTTTATACCCCATTCAAAGTATTTTCTACCGGTTGAGATTTTACCTTTCGCACGCAAAAAAGTATGTGGAAAGAGTACAGTAGGCAAACAGCTATTTTTTTGCGTATAGAAATGTGTGCGCCAAGTTAGTACTTCTCCCGCATGAGTAAAGAAAAAAAAAACAATAACTTATCGCCATTGCACCTTGAAATTCTCAATTTGCAATAAAAACTATGTGTCTGTTTAAAAACATGTTAAATCCCAAATCTGGGATTAAAACCTTCTAAATCATTAATTTGGGATAAAAACCCGCTATCGCAAATATTAAATCCTTCATAATTATTTAATTTTCAAAGAATGTGTACGAAACGTTGCGAATTCCTCATCAGTAGTTCCATGTCAATATTTCCAAACATAAACCACCTTAATAATTCTGTAGTTAACAGTTTTTTAAGCTTCTTCTAAAATTTGCTTTAATGAATTTAACGGATTTTGATTTTAAACGTCTCAATATGGTACAAGACAATATATATATATATATATATATATATATATATATATATATATATATATATATATATATATATATATATATATGGGAAAATTGCAGTATGCTATATGGTGTCATATTTTTTTTTTCAACCGGTAAAAATGAAGGAAAGTGAGTGGAAATTTTTAATTGTGTAAAGTTAAAGGGCGGAAGCATATTTTTGTTTTAAAAAACTGGAAATTATTAATATTTTAAAAATTTTTTAATACTGAGATTTGTATGATATTGTATAATTTTTAAAAGAAATTACTGTAATATTTATTAAATAAAACACAACGGAAAACACAACACACAATAAGGGAACTGTGGAAAACCCCCCTTCCCCAAAAAAAAAACACCAAAAAAATTAAAAAGAAAAGAAAAACGTTTATTTTATTTTCAAGAAAATTACACATTATTTTAGACGTATCTAGACTATAGAGTAAATATACACAAGTTACACATACATACATACACGAATACAAGGAACACGATAAGAAACATAAAAAAATTGAAAGTTACTATTTTATCAAATTTAAAGAAAAAAAAAAAAAACTAAAATAAAAATATATATAGGCGATTGAAATAATTTTACAAATATTAATTTAGAAAATAAGAAGTGAAGGTAAAATTGTTGAAAATGAGAAGTAAAAATTTGGAAAACAGGGAAATGTTTGAAATTGTATAACAGTGGGTTTTTGAAGGTAAATTTAAGAATATACTTAGCGCATTTTATTTAATAATGACTATTGTTTGGATGTGGATGCAACTGGTTCTATTGTATTATTTTTTTCTGTTGTTTCAATGTATTTAATATTTTTAACGATTTCCCAAAAGAATTCTATTTCATTTTTTTGGGTCATTCTACAGTGTTTGTCAAATATGTAATGCGCTAAATATGACGCATACAAACGTTTACGTCTAGAACTGGACGGCATTGTGGACTTAACTGCATTCCACAATGACTCCACATTGTTTGTATGCGCCCCCGTTATGGGATCCTTAAAGTGGAGACTATGGTTCACAGTGAGGTGTTCATACCCTTCTTTCTGGATGTTTAAATACCCTTTCCAACAATCAGAAATAATGGTGGTTCCAGGTAGAATCCATTGCTTAATTAAATTAACAAGGGTATTTTCATCCCTGGATTCTACTGGAACCATGAACACCCGACCGGACTGTCTCTCAATACCTCAAAAAACCCACTGTCCCTCTACATGTTTACCTTTGTTATATTTTCTTTTTCCAAATTTCGACTCGTCAATTTCAACAATTTTACCTTCGCCGCCAATGGGTTGAGCATGGTCAAGGTACCATTCCAGTATGGCCTACAAGGAAAAGTAAATAAAAAATTAGTAAAAAATGAATTAATGAATGAATTAAAAAAGGGGGAAAAATGGAAAATTTCGTACCTCTCGAATAAAATTCACCCAGTCAGAAACTGTGTGGACGCTTAACTTTAGCTCCTTGGCGATGCGCTGCATTTTCCCCAATTTACAAACAATTGAATATGTTAATAACATTATAATTCGTAATGGCAATTTGCTTTGTCCAAACCATGTTTCTTTTCTCATGGTAATGGTGTTGCCACATGAAACAGGTTTTTTTTTACTGGATTTTTTCAATTTTCCGTCGCAAATCCATCGTGGATTGTCATTTCTGCAATAAGAAACGAAAGTAATTAACACAATTATATAGAAATATTATTAGTTAATAATAATTTAATAACACTTACATGTAAATGATTTTCATTTTCGACTGGCATCTTTCGCATTGTTTTTCGTTGGGAAAAATTCCCTTTTTTTGTAAGAACGCAACAATATTTTTAACATCTCGCGTTAATTCAACGTAGTCTAAATAAGTTTCCGGTTCCATTGTTGGACAATTAAAATAAAAATATTGTCGTGTTACCGTTGGCCAAATACAAAATGAGATATTTGAAAATTTTATTTTACAAAAAAGTTGCATTTTACAAAAATAAAATGCCTACAATATAATTTTATGATAGGTAATATAATTTCATTTTGTATTTAGAGATAACGGAAAGGGGGTAACGTAAGGGTGTGTGTTGTTAGATATACAAACACATGTATACTAGAAATTTGTTTCAACTTAAAAAAAGTGGAATAAAACATATGGAACAATTTTTGTATTATTAAATACAGTTAACATAAAATTTTGGTAAAAATTCTTACCATGTTTTCTGTTGCTAGTATGTTTTGCAAAATAATTTTTTTTTTAAGTAAGAAAAAAAAATTGTTTCAATATTATTACATACCTCTTAAAATAAATAAAATGTATCCTACCTACAGCCGAAAAATTTTTATACATAATTTATAAATAAAAAACAGCATAGAAATATACAGTTTACAGAGTATGTAAATATATAGGTTTCATTTATGTAAATTTGGGGCGTCGGTGGGAGGCGTCGGTAGGTGGCGCCGCGCCACCTACCGACGCCTCCCACCGACGCCCCAAATTTACATAAATGAAACCTATATATTTACATACTCTGTAAACTGTATATTTCTATGCTGTTTTTTATTTATAAATTATGTATAAAAAATAAAGGAAAAATTGTAATTACTAGAAAAGATCATCCGCACTACCCACCGACGCCACCCACCGACGCCACCCACCGACGCCACCCACCGACGCCTCCCACCGACTAATTTGTCTGATGCGCAGCATCATGCTACTAACGGCGCTTCGCGCCGTAATTTGTATGACGCCCGCGTGGTTTTTATAACGGCGCCGCGCGCCGTAATTTGTAAAACGCGTAGCGTCCTGCTGAAAACGGCGCTTCGCGCCGTAATTTGTATGACGCCCGCGTGGTTTTCATAACGGCGCCGCGCGCCGTAATTTGTAAAACGCGTAGCGTCCTGCTGAAAACGGCGCTTCGCGCCGTAATTTGTATGACGCCCGCGTGGTTTTCATAACGGCGCCGCGCGCCGTAATTTGTAGGACGCGTAGCGTCCTGCTGAAAACGGCGCTTCGCGCCGTAGTTTGACGCCCGCGTCGTTTTTATAACGGCGCTCCGCGTGTATGAGAATATAAAAATCACCTATACCATATGACCATACACAATATGTACATGTCACACATGTGATGGAGTATATAGAGGATATAGAGTATATCCTCTCTGGATAATACATACGTATGTATCTGGTTACTTAAACGTGGTCATACGTCTTAAAATAAAAAGGTTAAAATTATTTAAAACAAATTTTATTTTCAACTTTTATTACAATTTTGGGGTTGGTATCTATTTTTTGTAACGATTCACCAATTTTACGGTTTTTTATTATTAAATAATAATAAATAATGCAAGTAATTTTGTTAAATTAATTGTTGTATCAAAAATGTGACTAACATTTAAAATGTAATAATTAATAATAAAACGCAATTAATTTTAATAAAAATATGTGACCGCCCTTTAACTCTTTAAGTACAATAATTCTCAGCCTCATTTGTTTCTTTTTTGAAGCAAGCATCGGAAATATCGGACCATATAGCATATTGCAATTTACCCTATATATATATATATATATATATATATATATATATATATATATATATATATATATATATATATATATATATATATATATATATATATATATATATAATATAATATAATATAATATAATATATATATATATATATATATATATATATATATATATATATATATATATATATATTTTAAATTCAAAGGACCTTTTTCTTAGCACATACAAGACTATATATTAATCATTCATGTTTAAAAGTTCAAATCGGTTGTAAACATTACCATTCTATATTTGTTGTTGTTATTTGTTTTCCATTGTTCTAAATCCAGGTGGCAAACACTTGTCAATATTTGTGTAGAAAGTTATTGATAAATTTTTAAAGCATTTTTATGACCAAAAATAAGCAGGTATCTACCTACATAATATTTCTTTAGTTCCTTTGCATTGAAAGAAATTATAAAATATTTAATTTTTTTTTTAAGTATGCTCAAATAACTCTATGTATTTAAATAAATTAATAAATCTATTAATAATAATATATCGATAGGATGTCCTCCTATCTGTTTTTTCAAAACCATTTTTAGGATCTAAAATTAGGCAATTCGTCTCATTTCATTACTTACTGCTGCTTATAGTACACCTTCTTGATACACTGATCACACTTTTCGACAATTTATATCATCGTAAAACTGTCCAAATCGCCTAGATATTTGACTAGATAATTTTTAGAAGAATATTTAGTTACTACGTATGTGAGTAACCACTTTGAGTAGAGTATAAAATTTAACACCTTTGTACTACCTGGCGATGGCTACCTTCCCAGCAAACCTCCTGATATTGTTTTCAATAACTTCAATAAGTGTCTTAATTTTACAATATTCGCTTACAATTTCAAGCGGTGTACTTCACTTTGAATTACTGGCTGCACTTACACTGCGTAAAACTTTTCCACGGCGTTCACCATCATGAAAACTTTCATATCGCCTGGCTGTTTAATAACATAATTTTTATAGTATTCTTTGTATATTTCTTGATATACTCACTATGTGAGTTACAGGCAGTATAAAACTTTGAGTATAGCATAAAATTTGACATTTGTGCCCGCCTGGCAAGGGGTAGATAGATCCTTACCAAACCGCCTGTCAATTTTTTTTCTGGCTTCAATGAGTGTCTGGAGTACAGTCAAGTGCCCTAACTTGGGACAGTTTTGAGCTTTAACTTTCGTCAGTGTGTTTTTATTAAGTTTTATTTTAGAAATAAACCAACCATGTTTTGGAAGAGACTTACTACTTTATCTGCAAAAAGTTTCAAATTTATAAGTCTTGCCAATAAAATTTAAAAAAGAAATGTCCACTGTCCCAAGTAAGGAATACCCCACCCTAACTTGGGACACCGTGTATTTTTACTTATTGTACCACATATAGGACAGTTGTAAATATCTTGAGACAATTATAATCTCTTAAAAAAAGTTTATTTCACAAATGATCATAAAAAAGAAAAAGCCACATATAAAACAGTCCAAAATTACCTGAAAGTTAGGAGCGTTTTTATTGCTTCATTTTAAAACTTTGGGAATATCTATCTGCCTCTGAACACTTTGATAGGCTTTCTAACGCCCATAATCCAATCAGAATTTACATTTATTTCAATGTCCTCGACATTTGGGAATACAAATCAAGCGCGTATACAAGGGAAGGGGGGTGTCAAGGCGTCCTGACCCCCCCCCCCCCGAAAAAAAATTAAAAATATACACTGAATATTATTTAAATTTAATTTTAAACACTATATCGGTAAATTTACCTTTTTTTTTTAAATATTAAAAATATTTAAAGTTTCAATTACTTTGTCAATTTCACTAGAATTGAGTAGAATTTACTAAACGCGTTTTCAATCTCGCGATCATCATCAGAGTAATTGAAGAAATGTATGTGGGAGTGAAATTCTACTCAATTCTAGTGAAATTGACAAAGTAATTGAAACTTTAAATATTTTTAATATTTAAAATGAAATTTCACAAAGTAAACCTCTCAACAGTAAATTACTTTTTTTTTTCTTTTTTTGGTCGTCAACGGTACAGAAATTCAATTTATAATTTTTATTGTTAATTTTGTCTCAGAAATTTTTTTAGTCGTATTATTTCCCGCATGATCGCCCCCCCCCAAGAAGCTCCGCTATATACGCCCCTGATACAAATGTATTTGTTGATCCTAAATAATTACTCATGTAGCTTAACTCAAAGTAGTCACTTTCTTGTTTCTTAACTTGGGACAGTATCCCAAGTTAGTAGCATATTTTCCGATTTTTATATAAATATAAATCAAAAATTAAGGAAATTAGTTATACTTAAGTGAATGTGTAAAAGCGCTGCCCAAACACATACACAAAAGAATCGCCATCAATGTTATTTTCATATAAAAAAATTGGGCAATTTCCTAGTATACGTGCACAAGAAAAATTGTGAAAATTTCTATTTTTATATATTAAGCATGACCCAAAACGAACGACAATTAGTATTAAAATTGGCGCTCACGTTTAGTTTTCGTAAAATTTAATATTCAAAATTTAATTTGTTCATATGAATAAAAACACTTAAAATCGTTTCACAAAACATCCACACGAAAAGGATTAAAAATTTCTAGCTTTGTGTATTAAACATGAACCAAAACGAATGAAAATTAGTATAAAAATTGCGATTTACCTTTGATTTTCGTAAAATTTAATATTCAAAATTTGATTTAGTTGAAACGTAAGCCAGCACTACAATTAAGTATAACACAAAACTCACAATCACTTAATTTTAACGATATGACACTATTTAGTTTTATAAAACCATAACCATAATATCACCAAACAAATAAAAATAAATAAAAAATATTAATTTAAAGTTAAATTAATATTTAAAATAAATTTTTTTTTAGGTGGACGTTTTATTGTGTTATATGTTTTTATTTAAAAAAAATCAAACAATCTGAAGCATCTGAAGTTGTTTGCACTAAATACATATTTATGTCTGTTCCCGTACCTTCTTTTAATCTGCTTATGTAATAATGTGAATAGGCTATAAATAAACAGCTTCCTTCAGCTTATTGAATTAAACAGGTTAATCTCTGATATTTTAATTTTCAGACACCAAATACAATCTTAAATTATTTAAAATCATTAATTTTTTTTTTAAATTTATGTACAATCACTTTTGTAAATATAATTGATAAATTTAAAAATTTAAATTTGAGACTTGGAAGGAAAAAGTAGGAATTCTAAAGTCACTTCTAATTTATATATTTGCCTACCGAAAAGAACGTGAACTAATTAAAATTTCGATGTATAAGAACGAGTTTCGAGTTTTTTCTTCTAATACATTCACTTTTCTACTAGTCCGGGTACTAACCGTTTTATAAATCTAATAATCCTGACATTTAGTTATAAAACCAATAACAAGCGGTAATTATCAAACTATTTTTAAAAAAATTTTTCTCAAAAAATAGTAACTAATCTCACCAAGTATAACCTTAACCTAATTAGCTTTTATGCCAAAGTCGAAGTATATTACCAAAACTAACTAAACTAACCTAACCTTAACTAACCTCACCACCTATAACCTTAACCTAATTAGTTTTTATATCAAAGTCGAAGTATATTGTCAAAAATAACTAAACTAACCTAACCTTAACTAACCTCACCACCTATAACCTTATCCTAATTAGTTTTTATATCAAATTCGAAGTATATTGTCTAAACTAATTAAACTAACCTAACCTTAACTAGCCTCATCACCCATAACCTTAACCTAATTAGTTTTTATACCAAAGTCGAAGTACATTGTCAAAACTGACTAAGCTAACCTAACCTTAATTAACCTTACCACCTATAACCTTTACCTAATTAGTTTTTATATCAAAGTCGAAGTATATTGTCAAAACTAACTAAACTAACCTAACCTTAACTAACCTCACCACCTATAACCTTAACCTAATTAGTTTTTATACCAAAGTCGAAGTATACTGTCAAAACTAACTGAACCAACCTAACCTTAACTAACCTCACCACCTATAACCTTAACCTAATTAGTCTTTATACCAAAGTCGAAGTATATTGTCAAAACTAACTAAACTAACCTTTTTTTTTTAAACCTGGAGGGGAAAATAACCAGTGTTACGTTCAATTGCATAGTTGAACGAGTTGGACTCTTACCAACTAAAAACCCCCCCCACAACTTTGCCCCCTCTGTGTCACGGTACCGTCAAGTATGACATCATCATCGCGACACGAAAGGAATACAAGCACACGGCGACCATCTATCCTTCAATTGTTCTGTATCACTCACACAAAAAGCCGTCTATGGGAGCAAAGTATCCCCCTCTTTCAGAAAACAAAAAATATACAAACTAAACATAATTTGTGTCGCATTACTAAAAATAAAATCACAAAACATCGCATCACTTTCGCCATTATCACAATTAATTAAAAAACACAGCCTAGCATTAATATCACAGCAAAACAGTTTTTTTTAAAAAAAGATAAAAAAAGAACAACAAAACAATAAAAGCAACAATAAGATAAAACAACAACAAACTTATCAACAAAAACAAAATCAACAATAATTATCACAGATAAAATATCACAGCTTAGTAAAAAAAAATAAAAAATGAAAATAAAAGGGAAAGCCAAATCGATTACCCTTGTTGCCGTACTCTTTCTTCTTGTTCCTTAGTCGACATTATACCACCTAGCATCTCTTCCACCACACTCCAGTTTTCTTTACTTGACATCATAATCTCAAACATGTTTTCAACCGTGATGTCGACTCCCAACTTGATGCTAGCCCTCACCCTAAAACCTTCCCATCTTGCGCATCTGAAAATTGTGTGTTCAGGTGTATCTTCTTCCTCACAGTATATACACCTACTGTCCTCCTCCTTCCCTATTCTGCAAGTATACGTCCTAAAAGACCCGTGCCCCGAGAAAGCTTGGGTCAAAAAATAGTTCGTCTTTTTAAAATTACACGTATACCATTTTCCAACATCCTTAATAATCATTCTTGTCCAGTCACCTATTCCTACTTCATCTTCCCATCTCTGCTGCCACAGTTTTAGTATCCGCTCTTCGTTCCCCTTTCGTTTTTCCCCGATCATAATACATTTTCCACCTCTCTAAAATGAGCAGATCGATGGGTATTGTCCCTGTAATCGCTTGCAGTGCAACTGCAGAAACTGTTCTATAAGCGCTGGCTACTCTTAATAAAGATTTCCTTTGACTTTTTACTAGCATCTTTCTATATTTTTCGATATATAGTACCGATGCCCATACTGGTGCCCCATACAGTATCACGGATTGTACCACCCCCGCCAATACCCTACGCTTTCCGCAGGAGGGCCCCCCTACATTCGGCATGAGCCGAGCTATTGTTGCCATTGCCTGATCTGCCTTGGCTGTCACGTTTTTAATATGCTCACCAAAGGTCAATCTATCGTCAATCGTTATCCCGAGGTATCTAATTGCCTTACGCGTGCTTACATTTCTGTTCTTCATCTTAAAATTCACTTCAGTTCTTTTTACAGGACCCTTTAAAAGAACTGCTTCCGTTTTTTCCGGAGCTATCTCAAGCTTATTTACAGTCATCCATCTATCCATTCTCCCCAGCGCCTCGTTAACGGAATCCTCAAGAGAGTCCTTCGAGTCTGCACATGCCACCACGGCTAAATCGTCCGCGTAGCCCACGCTGTAAACCTCCTCCCCTAGCTCGATTTCCAGCACCTCATTATAACCAATATTCCATAATACAGGTCCAAGTACTGATCCCTGTGGAACCCCTGCCGTTACGTCCATATTATGTCCTTTCCCAACTATAAGACATCTGTTTTGCAAATATGAACTAATTATTCGGATTAGATATTCAGATATACCTTTATCCCTTAGTTTCTCGATTATTATATTATGCATCATGGTGTTGAATGCATTCTTAACATCGATCGTCACTAGCGCACACCACTTACGTTTGGTATTCCTTGCTATATTCACAACTTTCAATATCGCATCAATGGTAGACCGCCCCTTCCTGAAACCGTATTGCTCGGCAGAGAGTACTGCTTTTTCTTCCAGTTCTTTTTCTAACCTTGCTCGTATCAATTCCTCGTATAGCTTCCCAAGAGTATTCAATAAGCATAGAGGTCTATGCGCTGATACTTATTCTATTGCTTTCCCCGGCTTAGGTATTAGGAGCTTCGCCGTCTTCCAATTCTCCGGGAAAACTTGTTCTTTTAGCAGATTTGTCATCACTCTACAGATCCATTTTGGGGCAGCCTCCATCAATTTTTTAACCGCTTCAACAGGGATTCCATCAGGTCCTGGCGCCTTTCCGTTCTTCATTTTCCTGACCACACAATCTAGCTCCTCCTCGCCAACAGCTTCCACATTATCCTGAGTTGCCGGCGTTACCCAGTAGGATTTCTTCTCTGGGAATAGTTCCCTAGCAATTTCCATTTTCCTCCCTAGCTCCAATTTGTATGGTGTCTTGGTAAATTTACCCCTAACTATTCTATACCCATCTCCCCACACATCATCCTCAAGCTCTCTACATAAAGCATCCCAGCATTCTTTTTTGGACGTATATATAGCTTTACTAAGCTTCCTCCTACATTCTTTATATTCTATATGTAACTGCTCTATATTGTGCGCTCCTGCCCTCCTGCCACGAGTTAGTCTCCGTCTTTTTTGGTTGCAATCATGCCTTAACGTCTCCATGTCATTATTCCACCAATAAGATTGCCTGATTTTCTTGTTTCCTGCCTTATTTGTAGCAAAGATCAAAGCATCTTTGATAACCTTGGCGCATTCTTCAGCAGTGTCCAGGGTTCCCTCGCTATTTGCAGCTCTAAGTTCTAAAACGATCTTATAGGCTTCCCAATCCACCTGCTCTCTTCCAGCTTCTCTATCCCTTTTACTGCCCGCACCATCAACTTCGAACCAGATGTAATAATGATCACTAAGCGTTTCCTCATTTAGGATGTTCCAGTTTCTAACATTTGGTACTAATCTTCTACTACAGAGGGTTACATCTATATAGGAGGTGCTGCCTCTTCTTTCGAAAGTAGGAGAATCACCTTCGTTTAAAACTACCAAATCCAACTCTGCAATCCAGTTTTCTAGGTATTCCCCCCTTGCATCACCAAAAGGAGATCCCCACTGCGCTGATTTGGCATTTACGTCACCAAGCACAATGCAATCATCATCCAAACCCCAAACTTCCTCCATGATTTCATCAACGCTTTCTTCATATTCAATCTGTCTTATATTGGGCGAGAGATAGCACCCTATAATACATAGGTTCTTCAGGTGCAGACACAGGTATCTGTCTCCAACCTTAACCCCCTTCACTTCTAATCCTGGATTTAAAATTCTTACTGCTATATCTACTCTTTCGTCCTTGAGCCAGTACTCGTTACGAACAGCATTTTTGTTGGGTTCTCCCATAACTATAATATCTGCACCTTTCACCCTAGCAGTCGCAATAGCTTTGTCAACCGCTGCTCTCGCCCGCATCGCGTTGACCTGTAATACTTTTAGTTGCGTTTTGGTTAGTTCGTCTGGTTATCCATCGGATACCTCTTTCCCCATTCCTGCTTCATCAAATTTTTATAATGAGGGCATCTCATTGTATCTGGTCTATGTCCTTGTCTATCGCACTTCCCACAGTACGCAGGGTTTTCACATCCTTTTGCACGGTGTCCCTCCTGCCCACACTTAAGGCACTTTTCCGCTTTCCCCTTTTCTACAGTACATTTATCCGCTTTATGTCCAAATTCGAGGCATCTATAGCACCTGGTTATAATCACCCTTTTCCTAATCTCTGCCTCCGCCCAGCCAATTCTTATTCTCCCTTCTTTCAGTATTGTACCTAACCTAACCTTAACTAACCTCACCACCTGTAACCTTAACCTAATTAGTTTTTATATCAAAGTCGAAGTATATTGTCAAAACTAACTAAACTAACCTAACCTTAACTAACCTCACCACCTATAACCTTAACCTAATTAGTTTTTATATCAAAGTCGAAGTATATTGTCAAAAATAACTAAACTAACCTAACCTTAACTAACCTCACCACCTATAACCTTATCCTAATTAGTTTTTATATCAAATTCGAAGTATATTGTCTAAACTAACCAAACTAACCTAACCTTAACTAGCCTCACCACCCATAACCTTTACCTAATTAGTTTTTATACCAAAATCGAAGTATATTGTCGAAACTAACTAAGCTAGTCTAACCTTAATTAACCTCACCACCTATAAACCTTAACCTAATTAGTTTTTATACCAAGGTCTAAGTATATTGTCAAAACTAACTAAACTAACCTAACCTTAACTAACCTCATCACCTATAACCTTAACTTAAATCGTTTTTATATCAAAGTTGAAGTATATTGTCAAAACTAAGGCTATGCGCCCACGGAGAACTTTTGTTACCGTGACATTTTTTTCACTGCTATCTAATCTGTATGTTAGAAAAAGAGCTCAAAGGGTGTTCGCACTCTGCCTAACACACATATCAGATAGGAAAGACAAAAATGTCACGCTGACAAGAGTCCTCCGTGGGCGCATGGGGTAACTAAACTAACCTAATCTTAATTAACCTCACCACTTATAACCTTAACCTAATTCGTTTTTATACCAAAGTCGAAGTATATTGTCAAAACTAACTAAGCTAACCTAACCTTAAATAACCTCACCACCTATAACCTTAACCTTTTTGAAGTTTTTATATCAAAGTCGAAGTATATTGTCTAAACTAACTAAACTAACATAACCTTAACTAACCTCATCACCGAGTTTTTATATCTACCTAAAATTTGAAAAAAAAAAACTTATATCCTTAACCTAATTAACATATAACATTATTACCTAGTTTTTATATCATCCACTATTTGATCTTTCAAACTAATGTTTCCCAAGCTTAGCTTTTTAAATACAATAGTTTTCACCCATTAACGTTCGTTTTTAAATGCAATAGTTTAAATTCCAACATCTAAGGTCTGTTGCAATTTAGCCATCTTTTATATATTAGAAGCAAAACAAAACACTTAATCATATTACTGTCGTATGTACCCTAACTCAAAAGAATAATAAAATTAAAGATGTTTATTTTGTTGTTCGGTTATTTTGTCGTACAGTTACTTTATCGTTCGATTATTTTGTCCACAGTTATTTTGTCGTGCGGTTATTTTGTCGTGCAGTTATTTTGTCGTTCGGTTATTTTGTCCAGTGTTATTTTGTCGCGGTTATTTTGTCCACAGTTATTTAATCGCGGCACCTTACTGCTCAACCAACGTTTGTACAAAGTCGTTACTCTTTGAAGTTTTAAATTTTACACATCAAAAACTAACTTAAAATACTTAAATCACTAATTTCTTTTAAATTTATGTACTATAATTTTCGTAAATATTATTTATAAATTTAAAAATTTAAATTTTACAGTTGGAAGGAAAAAGTAGGAACTGTGAAATTTTGGTGTACAGGAACGACTTTCTCTTTTAATACATTCACTTTCCTATTCATAAGGGAACAAACCTAAAATACGTTTTTCTGTTAAGTTTTCTACTGCCTCACAATGACGTCAAATATTTGAATTTAAGAAAAAAATGGTTACTTTTAATTGTTGAAAATTTTAAATGACAGTTCATGAGTTGGATAATTTTCGTTCAAAAGTGATATGTAAAGTTTATTTTTATTTTATAATTAACAAATACTTATTTGAAAAACATTGTATGTGTGTTTAAAAAATATTTTCTTCCTAAATTTATCACTTTAAATAGCATTCTTAATATACATATACGTGCACCTATCTTCATGTCATAATATTTTGTTTTGAAAAATGTCTTACGATACTCAAAAATAAAAATTTTCTGAAATAAATTTTATGTGTTTTATGTTATTAATTATGTGTTTTATGTTGTTAATTAATATTTTGTGTTATTTTTTTTATTAATTTGTTTGATAAAGCTAAAATTATCTTTTTTTAAAACTAAATAGTGTTATTAAAATTAAGTGATTGGGTTTGAATGTAACAAAATTTTAAGTGCTTTCCCGGTGTTTCGTACACTTTAGTAATTAAATTTTGAACATTAAATAAATGATGTTTATAAAGTAAAGGTGAGTGCTAATTTTCATACTAATTTTCGTTCGTTTTGGTTCATGTTTAATACACAAAACTAGAAATTTTTAAAACTTTTCGTGTGTGCATGTTTTTTATACAATTTTAAGTGTATTTTACATATGAACGAATACAATTTTTAATATTAAATTTTGCGAAAACTAAACGTGAGCGCCAATTTTCGTTCGTTTTGTGTCATGTTTAATATATAAAAATAGAAATTTTCACAATTTTTTTTGTGCACGTATACTAGGAAAATTGTGTTTTTTATTCCAAAATATAAAATTATTTAACTCACCTATGATGCTGCGCAAATGAGGTCGAACAGACATAATCTCAAACAACAACTGTCAGTCTAAAATATTCCACCACCTGTTTTTAGAAAATGAAATATAGACAGGTGTACTAATCGTCAAAACAAAACTTAACAAAATGTCCCAAGTTATGGTGCTGTCCCAAGTATGGGCATTTGACTGTATCCTATTAAAATCTCAACCGGTAGAAAATACTTTGAGTTGGGTATAAAATTTGACATGTTTGGGCCTGCCTGGCAAGGGGTAGATCCCTACCAAACCGCCTGTCAATTTTTTTTCTGGCTTCAATGAGTGTCTGGAGTATCCTATTAAAATCTCAACCGGTAGAAAATACTTTGAGTTGGGTATAAAATTTGACATGCTTGGACCCGTCTGGCAAGGGGTAGATCCCCACCAAACCGCCTGTCAGTTTTTTTTCTGTCTTCAATGAGTGTCTGGAGTATCCTGTTAATATTTCAAGCGGTAGAAAATACTTTGAATTGGGCTCTTTTTTTGCATTGTCAAAATTTTTTTTAATAGTCTTGTGCCCCGCTTTGGACTGCCAGTTTGTCCATTCCTGATTCGTGGGCCTATATACTGTTTGTGTAAAAAATCCCAACCAGTAGAAAATACTTTGTGAAAATCGTTCAATATCTCTTAGGCTAAAGTATCTATCATTTAAGAGCAAACATAAAAAAGTCATTTACACTAATCATTTAGATAATCCAAATTCGGAAGTACTTATTGTGATAATATTCACATATTGTCATATTAGTAAATAACTTTTTAAAAAAGCAACATCGCCAGTATATGCTTGTGCTCTATCTATCTCTCACCGTTTTCGAGATACATATTTGAAAAATTCAATTTTTACCCTAATTTTTGAGGTGCGATTTCACTCTTTCCAACCGTCTTTGCGCAGGTATAAAATATACGTGTCGCTTATTTTTTACTGTTCTACAACATATTCGTTTCAATAACGAATAAATTAGTCGACTATAAAGTTTAGTTAACTAATAGTAAACTAATGCCAACACTGATTCTAATCAAATGACATTTTTATAATATAGATTTTGGTGAGCCGCCAATGTGTGTCTCGATAAATGTGCATTTCATGTATGTGTCCGGACTATGTCACACTTTAAGAAGTTTTGGTGTATCTGCCTAACGTTCTCTTTTCTGTTGTTTCATTTGCTCATTTCTTTGTGCAGTACTTTTTTGCTTTAATCGAGGTATATCTACAAATATCCGTAAAAAAAAGACAAAAAGAAAGAAAAAATACATAAATATTAAAAGCAAATGTAAATAAGGGAGACCGAGAAGGGTTAAATAAAATACAGGTACTTTTATTTTCGATTTGGTAAAGAGGCAATAAATTACTTGATCAGCCTGTATCCCATAGCTAACCCGAATTTTAAAATTTTAATTTTCTTAATACAAACGAATGTTTTTGACATCATTCACATATTTTACAATTAGTTTTCAGGATCTAATTAATTAAAGAATACCCATTAGCTAATACAATAGTCACATAGTTTTTAGTTTTCAGTTAAAATGTTTATAATAATATATTTTTAGTCGATTTTTCTTAGAAAATTAGACTATTGCAATGTATCCAACAAGAACGGAACGAGACAAAAGTAGGGGCGTCTAGTCTGATATATATATATATATATATATATATATATATATATATATATATATATATATATATATATATATATATATATATATATATATATATATATATATATATATATATATATATATATATATATATATATATATATATATATTGTAAAGGATGGTATAGCAAAATAAAAAAAATATTATTTCTTAAAATTATTTTTTTTTTTTTTTTTTTTTTTTAAAATGATGAATTAAAATTTTACAATTTATTGCCATGTTGAAGTTTTAGTTAGATAGCCCTTGTGACTCGACTAGCTCAGATAATTTGAATTAAATGTGCATGAGACTCGATAGTAGAGATCAGGGAGTACGCCCTGTCTTTACGTTTAGTACAAACGAACAGGTCAAACAAAAAAAAATGGATTACATGATTACAATGTTAACTTAACTTAATGAAATTTAAGCTCCTCGCAAGCGTGAAGGTAAATCACCAATCCGCCATTGAAAGAACCACGTTGGCTGCGGCAGGTTGGTGCAGGCCGGAACACGCCACACATCAGAGTATAGGTTGGCGCGCCCATTTCCGACGACCGAAATACGTTGACGAAATCCACTTAACAAGTGGAGGAACTCCATAGCAAGAGATTAAGAAGGGATGCAAATACAAGAAGAAAGTAAGAAACCAAAGAAAAGAAACCTAAATAATAAAAAAAACGTTAGCAAAGCGGAAACTATCTAAGCCAGTCGTTCTCAAACATTTATATAAAAAAAAAAAAGTAATAAATAAATACTGATAATATCCAATAAAATAATTGGAATGGTTTTCACATGCAACACACGGTATACTACTTTAATATGTGAATTAATGCAATAAAATTACGGAAAAGTTACAAACAACGGAATACAACCAGTTAAAGAAAATAACTACTTTCGTAAAAATTAAATACTTACAATGTGTGAAAACCAAACCAATTTCACAAATTTATGACAAAAAAAAAAATCATTAAATCGTGTTATTCAAAAAAAAAAAAAAAAAAAACATAAAAACGTTACGTAATATATGTGAACACACCAAAAAATACAAATAAATAGATTGAAGACAAAAACTTACCAAAGGGCGGCATCGAACCAAATTTGAATTAAGATTTATACAACCATTATAATTACTTTAGTAATTTTTTTAAAAAAAACTTTGTGATTGAACATTATTCAACAAAAAAAAAATAAATAAGCACTTGCAATTTTTAATAGAGAACCATATTGAGGTTCTGTACTGTAGCAGCGGGAATAAAGAAAATGAATCTACTTATGTCTTTACATTGCATCAGAGCTTCGAGAACAAAGGAACCTATTAGGCGCATGTGCGACTCGTAGTGAGTCGCCACTACACTCATATGTACTCTAGGTAATAGGGCAGCAGAAACATTAATGTACATTCAATAAAGCACCAATTTGTGAATAATAATAAGAAAAATTAATTTTTTTACATTACAATATATATATATATATATATATATATATATATATATATATATATATATATAATTACGTTTTTCGACAATGAAACAACAACCCTTTGAGAGTAGTCTAGAGACTAAGTTGTGTTGCTTGAGTTTTAATGTTTCAGTTTTTTATTAATCTGAGTTGCGTCCTGGTGATCCATATTTCTGGTGATTACTTTTATCTTTGAGCCTAAACCGTCAATAAATCCTCTCTTTATTCGTCTGGGATATAATTGGTTAAATATGAATTCTCTTTCTTGGTATCTCAACTTTATAGTGTTTATTATCCCGTCTATTTGTTTTTGCTTTTGGAGTAAAGTTATCGAGTTTTTAATTGTGTCTAGGTTTTCTTTGTAATTGTCGAGGTTGATGATGTGAATGAATTTACTGTGGCTTTTAATTATTTTGGCTGTCACTAACTCGATTGCCATTAGGTCCGGGTTGTTCGTCATGTCTCTGATTCCTATTTTCTGCGTCCTCGCTATCGTTATTAGTATTATTGCGGTCCTGTAACAATTTCCGTCTCTTTAATTTTTGTTTGGAGAGTTTCCTATTTTTATCGTCTTTTATTGTTACCCTATTGTTTGTTTTAATTCTAACTTGCTTAAATTTAGGGTGTAATTTGTTATTGTGCCGATTTTCCTGGAAGTATGCGATTTGATTATTTGTATAGTTAACCCCTTCGCGATTTTTATTGGCTTCTTGTAGTTGCTTTTCTTTTCGCTGTACTTATTGTGCATATGATTCTTTATGGAATTCTTCAGTCGCTTGTTTAACGTTCTCTGCATTTGGGTCTAATTTTGCATTAAATTTCCTGCCAAAGAATAGTTCAAAAGGTGTACATTTAATGGCTGAATGGATAGAGTTGTTATAAATGAATACTGCTTGCACCATAGTTGTATCAACAGCGTATGATTTATTTCGATTATGAATAAGACCATAGAGTCCGAGGAATGTTGAATGAAACCTTTCTACGGGTGAGTTTGAATTGGAGCTACGAATGGATGTTACGTAAATTTCTATATTATATTGTTCACAAAATTGGCGGAATCTAATTGAATCGAAATCCTTTTCTGAGTCTACTATTATAAGTTTGGGTTGTCCGTAGGACGAAATGAATTGTGCAAAAGCTTCGAGTATATGGGGTGTATTACTGGATTCTAAGACGTAAGCTTGGCCAAATGAGAGAATTTATCTATAATTGTTAAGAATTTTGATTTGTCTATATGAAAGATGTCCATGTGGCATATTCCTAATGGCCTGGATAGAGTTTGTGTCATTTCGAGCTGTTGTTTGGGTGAACGTCTGTCATATTTGTTTTCGTTGCATAATTTACAACTGTTGATGTAATAAGAAATTTTAGATTTGTGACTGGGAAAGTAATATTCCCGTCGTAAGCGTTCGGAAGTTTCGTTTATACCGCGATGTCCTGTGTCATGATATTTGCGGATTAGGGTGTCTTGTTCGTCTTCGTCTTGTATGTCTTGGAGGAGTTTTGTTATTCTAATAATTTTATATTGTTTCCCTTGTGAAAAATATTCTGAGTAAATATTTTGGATATTCAGGAAAAGTTCGCCATCGGAACAATATAATACTACTAAATGTCTAGGTGGAACGTATTCTTTAATTATGTCAATGGTTATTAATTATGAGTTATGGTTATTCGGCGTTTATTTTTGAATAGTATTTCGTATTTTACACGAGGTCGGGTGCTTTCTTTTGTTATTATGAATTGGTTTTTAAAGTCGTTAGTCGGACTTTCGGATATACGGATGTAGGAGCTATCATCTTCTTGGGTACTATGTACTGTTTCTGTCGATGTTTCTCACTGACTGTTTGTCGTCGAATGCATGTCTAAGGGTCCGTCCACACGACACAAGCTTTACCACCGACTTACTTGCGCAAACCAGTTTGTGCAAGTAAACATGTACGTATGGACGGGAAAAAACGTAGCGACTTACTTGCACAAACCTGGTTTGCGCAGGTAAGTCGGTGGTAAAGCTTGAGCGTGTGGACGGGCCCTAAAGGATTAGCATCTATTCATTACTACTCGTGACAAGGCGTCTGCATTAGCGTTATATTTTCCAGATTTATATATGGGAGTAAAATTAAATTCAGCCAATTTCAATTTCCATTTAATTAATTTGCTCTTTGGTTCCTTTAAGCTCATAACCCTTGCTAGTGGTTTACGATCGGTGACCAATTTAAATTTTCTACCAAATAAATAAGGTCTAAAATACTTCGTTGCCCAGACTATTGCAAGTAATTCCTTTTTAGTTGTAGAATATTTTTGCTCGGTATCAGTTAAAGTTCGAGAAGCATAACATATTGGACGATCCTGACCAATTGGTCCTTGTGATAAGACCGCTCCAATGGCTATATTGCTAGCGTCCGTCGTGAGAACGAATTCTTTCGAAAAATCGGGGTATGCTAATATAGGATCGTGTGATAATAGGCGGTGTGATTTAGCCAAATTGAAGTTTTCTTATAAAATCGGGAGTGTGCTCGACGGATTGACCCTTTTTTAAACATTTGGTCATTGGTATTGTAATTTGAGCGAAGTCTTTAATAAACTTTCGGTAATAACCGACGAGACCTAAGAATGGCTTAATTTCTTTTTGGGTCTTTGGTATAGGGAACTTTTGTATGGCTTTAATTTTTTCCGGGGTCGGCTTTATACCGTCTTCTGATACAATGTGACTTAAGAATCCTATTTCCTTTTTCAAAAATTCGCTTTTGTCTAGTTGTACCTTTAAGTTAGCGATTTTTAGTCTTTCGAAAACTCTACCTAAATTTGTTTTGTGTTTTTGAAGAGAAGTGGCGAAGATTATGATATCATCCATATACACTAGGCATATGGTACCTTGTAAGTCCTTTAAGACATTGTCCATAACGCGCTGGAAGGTAGAGGGCGCATTTTTTAGACAAAAGGGCATTCTTACGTATTCGTAGTGACCATGATCTACTGTGAATGCTTTTTTTTAAATGTCTTTGGGATTTACTTCTATTTGGTGGAGTCCTGAAGCTAAGTCGAGAGTCGTAAAGTGCATACATTTCCCTAACTTGTCTAGGATATCGGAAACGTTTGGGATAGGATATTTATTGTCGATAGTTTTTTAACTTGGTTTTCGATAGTCGACGACTAGCCTCCATTTTTGTTTGCCACTGATATCAAGTTTTTTTGGGTACAATCTAGATAGGACTACTCCAAGGGGAGTAGCTTGGTCTTATGATTCCTTGTTGTAGCATCTTGTTAATTTGTTTTTATACTTCCTCTCGGTGTACATAGGAATACCTATAGGATTTTGTGTATACGGGGATATTGTCTGTTGTTTTTATTTCGTGTTTGATTTGGTTAGTAAATGTTAGATTCTGTCCTTCTTTAAAAAATATGTCTTCGTATTTTTTGCATAATTTTATTATTTCATGTTTCTCTTCCGAGTTTAAATGATCTGTGCGTATTAATGATTCTATAGACGGAAGTGGTAATGTTTGCACGTTCTGTTGCATTTGAAAATTACTGTATTCTAAAATTTCATGATTAAGTAATTCTACTTTAAGTGGTTGTTCTATGAAAAATTTTTGACTTTGGTTAGTGACGTTAACTACTGGAGCCAGGATATGCCAGTTCTCTACTCTGTATATGCCAAATGGAATCAGAAATTTATTACTGATTTTAGTTTCGGGTAAAAGTACATCTCCTGATTGAATGTCTGCGGGTAGTTTTAATATCTGTTTACTATTAGCTTCGATTGAATGGACGTTATCCATTATGTTAGGTTTCAGCAATAGCCTGTTTAGTGATAATGGTGTAACTAATGCTTTATTAGGGATATCTACTTGAGCTTGCAATTAATTTAAAGCGTCCAAACCTAATAATCCATCAAAGTATGTATGGAACTTGAATAATAACAAGGAAATGCACCCAGAGTGAAATTCGGGATTTTGATGAAACTTCACTGGTGTATAGAACAGGCAAAACTAAGGACCCGTATTTTTTTTATCGGCCATCTTCCACGTTTAGGGGGTGAAACCACCTCCTAAAGTCGGGGGTTCAAGTCGTATTTCTTAAGATATCTCGAAAACTATAAGAGATAGAGGGAAACCTCAAATTGACGAAATGTTACTCTTTGAAAGACCTATTCACCTGTATAGGTTAAACCAAGGCCGGATTAACAAGAGAGGCTGGAGGGGTGAAAATGGGGGTAAATTTTCTTTTACAGCCTGAATGGTTCAATGTATCAAATTTTTGGCATCATAAATAAAAACCAAAAATTCGGGGACACGTATTTTTGCGTTTTTTCGAAATATGTGTGGTATCCAAGCCATATAATGAAGAAAAAAATAGGGTAGATTATATTGCATTATTATTGATTGCAAATACCTTTTAAATTTTTTTATTTTTATATTTATTCTCATCATGAAAATGTAAATTTTTACTTTCCGATAATGATTAATGTATTTTTCAGTCCTTACTTAATTAGTAATTTAGCCATTTGTATATGTGGTTACTAATATTCGATATTTTTTATAGCTATTTCTACGAAATAGCTATAAATATATATATATATATATATATATATATATATATATATATATATATATATATATATATATATATATATATATATATATATCAGGTTGTAACATAAGTTCTGTCCGGAAAATTTGAAAATTTTTTTGCTATTTTTTGCATGTGACGATGGACGGTCATACGGTTTACCCTCAGTTTTTGTGCAAATCTCGTATTGTTGTGAACTGGTTATTTTCCACCAGAGTTTTAAGGGCCTCTGTCGAACTCAAAAGGCCGTCCGGTACGCTCATCATCTTTTAAGCTGAAGTCACCTTTCCGAAACTTCTCAGACTATCTCCGACACGTTCGTTCACTCACAACATTATTTCTGTAGACACTGAATGTTTCTAGCCGATTCGCTCGCATTTTTTCCTTTGCTGTATTCGTAAAGCAGAATATGTTCAATATGTTATTTTTTCACTTCCATCTTTTATTGGCAAAATGAAACTATAAGCGATGTGCGCTCTTCAAAAATTGCAAACGCACTGGCTATTTCATTGTAAACAAAACAACGTAACACATATGGCAGCGATCTTGCAAGATATCGCCGTAAAACAAGTTCAAACATGTTGGTGCAAATTTCGGACAGAACTTATGTTATAACCTTATATATATCCTAAAACCTATATTTAAAACCTATCACCCTGAGATCAACGCAACATAACGACACACCGGATGTGAAAATGCAGAAAACAGCATAATCCACGATCCAGCTACCGGACGTTCCCTAGACATATTAAAATAAAATACATTTTCTATTTAATACATTTTATTTGAATATAAAAATAAATTCTATCTCTGTTAAACAAATTTTGCTAAATAAACATAAAAATTATTATAAATTCAATGTAATTTCACTATATTCAATTTTTGGCCATTTTAATAAATTTTGATAAAGTCTTTTCGTCGTTATGTTCAGATCTTTTTATATTGTCATTTTAATTGTTGTAATAATAATTTTTCTTTAATAAAGTTAACTTAAGTTGAATCTTCGTTTTTCTCAGTCATTACCAAATCAAATTAAACAATTCAAACAAGACAATCATAAGTTAATAAAAATAAATAAGTGAAATTATTAAAGCAAACAAAACTTAATAAAAATAAATAAAATTTAAATACAAATTAATCAACAAAGACTTTAACTTAAGCCAAAGCTCCGTTTCTTTCGTTTTCGTTAAAACAAAGTGACGATCATCATTATTCCAAACGGGCTCTCCGGTGTCGTCCGGTTTTAATAAGTTTATTAAAGTTTCGGTCACGACATATATATATATATATATATATATATATATATATATATATATATATATATATATATATATATATATATATATATATATATAATCGTGTTCTACGGGTACGAAAACGGACCCAAATATATAATAAAATGACAAGAAATTATTTAATTTTATAATAATACAAATAGGAATAGTAAAAAAGGTCTTTAAACTATTATTCTATGTCAACTAGTTTCCGAGAAAAATTAATTTTTGTAAGCGAAAATTCGCTATGTTATGCAGGATGCTGCGACAGGATTATTCTTTTTTTAAAATTGAAAGAAGAGATCGGATGTGTATAAACCCGCAAGTATCATTAAACGATTTTTATTTCGATTTTCATTCAATCAAAACTGTATTACATTGGTTACAGTATACCTTTTAATGTATGAGTTAATTATTCAGTAACTAATTAGTCACAAAACTTGTGAATGATGCCACAAACATTCACAAATAATTCGCAAATGATTGGATTTGGTCAAAATTTTTTTAATTAAATATTTATAATTGAAAAAATAAAAAAAAGGATTAAAGGTGTTTTAAATTTGGAACAACAGATAGCAGCACGTAAAAGATTTTCCTGCATCGTATACTTTTTTATTTTATCTAATACAAAATCAGCCTCAGTCACATAGGTGGGATAAGCCATTTTTACACACTAGTAATATTATAGTTTTGTTAAACTGTGATAGTAATGCAGAACTGTCGATAATTGGAACTATCGATAAGTAAGTTTTTGTTGCCAGGCATATTGTACAGAACTTTTTGGCTAATACAGTGGAACAATTGGTTATTCAGATCCTGCTTATCTAAAGCCCTTCTTTTTCGAACTTATTATTGTATAATATAACCAGATAATCAAAAAAGAAAAAAAGAAAAAAGATTAAGATAAAAATACTAAATACCAAACATAAAATATTTGATTGTAATTTATTTATAAATGTGTAATTATAACAAATCTTGTGTGAGTTTGTAAAAATAAAAATTTGTAACTACAAATCTGTAAAATAAGATTGGGTGTTTGGAAGCTGAAATTTAGAAATTAAAAAAAATAAATAAACTTTAACAACATTTATTAAAAGAGATTGCTAAATTACAAAATTAAGCAGAATACGCAAAAATATAAGCACCTTTCACAAAATTTGTTAAATCAAAACCCTATAATTGACCACGATGTCGTTTAGGGATAAAAGAATGAAAAGACTAAATTTCAAACATTACAAATATATTTAAATTTAATATGAAACAATTTTCAAAGGGATACCTTTAAAATTACAGAATGGAATCCATAAACAAACCAAATCTATTATTAAATAATTAACATTGAAGAAAAAAAATGTAAACAAATTATCAATGAAAATAATTAACAATTAACAATCGATAAACATTACTTGTCAAATTATAACAGCTGTTTGGTAAGTAATAAATAGAAAAAAATAAATACTACCTGAAGGTGTGAAAATATTATACATGATACAATACCGGCTATTTACATATTAAAAATTATTTACATACGCAGGAGTAACTTGAGAGAAACGAATACTTAACTATACTAAACTTAATACTAATAAATAATAAAATTAATAATAGAAATAATCACAAGAGTATGAAGGGTAAATTTAAATTCATACAATTGTTACAAATAGAATGGAATTAAATTCCATTAAAAAAGAAAAAAAAAACTTACGTTTGGCGTCAATAATATAGATATTAAATTGTTAAGCACTAACTAACAATAAGTTTCTCCCATTATTAACCGAGCGTAAAATAACTATATTGGCATAATTTAAATAATTAAATAGTTAAATCAAATCGAGCGCAAACATGATCGCGAAGCCTTAAGGGCCAGGTGATCTAGTGGTAATGGCCGTCTATTTCACCGTCCCATTATCCACTTAAAATTTTAATGATAAGTGCCGGAAAGACACTTCAAAGGTAAGTTACCCGTAGGTACTAATTAAAACTCACTGCCTGCTGGCTGACTATGTTCTGCTTACTGCTGTTCTTATTAGCTAACTTAAATCAGTTTGCCTCTTTTGTTAAAGGTCGCCTGCGCACCCGTCATAGAAAAATCTAGAATGAATTTATTTATTCTGCGTTACATAACACATATGCATAGTTAATTAATTATTTATTATTAAATATATTTTCAATAATACATATGTATTATGTTAATTGAAAATAGAACAGAGGCGGAATGCAACTGAATTTTAAATGTTCTAAAACAATTTTAATAAAGTTATGCAAAATATGAAATACATTTAAAATACGTTGCATAATTTTAAAAATATTAATCAAAGAAGTAATATTTTAGCCATAATTTGATCGGTTATTCTACTCTAATCAAACATAACTATGGAAATTAAAAATTACATTAACAACTTTTTTGTAATGTAAAATCAACGGACAATATTTGACAGTTTTAAATTAAACTCGTTGCCCTCTTTCGGTCAACCGCAGATGCGATGAATAAAGTCCGTTTTTATGATTTTTAGTTACTAATATAGAATTTAAAACAAAATCAGTAATGAAAACACAACTTTACCCCCCGTACTATAGTTTGTTTTAAATATTTGATTATTTAGTAGTTTTGATATTGTTATTACTGATTAATTGCTAGCTTTGCTTGATAGCGTTTATGACTGATTTTATTTGTAAGTAATTTTGTAAAAGCAACTTATAATATGGTAAGTAACAAATACCCCTGTCGCAGCGTCCTGCATAATATAGCGAATTTCCGTTTATAAAAGTTAGATTTCTTGGAAATTAGTTAACATTATATATATATATATATATATATATATATATATATATATATATATATATATATATATATATATATATTAGTGAATATTATTTTCGGTTTCTAGGGACCTCAAAACAAATTTCTGCCATAGTCCCAGGTTTAAGTCGCGTCATGGCAGTGGCTGTAATAGCTGAATTCCATTCTGAAAATTTGCTAAAATGTAATCATGGATTAAAATTTTTGTTACTAACTTTTGTCACAAAACCGTAATCTTTAATTTTACATACAAATACTTTTCGGAAATTGACAATATCTTATTTCACACAACAAAGTACCGTAAAACGTAAGGAGTGTAAACAGTCGACATGTAGTTAACCTTTTTTTTTTAATTTTTTTTCTGTAACTGTATAATATAATTAATTCAAAAAATTCACTAAAAGAATTTCGCGCTTCGATAGGGCAGACTTAAAACTATTAGGCCCTCCGCACACGGGTCGACTGTTTTGCAACTCGAGTTTCAAACCAGTTGCTCAATATATACATGTGCAACCCATTTGCAATTGATTGATATTGTTTGTGCTCACACGAGCGCGACTGATTGTCGATCAGTTTACAGTTTTATAAAGAGTAGTACCGTGATGGAAAATTTTTTTGTTAAAAAAAATTCAAATTCAAAATTCAAATAATTCAGTGTTCATTGCTTGGTCACTCATTTCAAATTAAATATTAAAAAACGTCAAAAATTATCATAAAAAGTACTTAAAAATTTATAAACCATGCAACCATACGACCGAAACTGTTTCGTGACTATGCAAACGCATCGAGTTGCAAAACAGTCGACCCGTGTGTGGAGGGCCTTAGAAAAGATATTTTGATGAAAATTTTTTTTTATTGTTTTAATGCTAATTTATACGTCAAAATGTTTGAATAACATATATAATGATAACTTATTATTCCTAAAAGATGCAGCTAAGGCAAAGGGTATAGCCGGATAAGTATAGGTGAATCGGCCCCGGAAGCGAATTATTTTAATAACTATATTGGCGGTATGGTAAGACTGTAAGTAATTGATATCTACAATTTTGGCGGCCAAAACTGAGTAGTTATGGAGATAATTAAAAAAAATTAAAAAATTCCAAAAATTTTTTTCTTAGTAACCACTCAACATAGGAAAAGAATTCCAAATCCACATGAAGGCAAACACCCTCAGGAATATTAGACATATTTTTTATCATGTCAGTCCTCGTTATTAAGGATAATAGCAAGGATAATATCCAATTCAATGTTGTTTTTATAGCGTTCCAATTGAGCGACCACTTTAAAAAAAAATTCAGTAACTGTGCCCTAATGCACTTAATTACTGCACGAAGTTTTATCAAAATTCAAAGCGTACAACATGGTAAAAAAAAATTTTTTTCATTTCTAATCTGCTGAACCATCCCTCTAGTGAGTCCGACCCTGGAATTATATACATCAATCGAAAGTACTTTAAAAATAAAGTGTTGTGTCTCATAAAGTGTTTTTTCCTATCTCCTATAGTTTTCGAGATAATCAAGAATAATCGAAAGAGGTATACTAAGATATAGGCTATCTGCCCCTGATAGAAAGTCCCAGTAGTAAGTGTATTATCGTTTATGTGACACTGTAGGTACTTCATATGTATAACTTTCCTAGATCAAAACAAACTCGTTGTAGAAATATAATAGAAAATTTTCAAAAAATGTGGTCTAGTAGGCTTTTTTAACATGTAGAATACAATGCTCATTGAACTTTAATATTCTACATGTTAAAAAATCCTATTACAGCACATTTTTTGAAAATTTTCTATTATAATGGGTGATTTTATAAGAACTATCGGAAAGTAAAAAAAAAAAAAACACATAAAATTCAGAAAAATGCATGAAATATTTATTTGGATCGATAGTTGGGTCGATATAATTTAATGTTTGAAGATTATTTCATGCAAATGTTGGCCGCGGCTGCGCCTCAAATGGTCCATCCGCTTAGTCCAATTTTGGCATACTCTTTCCAACATTTCGGTCGGTATCTCACGAATAATGTTGGCAATGTTGGCTTCCAGTGCGTCAATCGAAGCGGGCTTGTCGCTATAGACATTAGCCTTAACATAGCCCCACAAAAAATAGTCTAGAGGCGTTAAATCGCACGATCTGGGCGGCCAATTGACTGGTCCCAAGCGTGAAATAAACTGTTCACCGAACTCGCCTCTCAATTGGTCCATTGTTTCGCGTGCTGTGTGGCATGTGGCACCGTCTTGTTGAAACCACATGTCATGCAAGTCAAGCTCTTCCATTTTGGGCAGAAAAAAGTTTGTTATCATCGCACGGTAGCGCTCACCATTCACAGTAACGTTGTGATTCGCATCATCTTTGAAGAAATACGGCCCAATGATGCCGCCAGCCCATAATCCGCACCAAACGGTTGTTTTTTGTGGATGCATTGGTAGCTCTTGCAATGCTTCTGGCTGCTCTTCACTCCAAATACGGCAGTTTTGCTTGTTCACGTATCCGTTCAACCAGAAATGAGCCTCGTCGCTGAACACAATTCTTCGATAAAAAAGTGGATCTTCATCTAACTTTTCAAGAGCCCATTCACCAAAAATTTGGCGTTGTTGTAGGTCGTTTGGCTTCAATTCTTGCACCAGCTGTATCTTATAAGGCTTCACACCCAAATCCTTCCGCAAAATTTTCCACGTAGTGGAGTAACAGAGGCCCAATTGCTGCGAACGGCGCCGAATCGATAATTCACGGTCATCACCAACACTGGCCGATACGGCTGCGATATTTTCTTCAGTTCGCACTCTACGTAAACGTGTTGGTGGTTTAATGTCCAACAATGTAAATTTGGTGCGAAATTTTTTTACAATAGCCCGAATAGAAGCCTCAGTAGGTCGATTAAACTGACCATAAAATGGAAGAAGCGCGCGATGAACTTTCTTAACAGAGCACGCATTTTGGTAATAAAATTCAATAATTTGCAAGCGTTGTTCGTTTGTAAGACGATTCATGATTAAATTATAGACCAAACTGAAGATGTTTGACAGTGACACAAGATACAAAACGTGCGTGAGCTGTCAAAACTAGTGTTGCCAAAAAGATAATAGCAAAAAAATCACTCGTTATTTCTACAATGGTTTTGTTTTGATCTAGGAAAGTTATACATATGAAGTGTCACATAAAAGATAATACAGTTACTACTGGGACTTTCTATCAGGGGCAGATAGCCTATATCTTAGTATACCTCTTTCGATTATTCTTGATTATCTCGAAAACTATAGGAGATAGGAAAAAACACTTTATGAGACACAACACTTTATTTTTAAAGTACTTTCGATTGATGTATATAATTCCAGGGTCGGACTCACTGGAGGGGCGGTTCAGCAGATTAGAAATGAAAAATATTTTGATGAAACTTCGTGCAGTAATTAAGTGCATTAGGGCACAGTTACTGAATTTTTTTAAAATGGTCGCTCAATTGGAACCCTATAAAAACAACATTGAATTGGATATTATCCTTGTTATTATCCTTAATAACGAGGACTGATACGATAATAAATATGTCCAATATTCTTGAGGGTGTTTGCCTTCATGTGGATTTGGAATTCTTTTCCTATGTTGAGTAGTTACCAAGAAAAAAATTTTTGCAATTTTTTAAATTTTTTTAATTATCTCCATAATTACTCAGTTTTGGCCGCCAAAATTGTGGATATCAATTACTCACAGCCTTACCATACCGCCAATATAGTTATTAAAATAATTCGCTTCCGGGGCCGATTCACCTGTACTTATCCGGCTATACCCTTTATATTCGGAAAGGGCATTTAAAGATTAATTTTGTGAGCTATCACACGTTAATTTAGAAGTTGGTTTAAAAAAGAAAAAAAATTTAGCGGCGCCAGCGTCCCGGAGCTCGCTTGCGAGCGCGCGTTTGGAATGTAACCATTACAGCTATGTGTAGTTAAATTAGAAAATTACATAAAGGTATTCATAGAGGGTTACTAGATGACAAAATTCCTTAAAAGTTACGTCGTACGTGTTAGGGTTTATTCACAATGAATGAAATAAGAAATAAACGGGTGTTCGCCATCGAGTGACGTTGAATGTAACTTTAACTCAACTGGCATCAAAATTCGTGATTTTTTTGTCACTAAGTGACAAAAAATGTCATCACTAACGTTATTTTTATGAATTTGGATGTACAAAAATACCTATATATACCTATGAGTATTGTTTATGGGTAGTTTTCTCACTCTCCAGTGAAAACTTTTAAATAGACTTCTGGAGGTGTCTCTAGTGATAATGCAAGTTCTCTATATTTTGAAATTTTACAAGTACCGTAAACATGGGCTACTTTGACCCACTTTTCAGCATTTTCAAATTAGTTTGCTTATAAATACCACATTTTTACTACCTGAAAATTCCGGTAACCATCATATACACTTATGCTATCTTATATTTTAGTTTATTGAAGAATTCCATTTTTTTTTTTATTTTTTCTATTTAATTTCAAATTTGGAATTTGGGCCAATGTTACCCTTAGGTTTGGGTTACTTTGGCCCAAGTCACTTTTACCTGTTTAAGAGCATCATGCAAAAGCCTGGAGCAAAGAAGGAGTTGAGTATGAAAGAAATACAAATTCCTAATTTGAAATATTAATATTTTACGTTAAGAAAAACACTTATAAAAGTACAAAATGTAAAAAAAGGCAAGATTCTGAATAGTCAAATTTCTCTTAAAAGGGAAATATTAAAACATGTCCTTAAGAGAGGTTAAAAATCATTAACAATAAAAAGACCTCTTTTAACAAGTTTTGGCACTTGAATGAGTTTTTCAATGTCATTCCACTGATAAAAAATTATGTCCTTCTCTGCAGGCCACTTCCAAAACTTTAAAGTGCGCGCCATACAATCCACTTTGGCTCCCCTCTCTGTCACAGTGAGCACAATCCCTAGAAAACGTAGTCCATTCCAGCGAACAATAACAAAGCTCCCTTCTTGCAAGTTCATTTTCACGTTTCCATCTTGATTTGGGGCCTCTGAGTGCTTGCTTGTACTGGGATAGGACTCGTCAATTCTAAGAGCAACAGGTTCCTCTTCGGGTTTATCGAAATTATCATCCTCACTACTTGTAAAACACATGTCACTGTGGCCTGAAGACACAAGGCTGAAGTCGTCATCATCACTATCATATGTTGATGACCAGCTTGCCGTTCTTTTACTCTTTTTTTTCTTCATAGGTTTTTTTCCACATTTTTTGTTTCTATCTAAGTTTTTCTCTTGTCTTTTCTGCTGTCTTTCTTCTTTCTGTTTTTTTTTTTCAGTTCTTTTTGTTTCTTCTTTTCTTTCTTTTTCTCGACCTTTTTATTTTGCTTCTTTTCTTGATGCTGAAGAACATCGGCTGATGTGATACTTCTACCAGCAGGAACATCCAGCTTTTGTCGTTTTGTTGCTCGAGGCTTGACAACTTCTTGCCTTTTTCCTTCGAGATGTTTGATGAAGGTTTCTCCCACTAGCTCCAAGTTAACAGAAACATTAATGGACGGTAAGCGCTTCAAAACTTCCTCCTTATTTACTGGATGAATGCCAGCCTTTTTAAAGCCAGCCTTCAAGTTCTCTCTCACATTGGGCTCTAACATATCCAAAGCTTTTTTTAGCAATCTTGGAAAAATATCTTTTGGCAATGTGGCTACAGCCTTACCACTCTCTGATTGTTTCCAGTCTGTTAGGACTTGCCTCCATTTGATTTTCAGAGGCCTAAAATAAGCTAAATCAAGTGGCTGTGTTAAGTGAGAAGAGTTGGGAGGCAGGCAAATGAATTCAATATTGTTTTCTTCACATAGTCTCAGAACATTTAAACTCACATGCGAGCTGAGATTATCTCCTATGATAACCTTTTTGCCTTCTTGCTTTTTCACAATAGGGAGCAGATGTGTCGAAAACCAATCCTCAAAAGTAGCTCCATCGATCCATCCATGCTTAGTCCTGTTGTAACGTGCCCGCTCTGGGCCGTTTTCCGTCCATGTGGTCCATAAATGCTCTCCTTTATATATAACATAAGGAGGCAATGAGTCACCATTGGCATTACCACAGAACATAACACTAATATTTGATTTAGTAGAGCTCATTATACGTTCTGGGTACTTACAGCCTCTTCGACAAATAACCTTTTTCCTGCCTGGATCATCAGACATACAAGTTTCATCGAAATTGTAAATGTTATCCGGCGGGACATCCTTAACCACCTCGTCTAGATTGTCAGTGTAGTCTGATATGATATTTTCATCAATCTGAGCACGCTTTCTTTTAATGTTTGATGAAAGCTTGACTGTCAACTAAGGGTGTCTCTTTAAAAAAGATTTTGTCCAGTCTCGGCCAGGAAGATTGTCACAAAAGCACTGTATAATCTTTCCTTGTCTAGTGAGATAGGATTTCACTACGTATCTCAGATCTAGTTCATCAAGAGGAAATCCATACTCGCACATTTTGTCAATATGACTGGCAAATGCTAGTTCTTCTTCCTCTGAAAAAACCTTCGGGTGGCCAGGTGAACTTGAAAATAAATTTTTCAGCTTGTTTTTAATAGTGCTGCGGGGTATTTCGAAATGATCGGCGGCCTGCCTTGGTGTAATTTCACCAGATCTAACAGCCTCCAAGCAAGTCTGAAGATGGTCAAGACTGTAATCAGCATATTTTCGGCTCCCAGGCTGACGTTTATAGTTGTATGGCATCTTGCACAAACAAAAACATGGAATACTAAAACATCCACTGTTAGCTGTTTAAGATTTTTACAGTTAATTGTAGTCCAATTTTAATAACTTATAAAAGTACGAGCTACTTTGGCCCAAAACAAATGTGGGCCAAAGTAGGTCGTATTTTTGAGGTTATCAGAACTGACTTACAAAAATATTCATAGAAAAAAAATAAATGCGTTTAGGAGAGTTGTAACTACTTTCAGACTTAAAGCATTAAATAAGTGTTCTAAAAAAGTACTTACCAAATATGTATGAGAAGTAGAATGTTCTCTGCAGGTGGAAGTTTCAGAGCTTCAATTATCACGTGCAAACACTAGTCAACAACTTGAGGTGCTGCTTCGAAGCGGACAATGTGAGAACCACTTAAACTATTAGACTGCCTGAGTAATGCTGCTACCTTGCCGAATCTTACGGAACTAGGTCAAAAACTACGTCAAATGAGTGTGTAGAGAACGATTTGTTTTGTTTTTATTTTGGGCCAAAGGACCTTAGGGCCAAAGTAGCCCGTGTTTACGGTAATATTAATTTTGATAAAACAAATTAAAAAAAAATTATAATATTTATTCTGTTTTATAATGTTTATTAATAAATTATTTAAAGATACACAGTACCACCATTTTTAAAAGTAATATAATTATAAATATCTCTTGTGTGGCCTGTACCGCGTTCGCGTCTACGCCTACGCCCGAGACAGTTTCCACGGTTTCATAACCACCACTGGCGACGCTGTCTGCCCGCGTTCGTCCCCCGCCGTCTTTTATTATCTAAAAATAAATAATACACGTCATATATAACATCAATTGTAATATTAAATAAATTGAAAAGGTTAACTTTCTACTAAAAATTAATTAAAAGTCGTATGATATCAGTAACGAAATGTAACGAATCAAACAAAATTTGTCACACCTAGTTTACTTTCTTTTTTTTCTTTTTGCTTCTTTTCGTTATTGTTATATTTATCAAAATTAAAGTAACAATAACAATCTAAGGTTGTACGTTTAATTTATTTAATTTGTTAATGAAATCATACCTTTTTTAGTTAATTGGAAAAATACAATTACCATTCTCCACATTTTCTTCTTTTCTGTCCTGCCATTCCCCGTCCCGCCATTCCCCGTCTCATCATTCACCGTCACGCCATTCCCCCATCCACAACTGACACTTGCCGCCTCTGCCCCAACATCAACCACCATCACCTCTGCTTTTTGTTGCTGTTTACATGGGATGACCTCTTCATTCATTTCTATCGAATTTTCTAAATTAATTTAAAACATTAACATAAGATTCGCTTTTAAATTAAAATAATAATTTTAAAAAAATAAAAAGAAAAGAAAGAAAAAGTTTAAAAAATTTCTATAAATAAAACTATTTTTTTATTTAATGAAAACGGAACGCCCAACTAATACACTATTTTGGCAACTAATGTATTTTAAATGAAACTGCTGACGCAGTAATGTTAATGTTGTGTTGAAGATACTTTGGTTTCACTTAAAATCGTACAGCGTCCATGACCCTCAACGAATTAAAAATATATTTAAAAAGAATACAGTCTACCTACCTAATTGTGTTTTATTTTTTTGATTTATTAACACTTTCAGTCCCATGGATTCGGCATCCGAAACCAAACAAAACATCCCCAGAGGCCGACCGCGATCAATGATTAATTGATTAGTTGGTTACGCATTATGTTTGCGATGTTTATCATCATTCCATCCCACGGATGTGTTCCTACTTACATAAATACAACATACCATTACCAACACATACTACTCTTTTGGTTTCTATGCATAAAAATTTCAAGATAAACAAAAAATACATAAAAAATATAATTTATATTTTTAAATAAAATTGTTTGAATGTCAGTGTATATGTATGTAGTATGTACGTATGTTTACAGTTTTACACATACATGTTGAACTGTGTTGAACTTGAATCTATTCAGTGTTTGAATCATTTTATGTATTTGTTTGTTTTTTTAAATATTGCCGGCTTCCGGGGAAGTTTACTATGAAAGTGCTCGGGCCTCATAGTGTTAATAAAGTTAGGTCAGTGTACTTTTTTTTTTTAATTTCACATGCGATCTAATAAAGAATTTAAATAACGCAAGACTAATTTTTGTATTGTATACAGTTTAAAACTCTTTCACAATTTTGCTCATTGGTGCTTTTTTGTCTCAAACTCATTTAATTAAAAATTAATTATTCAGTTAAATATAAAATAATTATTTAAATAATAATCTTTCTTATCGACATATTGATAAAACATCGATATTGTAACGTTAGTTGATACATCTACCGAATACCTATTCGAGAAAATTTCATTATTAAAATCAAAACCATTAAAACGAACCTTGTAATTGACTAGTTTTGTATAAAAGAAGCAAACACTTATTTATAAAAAAAAAAAAAAAATAGTAGAGGCTTCTTTACTGTCAAAAAATATTTAAATGTTTGCTTTTTGTCGAGAAAACATATATAAATATTAAGGTACCATCACAGTGGTAAAAAAAGCTCCCATAGGTACATAGCGGCTTACCTACAGATTGATAATCCATTTAATTTTTTTTCCAAATGAAAACTGCGGCCGCAATCGTGGGCACCAATATCCGCTCTTTTTTAAAGACACTATTTTCAAAACATTATAATAATTATAAAAAATAAATAAAAATGAATAAAAGAAAATATTTTTGTATTGTTAAATAGTGGTATCAATCGTAAAAAAAATTCATCCCCATTCCCCCATCCTATCCATTCGAAAAAGATCGCGAAAATTGACTATTTTTCGGCCGATCACACTATGATGGTACCTTAAACAACATAAATAAATATCAGAATTACAGCGATGAGTATGCATTATTGAATCGTTTTGGTATCGAAGAGTTTAGACAAAAAAGCATCAACTTTATATATTTCTTTCATCCATTATATTTAATTAATAAAAATTCAAAAGAAAAAATAATTGTAATAATAAAACTGCATGAGTTTTAACAATTATTTTTATATTTAAAAACTGTTAATTTTTCTCAGAAAATAATATTTTTTTAAAATTTCTGGTTGTTTATCTACAAATAGTAATTAACATAATTTTAAAGAAAATGGAAAAGAAATTTGTTTTTTATTTTTCACAAACAAAAACTAAAATTCAATTTTTTCCCTTTGTAAATTATTAAACAATTAAATAGTATCTTATATTTATAAAAAAAATTTATTAAATATTTTCAAAAAAATTAATGTCTTGCGGTTTCCTTCATTGTTTGTTTCCATTTTTCTGCACTGTTTATTAAATCACTCTAACTTTAGAAGAAGAAGAAAAAGCTTTATTGAAAATAATAATAATTTTTACAATTGTATACGTTATATGATTACATTTATGTACCATTAACCATAATTTGACATTATTACATTTGACATGATACCTTTTACATTGTTTGAATAATACTTATTTGCCTAGGAAAAAAGTTTCAAAACCTAGTGAGATTGTTTGTTACTTACAACTAACTTAACTAATTAATATTATTAAAACTAAACTAAAACTAAAATTAAAAACTAAAAATTATGACAGATTATGTTATGTGTTTGCTTGGTAATTTTCAAAAGGATACCTTACTTTTCTCCCCATTTTGGACTTGTTCGCCGTGGCTGGTTGGTTTTTTAGTAGCACGTTTTCTTAGTAGTAAAAGCCTTCGGTTATTTGTTCGATTTTTTCTTCCGGATTGTAGATGATTTCGCCATTTTGTGATTTGAGTGGGGATATTGTTTCGCTTTTTCGGTTCTTTAACATACGAACTGAGCCCCATACGTTATTTTTGTTACATTTTTCCAAATGCCGATACCATTCTTCGTCACTTTGATATTCTATTTCTATTTTTTGGGTCACGTCTTATCTTGCTAGTTTGTATATGGCGTCCCCAGTTCTTTGGTACATTCTTCTGAAATAGTTCCGGGCCGTTTTCATAATTCTTAGCTTGTTGTCTGTTTGTTTGTGGTTGCGTTTATTTATGTTTATTTTCGGTACGTATAGTCTATCTGCCTCGTGATAAGTTCTTGTAGTTTTTCGATTTGTTTTTCGATCTCTGCTACGCTTGTTGGGTTTGATACGCTGATGTGGTCATGAACAAATTTTTTGAATTTTTTCCAGTTTGCTTAAACGTTAAAGTTTTTTGTTACAGTTAGATCTATTGTCGAGTGCACGCCGGTTGTGTGGTTCATCCTAGTTGGAGAGTCTGGATAGCAGAATTAGGTCGTGGTGCTGAAGTAGCCATTCTTCTACTGTTTTGCCGTTTGGATTGTCGGTGTTATTCATCCAGTTGTAGTTTGTAGCGTTAAAATCGCCTGCTATTATCATTCTTGTGTGCTGAATATGTTACATTTCTTCCAGTTCTGCTAGTTGTAGATTTTGTGTTGGGATATAGATTCCGACTATGTTCATGTTAAGGTCACTGAACCTGATTTGAACGGCCTCGATATTTCTTGTGTTGATGTCGTCTAGTTTGTAGTGACAGATGTCATTTTTGATTATGATAGCGACGTCTCCCCCTTGTCTTGCTTCCCTGTCTTTCTTGTATATTTTATATCCGGTGATATTCCAATGATTTTGGGGTTTCAGCTATGTTTCGGTTAAAATCACGATGTCTGCGCCCGCTCCTTTATTCATGTTTTCTAGATATAGCCTTTTCTTGGCTCCGATATTCGCGGTGTTAAAATTTATTATTTTCAACATTTTTCTTCCACTTTCAACGTCTCATTTAGTTTTTTCACTGTCGCGATCATAGTTTTTATGTTGCGGAGTTTATTTAGTTCTTCCCTCATCAGGGTGTTGAGGTCGTCTTCTTGGTTTTGTTTGTTTATGTTTGTTGTGGTGCCGGGACAAATTTCGTCGCGCAAGGTCTCATTTTTGCCCGTTGTCTTTCCTTCTGCCTTTCTAACTTGCTTATATATTCTATGTAAAGCGGATATTGTTTGTAGCTAGCCGGATGGTTATGTTTACAGTTGGCGCACGTCGGTGGCATGTCATCCATTTTGGCCGGTGGCATGACATTCATTTGTCGAGTGCTTTCCCGAGCATTTCATATATTTGTATACTAGATAGCAATTTGTGGCGGCATGCCCATATTGCTGGCACCGGAAGCGTTGCGTGGGTCCCGGTCTTCTGTGGTATTTTCCCAGTAGACTCTTGTTCTTAGAACGTACGGGATTTTCCTTAGTTGTAGAAGATTTATGCCGTTATTGAAGTCTACTTTGTAAAGGGTGCTTCTACCTCTCGTTTTCATTTCGGTTACGCGAAGTAGCGCTAATCCTAAATTTTCCAGATCTTCTTTAATGTCGGTCTCTTCGCCCTTGTTTAAACCTTGTAGTACAATCGCCATGGTCTTGTCTTCATCAAACGTGTACGTATGAAAGTCGACGTTGCTTGATGTTAGTTGATTTTTGACGTTTTTATAGTCTTCTATGGTAGTTATAAAGATTTTTATTTTTTCTCCGACGTTTTTCAGGTTATATTCATTTTTGCATACTTTTACTAATTCTGATATGAATTCCTTCCGAGATTTTGATTGTGCATGTATAACCAACGGTGGTACTTGCTGTCGTCGGTTTCTTGTAACATTTTGTTGCTGGATGGTGCCGCTGTTGGTTCTGTACTTGCTGCCGGGTTTAGTACTTCATTTTCTTCGGTCCTCCGTATCGGAACATCGTCACTTCTGAAAAGTGCAGCGAACTTATTTGCACTTATTGAGACCAATCAATCGAAACTATCAATGTTTCAGTCGACATTCACCCGCCACCACCAGAAGAGCGTCAAATCCCGATCGAAGAACCGCATGAAGTTATGCAAGAGTCCATTGACCATCAAAATTTGGAAGTTGAAAACGAACATCGAGGAGAGAACGAAGGTAACTCATCAGATAGTTAGTTACGCGAGTGTAGACGACGTCGAGGAAGCTGCACCTGTCAGTGACACGAGACAGCCTGGAAACTACCATATCCGTGGGTTCTACCCAAACGAATTTAACTTACATAATAAACAATTTGAGTAATGCGAATGCCTGATAAAAATTTTTTTTACTTTTTTAATAATTAGTGTAATTGTGGTAACAATCATCACTGACATTAAATGCTTGAAATGAAAAAGGAAACAAAAAACAAAAATTTTAAGACAAATATTGCCAGTTGACTATACGATTCAGTGAATTCAGACAAAACAGTGAATGACTGGGAAAAGTGTCCATTGTTTTTTTTTTTTTTTTTTTTTTATAAACTCAATGAAATGCCCATACTAAGTAAAGTAACGCAAACTCAGTGAAATCGTGGGTTAACCAAAGACGAAAACAGTGTATCATTATTTTATAAGTGACAGACAACAAATAAAAACATTAAATTTTCGCCAAGTTCATATTCTATCTTTGCTTTCTTAAAAAAAAAAAGCATTGCTCTTGGTATTTCTAGTTAAGATAATTTTGTAATTTAAGTACGGGGGAATTAAAATGCTGGGCTGGGAAGAAGGGAGATTTTAGTGTATATTTATATTTGTATGTATGTTTGCAATGTATATAAAGATAACCTGATATTGTTTGATGATTCCAAGAGTCTCACGATGGAGACTGATATTTTAATATGGAAAGATAAAACTTTTCCATCAGAAAAGGGTAAGTATTCTACCTTGATATCACTAAACAATTTCAGAGAAAAGAAGTATAAATAAGTTAGATTTAATTTTGATCTCGTGGGGGCAGACTCACCATACAACGGGTAATACGTAGAAAAGGCTGGTCACTCAAGAGAGTTACAATCTTTTTCAAAGGGGGGAGCAATGTTGAGAAGCGAATCGCCTGTATATATCGCCTGTCACATTTATACATAATAATTTTGTAGAGCAAATTTCGAAATTATTGTGGAATTTTCGAACCTTGTTGAAATTGATTGCCAATCAATTAAGTAATTAACGCGGTGGGGACAGGTTTTCTGACCCACGCGTGGCTAAATGAGGTGGCGATCAATTTTGGTAACATCAGAAGTATTCGCAACGGGACACGGGTAACACACCGGGGTTGTGTTCGGGTTTTTGATTTTATTAACAATTATTTGACTTGTAAAATTTTCTTTAATATTGATTTTCGTCGCTATTCGATAGATTACAGTGCTAATTGAGTGCAAGCAGGTGAGTCCGCTTCTGTACGAATCATACTGGGTTAAGAGTTTAAATATAATTTTTTCTTGTTGATTGTATTCGCCTACTTATTATTATTTCATTTTTATTTTATTTTATTTTATTATTCAAATAAATTTATTTATTTCGAAAACATCTTTCATTTAATTCCATTTATTGAGATCCCTCAACACATAGCACGGGACTTTGAACCCGCCCGACATGCTACGCTAGTCCTGTTCCTTTAAGGGATTTTCCGACTACGACACATTCCAGAAAAAGTATCATAAAAATTTTTCTTTATAAGCTCAATTTTATGGGAATGTTGTTGTTGTCTTCCTTATTTCGAATTTTGTCTTTGTTCTATAGCATATTAATATAAATCTGCTGATTTATTTTTTAACTAAAGAATTTGCGAACTTATATATATATGTATATATATATATATATATATATATATATATATATATATATATATATATATATATATATATATATATATATATGTGTGTGTGTGTGTGTATACACTGACGAGCAAAAATGGTCAAGTATTTTACATATCACAGTATTTACACATATCATTTTAAAAAATAGACAAAACAGTGCTTTTTGAAATATTTTTATTTAAATTTTTTTAAACATGAGTAAGAATTATTTATAATCTCAACAAACAATATACTAAATGAGACCTGATACATTTGATCAATTTTGCACTCATCAAAAAAGAGTGGTTTATTCAGTTATTTTTTAAAGTTTGAAGCATCACTATTGCTCTGTGGTTACAACATTTCTTTTACTTATTACTTTAGAGTATTGTGTATTGAAATGAAGCCGATAAACAATTCAATAAAAAATGAAGTTTTATCTTTATTAAAAGAAAGTCATTCTACACATATTATTGAAAAGATATTAAATATATCACATGGTTCTATAATAAATATTAAAAAAACAGTAACCAAGTATTTCCTACACCAAAACGAGAAAGAAGAAATATTTTGTCCGATCGAGATGCTAGGGAATTGGCTAAACTGGTTATCAGTGGAAAAACTCCCAAAAAAACCGTTATTGAAATTAGAAAAAATGCCAGCGAATGGACGGCATGGAGAGCTCTTAACAGAATAGAATTAAAGGCCAAGGAAAAGAAAAAGAAACTGGCTTTGTCGAAAAGTAATGTTCTAGCTCGAAAACAATTCTTAACGCGACACAAAGACTGGACCGTGAATGACTGGCAAAGAGTAATTTTAACTAATTTGAATTTTCACATCAGAAAATTTTAAATATGTAATTGATTTAACTTTTAAGGTTATTTGGTCTGATGAGACTAAAATTAATAGACTTTAGTCAGACGGCCGTTCTTGGTACTGGACTCGTCACGCAAAAGTTATCGATGTCAGCGGTGCTAAACAGACAATAAAACATGGTGGCTGATCGATCATGGTTTGGCGCGCTATCACACGAAATGGAGTTGGCCCCCTTAACAAAATTGAAGGAATTATGACGAAAGAGGTTTATTTAAAAATTTTGCGGGATAATTTGCCAACTGCTCTTATGAAAAATGGTTTTTCAGAAGAAGAAGTCATTTTTCAGCGTGATGGAGGTCCTGAGTATACGGCAAAAATTTTTTCTAAACGGCTAAATGACGAACAAATTAATGTTCTCAAGTGGCCTGACCAAAGCCCGGATTTGAATCCAATCGAAAATGTTCGGGCACATATCAAAAGACGCTTAGCGAATTATCCCGATTCTCCCTCCGGACTTCATGAACTATGGAAACGAGTAAAACGAGAGTGGAATAATATTCCCGTAGATTTTATTAGAATTTATTAGAATTTATACGAAAGTTTTGAACAAATTATTAAATTTATAAGTGCATATTACAAATTTGTTTGTTAATTTGTTGAATGACAGTTTGAAAACCTCCTTCCCTCCTACCAACTTTTTGAGCGACCTCGGGAGGAGGTAGACTACCGGGGCGGTTATAGAAACCTCCGGCGGTGAGTGTAGTAATGTGAGCGAAATTTTTTTCTAACCTAATTGAACCTAACGGAACTTGATCTAGCCTAACCGAACCTAAGGAAATTTGGTCTAACCTAACCTAACCTAATGAAGAAGAATATTTTGATGACCTGAATCATTTAGCAGATGAACTAAGAAGTCTTCATTTTTGATGAATCGAATTTTGATGGTAGCTGACTTGCGCCCATTATTTTATATATTTTTCCAATCTCCATATCAGAAAGTTTAATCCACCATTTGATGGAACCAAGATGGTTCAATTCGTTCACAAAATTCAGACATAAATTTTGACGTCATTTGTTACACTAACTCTCTGTTTCCAGCAGTAATGGATTCCATTGTTGACAATAATTAGTTTTTAACACAGCGATTAAAAAATATTTTTTTACAACAATAAGATTTAATGTTTTTTTCACTAAAGTTTCAAACAAAATTGTGATTGAAAAGTTATGCCATGGTCTTTTATAGTACAAAATAGCATGATGACGTCAGTTATTACATTTTATGTAGCCATGTAGGTTAAAACCTGTTGCTTCATTTTTTTATATATTAGACAGAAATCTCCGCTATTAATATCAGTATACCTTCTAATGACGCCAGCTGTTAATTTATACGAGTTTAAAGCTGTTTTCAGATAAAAATATGATAAAATTATGAATCAAGGTACAGAATTCGCGGTGGTTCAGACTAGCAACGCCATCTTTTAACTATCAAAAAGGATTTGCGGCGCCATCTATTGACAATTTTTCAAACTTACGCACAGGGATCGTTAGTATCGACCGAGCAGCGCCATCTAGTAGTGAAACTTCTAATTTACAGAGCTCAAAGGAGGATGCGCCATCTGTTGACAATTTCTCATACTTACGCACAGGGATCGCTAGTATCCAGGCTATGAGCGCCATCTAGTAGTGAAAACTTGGAATTTAAAGAGCTCAAAGGTGGCTGCCCCATCTATTAGGAAAATTTTGAATTCTTAGGTTCGGTTAGGCTAGAAAATATTTTGTTAGGTTCGATTCGGTTATGTTAGGTTAGGTTAGACCAAATTTTCTTAGGTTCCGTTAGGTTAGATCAAGTTCCGTTAGGTTCAATTAGGTTAGAAAAAATTTTCGCTCACATTATTCAACCCACCGCCAGAGGTTTCTAGAACCGCCCCGGTAGTACTACCTCCTCCCGAGGTTGCTCAGAAAGTCGGCAGGAGGGAAGGAGGTTTTCAAACTGTCATATTTCTACTACTTGCAAAATTGGTCAAATGTATAAAACTTCAAATAACATATTTTTTACAAAGTTCCTGAAATGTTTGTGTGGTTTTTGTTAGTATTATTAACAATATTTAAAACAAAAATTTCTTCGAGGAGTAGGATTTTTATTTAGTTTCGAAAAATATACCTAACTTGACCAGTTTTGCTCGTTAATGTATATATATATATATATATATATATATATATATATATATATATATATATATATATATATATATATATATATATATATATATATATATATATTATAATGAGGAATAAATATCTCCCTCCCTCCCCAAATAAATGAGTTAAAAATAATTACGTTACACACTTTTTCATTAATAAAACTGACTTATATTAATAGCTACATTAAGTGAACAAGCAATTTTATTTTATGAGTAATATAGCTTAGTATATTACATATAAGCGGCTTGGGTTGAATATTCTTTACATTTTACTATTTTACAACAGGCCACATTACCAAGTTGGAGGTCTTGTCGGTAAAAACGAACACGAAGAAAAAGGATATACTTTAGGGGAAAAAGTGGTGGGTTAGGAGTTTGACTGACATTTTGAAAAATAAGAATAGTCGCATTTGATAATTTTTTTACCACATTTAACCTAATGAAAATTTTAAAACAAAATGGAATTTATCCATGTGGAACAGTAAGGCCATTTCGTAAAAATTTACCTGCATCTTTAAAAGAAAAAGAAAAATAGAACGAGGAAAATATACATTTTTGACTCGAGATGGCGTAGCTGCAACAAAATGGCAAGACAATAAGCCAGTTCCGATGCTTTCTACTGCACATAATCCCAATCATGTAGAAATGTTCAAAGGAAAAATAAAGATGGAGGTATATCGGACGTGGCAGCCCCTAGGGTTGTAGAGGTATCTAAGAAAATAATGGGTGGAGTCGATAAATTCGGTTAGTTACAAGAAACATTTGCTGTGGGCCGAAGATCTCACAAGTGGTGGCATAGAATGTTTTACTATTTTGTTGATATGGCTATTATTAGCAGTTTTATACTTTGGAAAATGAATGATCGTGGCGCAGATCAGCTGGGTTTTCCATTACGCTTAGCACGGCAGTTAAGAGGGAATTTCTCGTCTCGTAAAAGTCGAGGCCAACCTGTAGTTTATAAACCTAGTAAACGGGGAATGTCAACTGTTCCTAACGAAGTCAGATATTTGTCTGTGGGGAAACATTTTCCAGTTCAAAGCTCAGCATACAGAAGATGCCGAGACTGTAGCACTAAAAAAAGGAAAAACGAACAAAAATTACTTGTTGATGATGTCAAATATCTTTGTGGCTACACCTTGTTTCAACAATTTTTCATCAATAAAACAATGTGTATATTCTTTTAATGTCAGTAAAAAATATTAAAACATATTAAACAAAGAATTTATTTCACTTTCTACGTTCAGTGGGATATATTATTCTCACAAATTTTTAGTGTCAAAAAATAATTTATTTTACATTTCTTCTCTGCTTTCCTAAATTTCATTCTAGAAACTGTATGAATTTCATGAAATTCATACTCGGTTAGTTTTTATGAAAATTTGACCACGAAAGGGTTAATTTATACATGATCGGTAAATGTGGGAGGGTTGTCCACCTTTTTGAAATGGCCAATTAAAACCCAGAAGATTAGCATTTAAAAATCTTATACTCTAATGTTAGTTTGTATGTTATATCCCGGATGAGATGAACAGTTGTTTGATGCCGTCAGGAACTTCTGACACCAGGTTGTCAATTATTTTGGGTTGAGGCAACCATCAACCGGTCACGTCGTGTCGTCGAAATGGTAGTCGTAACTTCTTAATCTTCTTGAACAAATTCCTTCCTTTCGTGTATGCCTCTGATTTTGATATTGTCGTATATGCTTCCAAGTGTTGGGTTATTTATAATTATAACACTTTGTATTAATGTTTAAAATAATTAATTTTTATTTAAAAATAAAATATAGTTTACAATTATAAGTTACTTCTAACGTTAATGACGACTGATTGACAAAAGACAAAAGTGATGCTTTCGTGCTTCGTATTTATACAAAAATCTTATCTTCTAGAACTTTATTTTTGCACACGGATACAGTGGTTCCTTTATTTTTCGATAATTGATTATCGTCTTTATGGTTGTCTTTATTACTGTCTTTATTATCTTATTTTGCAAAAATAATTTTAATTACCCGGCTTGCATCCGTTTGCAATTGATAAATAGTTACATTGTATCATTTCATAGAATTACATTGATACGTCTGCATTATGCTTTATGCATTTTAATTTTAACCTGTCTGACATTGATAGTATGCAATACTTATTTTATTATCGAATCTCTTATTTTGCATTTTAATTTTGACCTACTTGACATTGATAACTGCAATATTTATTTTATTTGAAAATTCTTTGTTTGAGGCTATATTACATGTATACTTATTAATGAACAAAATAATCAGGACAAATTAATTTTATTTGTTTTATTTTTTTAGTTATAAACAAAATAAACAAATTCTTTAGATGGGGATAAATGCCTACTGTGTGGATTAGATGCCGCAATAATATTTTGACGTATGGGATAGTTGCCCCAAGAAAAAAAAACTGGAAAAGTATTCTGATTTTCTCGACTTTAATCAACATTAATGGAATTAGAAAATAAGAAAAAATAATAAAAATAACCATATATTTTTATAAACATATATTTAACTAAAAAATATATCGATTTTAGAGTTAACGCAATCATCTTTGGTACTTACTTAGATACTGTTCGATTAATATAAATTATCATAAATTCTTATCCAACAACGTATTTATTATTGTTTATATTTTAAGCATAATATTACTTGATCTTTACATAATAAATATTTTTTTAAGACTTTAAACACGATATTTTTTTTTTATTTTAAAAAATATCTTAACTCTGATTAATATTGGTTAGATGGCACAATCATCTTTGGTACTAATCTCAAATAATTTTTATAATTATAAATACCTAGCTTTTTCTTTCTTGCTTTTTCTTAAATTTTTTTTTTTCGTCTAATATTTTTTACTTTCGTTCTCATGGCGTAGTTTCAAACGCTGGTATTGGTTCCAGTAATCGCCGTACATTGTACAAGTTTCGTGCAGCCACTTTTTACACATGACGCACTGAATCCAATCTACTTGAGACTTTGTATTTTCAAAACATTCTACATATTCATTTGTCCCATTTTGAGATGAATCAGACTCATTTGAAAAAGTTTTGTCTGTTTGGTTGAAACCTTTACCTATTTGTTTGGCTTCCTGAGCTTTGCGAACAGGACGCTAAATTGTACTTTGGGCATTGACATTATTAAAAAGTTTTGAGTGACGTTCCAGGAAAGATTGTAGCCAATGAGGTCCAGCTCTGCGAGTTTCTCGGTTAAAGTTGTGTTTTACGCCAAGTTTTTCAGCGAATTCGAAAGCGAACCTTTGTATCATGTGTCGTATTATAGGGAACCCAGCAACCTCTAATTTTTGAATATGAGCTATGATTCGTTTCTCATTATCGAAGTCCAAAATTGGCTGTTTCCCTGAAAATAATGCATTAACAATATGATATATATTTAAATTTTCTTAATAGTTAGTTTGATTTGGAGATATTTCCACCAATGGTAATTAAAATTACTTTTTTTTCATAATATTAAAAACGATATATATTTCTTCCATTTAAGGAATCATCAGGTACATAATTGTTATTTGAATTATACAATTTTTTATGGTGACTAGAATTTAAAATTTAAAATTTAATTTAAGATTAGTTGAATTGTTTATAATAATAATAATAATGGTATGTTAATTTACTTACAATTTCTAATTAGAAATATGTCAATATAGATACTAAAATTTTTTTAAAAAATTTATGTTGTCAAATTTAGATTTTAATTGATAATACTGTTAAATATGTGTGGGAATATTGAATCTTTTTTGCAGGATGCATCTGTATAAAGGAGAAACTTTTTTTGTTAATGGTTTATATAAGTTTAATAATATTTAGTTGTATTGGTTATGTTACTTACTATTATTTGTTGAATTTAATAAGTTATTGTATTATTTATCCTTTATACGTTTGCATTCATATATTGTACATGTTCCACTTTCCCATGATTGCAAATAGTTTTTCTTTTTATTTTACATTGTTATAATTTATTTTATTTTAGTAATTATGTCTTATTATTTTACATGTGCTTTCTTATGTGGTTTGAACTTGTGTGTGAATGGACGCTGTGAAGTTGTTTTTAATTTTTGTTCTATTTTGGCGCATGCGTTATTTTTGGATAGAGTTGGCGGTATTTTTTGAATTTTATTTGTTTTAGATATGAGTAACTATTTGCAATATATAAGGAAATGGGAACATTTTTACATGATTTTAGTGTTTTTTTTTTTTTTTTTTATATGTATGCCAAAGGTTAAGATAAGAGTCTTTTCTTATGGTATTTATGATTTGTGTGTAATATCTTTTTAAATCTGGGTTATTTTTTTCTGTTTGTTTATTGCAATTTTGATTGATATTTATAAAGAAATTTTCAGATATTAGACGTTTTCTGTATGAATTCTCAAAATCTAAAATTTCTGGTTCTGTAAAATTAAATTGGTGTGAATTGTTACAAGTGTGCATCTGTAATCCTATGGAATTTTGTCCTGTTCGAAGATGATATTTATGGGTGTAAAGTCTGTGTTTTAGGGTATTTCCAGATTGACCTATGTAAGAACTCGGACATTGTTGGCATCTAATTTTGTATACAATATTGGACTGATTGTCTTTATTAGTTGTGGTTTTTGTTTTGGTGTAAATTTTGTTATGGATTTTGTTGGAATATTTGAACACTACTTGGTTTTGATTTACATTTAGTATTTTCTTAAATTGGTTATTTATTTTATTGTCGAAGTATGGTGTGGTTATATAGTTGATGTTGTTTTTTGTATTATTTTTGGTATTTTGGAGTGTATTATATTTTCGAAATGTAATTTGATTTAAAATTGTATTTATTAAATTATCTGGATAATTATTTTTGTTTAATATGTTTTTGGCTTTTTTAATAATTATTTAAATTTTCAAAAACCGAAATATCTACCTAATGTCAATTTTTTTGTATCTTGTTTCGCAAATCGTCTCCTCAACGTCCTGGATGGAATATCATACCGACGAGAAATTCCGTTTATAGAACTGAAACGTTATGCTACCATTTATGTAGTGTTATTTTTATTTACTTGTGGTGATGCTACTATTTTATGGAACGTTACTGTTATTATTTATTGAAAATTTTTTAATAAAAAAGAGAGAGAGAAAATTTTATGTTAATATTTTGTTAAATATGATTTGTATTGAATATTCCCAGAGGACAGATTAATTTGTAGAAAGTATGTTTGATTGCACTGTGTTAAACAGATGTGTGAACAAAAAGCTCGACCGGTGGGCCCGACTCGGGTTAAAAAGGGTGGATCTCCTTTGAGCACAATTCCTACCACAAACCTAATTCCTAAAGGATTAATAATAAAAGATCAAATTTTACTAATATATGAGGTAGGAGAAAAGAGGTAGACTCACAAAAGACAAAACACTGCGAACCTCGTATTCGTACAAGTACGCTGAACGATTGCTTCGGCTTTTATCCTCCTTAGGGATCTATCCCTAATTTACCCTAATGCAAAATGTTACTACATTCTTTTATAAAATATGACGCCACAATGAGATTACTCATAAGCAGTGAAATATATATATATATATATATATATATCTATATATATATATATATATATATATATATATATATATATATATATATATATATATATATATATATATATATATATGGGAGTTGAGTGTTAGCATCCGTACAGACAAGTTGGATTGACGTATCTGTGCATTATTACTGATAAAAAAAATAAAAGTTACTACTCTATCTTACTACTGGATTTATTGGATAGTGAAATGAAATAAAATAAAAAAACTCCTAAATATAACGAAAAAAAATATTTGTTGATTTGGATTTAATTAGTGCAAAAGTGAATTTTTAATTTTTAAATACGGTAGATATTAGAAATTCAAACCATTAAAATTACATAACGCCAGTTAATTACAGTGGGATAAACAATACGAAAACAATTTAATACAGTTAATACTGTCAATATCACACAATACAAGTTTCAATTTCTTATTTAACACACATAAAAAGAAAAAAAAATTGCTCTCAGTTGTTGAATAAACAATACAATTGCTTGATTTCCGTTCAACATGTTAGAAAACGAAAAACTAGATCAAATTATATCATTAATACAAAATTTTCAATCGGAAAACAGAACTGAATTAAACAAAGTAAAAGTCTTACATTAAGTCACAAATCTTACACTACACAATTTATTGAATTGGAAGCAACTGTCAAAAGTCAAAAACAAACAATTATGAATTTGCAACGTGAAATAAGAAAAAAAAAACTTGATTATAATTGGTATCCCGGAGATGGGAAATGATAACAGTGACTTAAAAAATTTGGTTATTAATTTTTTTCAAGAAAAACTAAATATCAAGTGTGATAGCTCCGAAATTGATGAAATTTTCCGATTGGGGAAGGACACGTCTAAATCACGCCCGATTAAAATCTGCTTAAATAGCCTGAAACGAAGGAATGAAATCTTTAAAAATAAAAATCTGATTTTTGGAACAAGCATTTTTATTAAGGAAGATCTACCCTTCGAAATTCGTCAAGAAAGAAAGAAAAAATTTCTACTACGAAAATTAAGCACTGACAAACCGAACCAAGTGATACACACTTAAAAGATAAAAAGAATAAACGCATATTATCTCAGTCTTCAGAAGAATCGCAAGTTGTAGTTAAGTAAATTATAAAAAGCCAACGAGACCCCAATCCAAAGACTGATTCAAATCTGAAAGCGCCCATTGAAAATACTGAAGACGCACCTAACGTTGTTAGTAATTCCTGTAATAAAAACTTAAACGATAAGCATGTAATGTATTCAAAAAACCAGCAAAAGTAGGTATCTTAAGTAAATTTAACAATGTTCTTAACATTCTGCACATTAATATACATGGCTTTAACAATTTTTATATTTTAGATAAAACAGCAAAATATTTTACAAACTTATGATATTATCTGTGTGTCTGAAACCTGGCTTAATGACACAATTCTTATTCCCAGCTATCTTATAAATTACCAAATTGTGAACAAATTTGGACTAAAATCAAAGGTTAAAGGAAGGCCGCAAGGAGGGTTGGTTGGTAATATTTATTAAATCAGGTATTCAGTTTGAAATTCTAAACATAATAGATAGTAATATTTTAATATAAATCTATTTAGATAGAGTACAGTTTTTAGTAGGGTTAGCCTATTTTATTCCATCTTGGGATTATGATGAATGCCTTGAACAGTTAGACGAATTGCTGAAAAAAAAATTGTTGTGAGGAAAATGTACAAGGAGTGATTATTGGGGGCGATTTTAATGGTAGAATAGGGCTACTAAACCAATATGATGTAACTGATGAGGACACCTTCGATGATACTAACCTATACGCAGTACGTAACTCAATGGATGCAACTGAGAACTGTAACGGTAGAAAACTAATGAAAACTTTTGAATCGTATGGCTATACTGTGTTGAATGGCAGATCTTTTAGTGACAGGGAAGGTCAGTCAGTCGGTAATAGCAATATTGATCTAGTGTTCGTGAATAAAGATGCTAGGCGATTTATAATAGACTTTGAAGTTTGTAACTTCATTCTCAAATCAGACCATTACGCATGTAAGACTGTAATTTCCTCTCCTAATTTGACTAGCAATAGGGCTTTCGAAAATAATACAATAAAAAAACGTTACTTAAGTGGAAGCATACCGAAGCTCTCTCTACCAGTCCAACCTAATTTTTGATAATTTGCATGTTTTAGATAATTATATTGAGCTAGGCTACGATTACTTGCTGAAAAGTATATTCGCTACAGCAGAAAAATTAGGTATGACTTGCAATGTAATATTTAAAGAAAGATACGTAGGAAAAAACAAGCCCTAGTATGAGAAAGTTGCATTCAGACAAAAAAGACCATGCGAGCTAAACACAGAAAATGTCTAAGAAAAAATTTTCAGAACCGTACTTAAATGAATACTTACTAAGCAAGAGAGCGTATATAGAAATTATAATACTGACAAAAAATAATTATTATAGTGAGTTTACAAAACAAATGCTTAGGATAAATAATTCAAAAGAGTTTTGGCAGACGGTAAAAAAGTTCGATTCAAAAACTTTTAATAGTAACCCTATTTCTCTTGAGGTATGGAGTCAATACTTCGAGTCTTATTTTTCAGAAAAGCAAATATGTACAACTATTTTATTTTCTGATCTGTTGGATCCATTATTAGATCTGATGTTTTCTAAGTCTGAAATTGAAGTTAGTTTAAACAATTTAAAAAGCAATAAATCACCAGGTTCAGACCTCATAACTAATGAATTTCTTAAAAATCTCAATGAGGACGGGAAGAATTTCTTGCTCAGTCTGTTTAATTGTATATTAAATACTGAAAAATTCCCAAATAAATGGTATGAGACTAAATTTATAATGATTCACAAAAATGGAGATAAAAATACTCCATCTAACTACCGTCCAATTGCGCTCTTAAATAGTCTAACTAAATTATTTACTCAGTTAACTGCATCCCGTCTATCGCATTTCACTGAAAAAAATTAAATACTTCCTGAATGTCAAGCGGGATTCCGGAAGAACAGGGGTTGTATGGATAACATCTTTATATTAACTGTTCTGATACAAAACAATATTCAACAAACAAAGGGCAGATTGTATTCGATATTTATTGACTTAAAGGTGGCATTTAGCTCAGTGAATCATTGTAAATTGTGGGGCAAGCTATTTTTGTTGGGAATAAGCGGAAAAATTGTAAGATTGTTGAAAAACCTTTATTCTAATGCCATTGGTTTTACGACAAATAACGATATGAGCTCAAGCAAATTTAAAATCACCAAGGATGTCCTTCAAGGTACCGAAAGATGTCGAAAAATATCTTCGCCAATTGGGATTCGAAGGGTGTAACATTGATGGTTAAAATAATATAATTTTACTGGTTTATGCAGACGATATAGTTATGTTTGCTAGGAACCCTTATCACTGCAAAAACAATTAGACGCACTAAATGTTCACTTTAAATCTCTGGATTTAGAAATAAATACCAAAAAACCAAGTGCATGTTCTTTAGTAAAGGTAAATTTAAAAAATTTAATATTATTAAATTAGATAATAATATAATTGAGACCGTCGACACCTACAACTACTTAGGGACTACTTTCCATTACACTGGATCGTACACATGTCAGTTAAACACGACAATAACTAAAAGCAAACGTGTAATGAGCAGAGTAAACAATATAATAAATAAATCAAAAGTTCAACAAATACAAAGCACCTTAAAACTGTACAATGCTATCATACTATACGGTGCAGAAGTATGGGCATTACATAATATAGATGACATTGAAATTATACAAAGTACCTTTTTGAAAACTTTATTATACTTACCAAAATATACTGCCAATTACGTGTTACGCTTAGAACCTGGTGTTGGGCCGTTGAAAATAAATATTTTCGAAAAGTCACTCAAATGGGTAGTAAAAAGGTAGTAAAAATATTAAACATGAAATCCACCAGGTACGCCGCAATATCTTTAAAAAGGTTAATTGAATTAGACGAATGTAAGGATTTTAAAATGAAATACAACTGGTTTACACTCGTAAAAAGCATGGCAAACGAGTGTAATAACGAACATTTATTTATAAATTTAAAATGTGATTCAACAGCAAAGAGTGTTGAATTATTAGTTAAAAAATATCAAGATTACCTCTTTCTGAAGGATATTAGAAGAGCTGAAGAATAATTTTATAACTCTTTTTACACCAGTCAGTAGTGAAATATGGGCATTTGGAGCCCACCTCCCCACCTCACGATTTTTTGACTGACCTCGGGAGGTGGTAGGTAACCTATGCGAGTTCTAGAAACCTCCGGCGGTGGTTGGAGGAATGTTTTGGTTTCAAAACTTACTGAACCCTGGTGAACTTAGCTTAACCTAAGAACTCAAAATTTCCCTAATAGATGGCACAGTCACCTTTGAGCTCTGTAAATTCCAAGTTCCACTACTAGATGGCGGTGCTAGTCTGGATACTAGCGAACCCTATAGTAAATTTGAAAAATTATCAGTAGATGGCGCTGAAAATCCTTTGATAGTTATCCTTTTTACTACTAGATGGCGCTGCTAGCCTGGATACTAGCGAACTCTGTGCACAAATTTGAAAAATTGTTAATAGATGGTGCTCAAAAACCTTTGATAGTTATACTTTTCACTACTAGATGACGCTGAACACTAGAGAACTCTGTAGTAAATTTGAAAATTGTTAATAGATGGCGCTTAAAGTTCTTTGATAGTTATACTTTTTACTAATAGATGGCGCTGCTAGTCGAAACACTAGCGAACTCTACACCTAGATTCAGAATTCCGTCTGAACCAGGTTTTAACTTCTATGATTGTATAAAAATTTATATATTTTTATCTGAAAATTTGTACAGGTTTTCCTCTAAATAAAAACACATTTTTTTTATTTTTAATAAATTTATTTAAAATTAATACATAATATATGCTTACAAAGCAATTTTTAATTGCATGTGCGCGGCATCAGTATGTCGCAACATTGAAATATGATACTTTCGTTAAATCACAGAACATGTCACGTACTTTGGTAATATGATATATGTACAGTAAAACCTGTTCTGATTTCCCCTTTTTTTACATAATACAGTAGAACTTGTCTTAGCGGTAAAATATACCTTAATGTTTAAAACAATTTAAAAATTCTCGAGCTAATAGCAACAATACAATTTCCAACAATGGGACCGTCAACAACAATGAAAAAAAATTTGTGGAGAATGAATTGGAAAAATCGACAAGAACTCACGGGATTTTGATAGCATTGGAAAAATTTATGAGTTTTAATAGTGAATTTATTTTGTAACTATACTTAGCAAAAAAAATTTTGAAGAAAAAATTAATAGGCGGGTTCTCGTGCTCCCTAGCGAAACCCTGGCGAACTTAGCTTAACCTAAGAATTATACTTTTCACTACCAGATGGCGCTGAACACTAGCGAACTCTGTAAATTTGAAAAATTATCAACAGATGGCGCTTAAAACTCCTTTGATAGTTGAACTCTGTATGTAAATTTGAAAAATTGTCAATAGATGACTTTCAAAAACCATTGATAATTATACACACACCGGCATAATTAGCGGAACATACAAAATATCTCTAAAAATCAAACAAACCATTTAATTTTAAGAAACTTAGTTTTATTTAATTATTCACTTAAAATTACAAGTTCACAAGTTGATATACCTTTATTTTTGTTAGCGAAAGCCATTAACCATGTAGCAAAAAATTAAATTAAAAAATTAAAAATTTAAATATTATTATATTTATTGATTATTTTGATTGGTTGATAGGGGGGGTTATGTTTTCGGGTTTGAATTTGGGTGCTACTTTTCGGGTTTGGTTGGGGTTTCGATCAGCAGAGCATTTCTCCAGGTCTTACGGAGACGAGAGTGTGTGGCAGTGGAAGATTATGGTCGCAGATCGTTTTCCCAAAACCACAAGATCCCCAAATAACCTAAACTTTTCTGTCGACTACTAAAGGGGTGGTTTTTAAATTAGAAATACGAGAATTCATAAATTACAATTTTATTACAATAAAAGGTGACTAGAAACAATTTTTGAATTACAATATTTGGAATCTTTAAAATTTACGGCAACAAATTATTTGAGAAGTTTTTGAGAATTTATACATATCTTTGAGAGACTGATAAACTAATTCAAATAAATTTACATAATATATTTTAAAATAGAATTTGCATCTTAGCCGTTGGTGTGGCCATACTTTTCTGAACGAGACGTACAATATTTAAGTATATTGTGTGTACTATCTTTGGAAATGTATCACCACATCAATTGGTAAAAATATACAATTTGAAATTAAATATAAAATTAAAGTTTTGAATTTATGGAATGATTTTAAATATCGTTGCGAAATACATTCCTTGAACATATGATAACGAATAATGAATACAAGATTTAAATTAATTTCGTTAATTTGGAATTTTATTATTGCCCCAATTTTACGCTTTGGAATCATGACTAGAATAACATGTATACGAGTTTTCATAAATATCAAATTTTGACAAATAGTAACTTAGTCTATATTATTTTTTTTTTTTTTTTATTTACAAAATTACGATTGAAATTGAATTGAAATAATACTGAAAATTACTTTATAAGTTATATTTCGCAAATAAATTATATGATTTAAAAGATTATACCAGATATCGAAATATTAGTAAAGGTTACACGTGCCTTTTAAAATTTTTAAACCGGAAATATTACGTAATTGAAAGAATATTAAATTATCAAGACAATATTTAAATATTTGAAAACTTACTTAATAATGAATTAAATAAATTTAAATTAACTTAACCTATACTGGCAGAACTGATGTTCGCCGCATCGACGTACGTGTCGGAAAATTAAATTTAGATTAACTTTAAACTATACTGGCTGAACTTTACGTTCGCCGCATCGACTTACATGTCGGAAAAACTAAATTTAGATTAACTTTAAACTATACTGGCTGAACTTTACGTTCGCCGCATCGACTTACATGTCGGAAAAAATAAATTTAGATTAACTTTAAACTATACTGGCTGAACTTTACGTTCGCCGCATCGACTTACATGTCGGAAAAAATAAATTATAAACTTATCAATTTAATAAACTATAATATTCGTAAACTATAAGTTATTTTTAGTCGTAGACTTTTTTGGCTAAATCCCCAGGAAATCTTTTAGAAATCTGGATGAATGCGAAAGTACAAACGACGTTAAATATTTAAATGTAAATTATTTTTACATGTTACATTTAATTATTTTTTCTTTTATATATCTAATATATATATATATATATATATATATATATATATATATATATATATATATATATATATATATATAAATTATCTTTTATTTTAGTTTAAATAAATTTCCAAAATATATTTATTTTAAATTAATTATACGATTTTTCAAAATTTAAAATTATCCTACATGCTACGTTTAATTATTTTCTAATCATTTAAATATAAATTATTTTTCCATTATGTTTAAGTAAATTTCTAAATATGTTATAGTAAAATAATACTTATCTTAACAATGAAGAATTTGTAATTTTTCAATAATACACTTAAATAAATAATACTTAAACTAATTTTAAAATATACATATTTTTTTATTTTTGATGTGTGCAGCCCGAAGGCCACACGAGAAGAAGAGCTTCTCGCTAACTCACTCTCTAACTGTGTCGTGTGTCATTTTTAATTAGTATAAGTTATTTATTTAATTATGTAATTTGTTTTGTTAATTATTTCTTTTGAAAAATAAATGTTTAATTAAATAATGTACGCACTTGATATAAATTTAAATTTCAGATTTCTGCAAATGTGTAATTAGTTTTTACATTGTCCCTAGATATCAATTTGAAACTATAACGCTAGATGTCGTTAATATATATACATATATAATTGATTTTTTGAATTCTTTGAGATAATATATTGGACTGATATTAATTTCAAACATAGATGTTAGATGTCAGTATTTTGACATTTTTACAAATCGATTATTTATTAATTAGATTAAAGTTTTATTATCGATTTCCAAAGTAAATGTTGAATTGATTGATCACATGTAGCAATAATTATTGCTACAACCATATGAAATGCCAACTTTTTGGAATCTTATGTCGTCTAAGAATCATTTAAGTTAAAGATTATTTAACAAATAGAAAATGAAACACAGCGTTTTAATACCGCGTGGTTTTTCCCGTGCTCTTGTCAAAGCTTCCATTCGTCTTACTATACTCAGAATGATGTTATCTATAATCTCCTGAGGCAATCTTTGCCCTTCTTTAATTACGACAGTCTGAAGCTCGACTACATTGAGAAGAAACGGCATTTGAGTTCGAAAGTGACAGACCTCTTAAAAAGATTTGTATCAATAATGAATAAGAACAATTCTATGAAAAGTCAATTGATTCATTACTTCAATATTATTTTAAGTGAAAATAAAAAAAAAACAGCCAACTTTATTTAATAAATAGGATTCTATATTTTTTATATTTTTTTTATGTTCCGCTAATTATGCTGGTGTGTGTACTTTTCGCTACTAGATGACGCTGAACACTAGAGGACCTTGTAGTAAATTTGAGAAATTGTTAATAGATGGTGGTGAAAATCCTTTGATAGTTATACTTTTCACTACTAGTAAGCGTTGCTAGTCTGGATACTAGCGAACTCTGTAGTAAATTTGAAAAAATTGTCAATAGATGGCGCTTAGTAGTGGGAATATGGGCAACTGATACACTATTTTGTCAGCTAATACACTTTACATGAAATTGTCGACGCAGTAAAGCGTTGTGTGAAGTTTGTTAAGTTTCACTTAACGCTGTACACCAGGGCCCGCTCCAGGGGGGCAACCCGGGCATTTGTCCGAGGCGGCAAATTTTAAAGGCGGTATTTCTGAAAAGTTAGGGCGGCATTTTTACAACTGACGAGCAAAAAAAAAGTCGCCGCTTTTTTGCCGGGGGGCGGAATTTTTGGTTTTTGCTCGGGGCGGCGTAAACACTAGAGCGGGCGCTGTGTACACCGCCCAGGACCGTCAACATGTTAAAAATATATTTAAAAAAAGTACAGTTTACTATATTTTTTTCCCTTTATTTATTAACAAAGTTTAGCTAATCCACATCTTTTTTAAAATTTTACATCTGATCATGTCCCTGCCTGAAAAATGTGCAGCAAATTTCTATTATTTATTTACTTTCAAGCTAATTGCGTTAAAATTTTATCGACATTTGCATTAAAATTTGATCACCCAATATACCAAAACTTTTTAATAACAAATTTATTGGAAATATTTTTATGCATGTGCCATATGTGTTTATAAGTATAATTTATAGTTACTGAATTAATATTTAAACTGACCATACTAGGGTTGCATACAAACCACCTCGCTTGTTCAATTCCAAAAAAAAGATTAAAAAAAATGCATTATATCCTATGCAATATAACGCGCGTTCTATGTCCCAACCTCGTATATCAAAAACTCCATGTTTTAGGACACACAAAAACATATTAAATACTATTATATATATATATATATATATATATATATATATATATATATATATATATATATATATATATATATATATATATACTTATCTATATATATTTATATATGTAGGTAGCCAACATCAAAGGGTGTAATTAGCATAAATCTTAAGTTCACAGTGATGAAAACACAGATTTAAATACGTTTTTTTTGTGTCTCCGAAACTTGGGACTGTTCAGATACGAGGTTGGGACAGAGAACGCGTGGTATGTAAATGTATATATACATACTTTTGTTGCACGGCATGCTTCACGGCTGTGTCCATAAAAAGCATACATGTGTTGCAAACATGTTGCGGTACAGTGTAGGGATACAATTGTATTAAGTGCTGCACTCGTATTTACTTTGATTTTATTATGTAATTAGAGAGGGAAAAATTAAAAACATCAAGAAAGAAAAAAATTTTGCGGCACTAACTTCGCGTAGCTACCAAATTCGGGGAAATTTATATTAAAATCAAAATCATTAAATATAACATTGCAATTGGATACTTTTGTACAAAACAATAACAGATGCATATTTAGAAATCAAAAAATAAATAAATAAATAAATAAATAAATAAATAAATAAATAAATAAATAAATCAATAAATAAATAAATAGATAAATAAATAAATAAAACAAAGCACTTACCTTGATTTTCATTTGTTGCATCCATTACTTACAGATTACAGAAGTTGATTTAAAAAAGAAAAAAATTTTCGCGGCGCCAACGTCGCGTAGCTGAATTCGGTAAATATGTAAAATAGCGTTACAACGCGAATGTTTTGTCGATAAAAAAGTTTGTTATTTAAATAATTTACTATATAGATAATTATATTTAACTGAATAATTAATTTTTAATTAACTATACGAGCTTGAGACAAAAAAAAAACCGCAATATGCAAAATTCCGAAAGAATCTTAACTTGTATACAAGATGAAAAATTACACAAATTTGTTGCACTAACCGTCACAACTGAAATGAATATTTTTTTAACATTATTTCGACAATATTAGAAATGCGACAAATATTCAACATACGGCAACCATCTGTAGTTTTTGGAAATTTGAAAAGTTACAACAAAATCAAAGTTGCGTCCGCCAGAAAATTTTGTTAGGCTAACATTAGCAAATATTTTTTATGTTTTTCACGGTATAAATACTTAACTTCTAAAGTACAGCCACATTCAAATGGAATAAAAACAATCAGTTGCGAACATGCTATGTTAGAAATTGTTGTTTTAATATCTAATGCATGTTAATTTTTTGAATGCGAACTCTTTGATTTGCAACGGTGCAAACTCCGTTAGCTAAGGTTAGACTAACAAAATTTTCTGCCAAACATATTATTGTTAGAGTTCCTCTTCCTTGAGAAGTTCTTGAACCAACGTGTTTGACTCATTTGGGAGTAATTACTTTTCTAAATTTCTGTACAGTCGTAACACCAGTCTCATCTAAGTTATAAATATTCTGGGGCTTAAAATTATGTCGATCCATTACTTCAGCAAATTTATCAAAAAAATTTCCCACATTAACCTTATTAAAATTCGTGGCTCGAGATAGACTTGTAGCTTCAGCAACACAAATTGAGAGATTTGGATTGCTTGTTGATAAGCCAAAATACAACTTCACAGTTTTTCACATTATTTAGCTAATTTAGTTTGCATTTCGTTATTAAATACGCGATTGTGCGGATGATCTCCCAGACTTGGAGGAAGTTGTTCCATTTGCAACATTTTTACATATCGTTGTAAGGAAACATGACATATTTTATATTCTCGTGCAACGTTTCGAATTGATTTTTTCCTTGAAATTACTTCCTCTGCAGCAGATTTGTATGTTACTTGACTTACTGAACCTCGATTCGTTTTCTTTCCCGCGGTTTAACCATTTTTCATGTAACTATAAAAGGAAAAATTATATTTAAAAATTATTATTCTAAAATTTAACCTATACTATCCAACGATAGTATAGGAGAATATATGGAATTAAAATAAACCGAAGTAGAATATATACAATTAAAATACTCAAAAAATGTGGTTAAATTTAACAATGATTATTTAACAAGCTCTGACATTTACTTTTCTGTTTTTTTTTTTTTTTTTTTTTTTTTTTTTTTTTTTTTTTTTTTTTTTTTTAACGGTAATAACAACTGTCTGATAGGTTAACAGTAGGTAACCAAGGCGGATACGACAGCAGGCGGGTACGGCGGCACACTGCGTGTCAAAAGTATAGACCCCCATAATGGGTGGCCGATTAATTTTATGTCGCACTGTACTTGGCTTTATCAGACTTCCGGCGGCTAATTGGTCTGTAGTTATTATCAGCGTGCGATAAGCCGTTGTTGTTTGTTGAGTCAGTTAATTGGTCTGTGCGCTGTGCGATAAGCCGTTGTTGTTTGTTGAGTTATAGTTAATTGGTCTGTGCGTGGGTTTTTTATGCTCCTTAAAGTTAATTGGCTAGTTTTTTGAACGTTGCGCGCTCATTAAAGTTAATTGGTGCTGATAAGACATTCCGGGCTTCAGAATTGTGATATGATAAATATTTTTAGAATCATTTTCCGCATGCATGTTATAACTTGTTAGCGGAATGCCGAATCGGAAATCGGTTTCTATTTTTAGCACACACGTTAAGACTTGTTATGAGAGCGCGGGATCGGAAATCTGCTTCTACTTTTAGCATATAACAATTGTTTCCAAACGCCCGGAATCGAGAAATTTGTTTCTACAACGCTCCAGCTCTAGGTATTTTTCCTTACATTCATTCGATATACAAAGTGTGCATTTAAACAAGCCGAAGTTAATGTATGCATGCTGTATCACCGTGGAAAGCAAATTTAAAATAGGCTCAGGGTATACATACATATTAATTTTATCAACATCCGCCAACAAGATATAAACATAATTTTGTAACAAAAAAGAATTAAAAGAGATAAGTATTAAATAATATTATCTCTATTTACATAACACCTGAGTTTAATTATAGGCCAGTGACCAGACCGTTTTGGCTGTCGATTTTAAGAAACAGCTCCGATTGTCATGAAATTTTAACAGCAGATAGGGAATAACTTAAAAAACAAAAGTTATATAGTGCCGATGTGCGCTTTTACCCGGGGGGTGGATGCCACCCTTTCTAGGGGGTGGAAATTAGCACCCATAAACTAAATACAGAAATCGATAGAGGGATGAATCCTAATCAAAAAACGCTCTATACATGTTTTTCTATAAATCAATATTTTCCGAGTTATCTGCCATTGAAATTGCTAATTTTTCATCTAAAAAATGTTATGCCGAACAAACAATCATTTTTAACGACTCATAACTGGAGTATCGTTTCATCTACGAAAAGGAAGAAAAAACCAATGGATTCGTTATTTTAAAAGCTTCATTTTTACTTCAATAAGTTTATTTTTAAAAACGAACGGTCTTTAAGTTATTCGTGAAAAACCGCTTCAAAAAAGCATTTTTGGAAACGCTACCGATATTAAAATCGTGTATATTTACGTTGATTGTTGATTGTTAAATGATTGTTATGCGATGATATCTCTTCCGCCGATTAGATTTATAGATCTGCTTTTGGTATGGGGAATGCATGCAACATTTTTATTTTTAAATTGCAAAAAAATTATTATTATTGGAACGATGTAACATAAGGAGTGGTTTTTAGGGGTTGGAATATCACTCTAATTTCAAAATTATATTTTTAACCATTCAACAATATTTCTTCAACGTAAATATACACGATTTTAATATCGGTAGCGTTTCCAAAAATGCTTTTTCATTATTCTTGCAAAAGGGGCTGTTTTCATCCCTTAAAAATTTGAAGCGCCCATCAGGGCTATATAACTTTTAAAGGATAGTGTATAAAGAGCTTATTTGCAAAGTTTCCTCAAAATCGGTGCTGTTTCTCAAAATCGAGAAGTTAACAAATATTTTTTGCTCTGGTTACTGGCTTATTAATAGAAAATATTCAAATTTAGTCTCCTTAGGTATTTAAATGCAATTTATTGATACGTTTAAAAAACTGAATCATGATACGTATATACCCAAATCAGTGTTAGCAATTTCTGAGAAGATTCGGAGCCAATATTTATATGACTGATAAGGAATATTTTAAGACAATTAAAGTCCTAATGAATATCTTAATACAAGCTAGAGAATATAAAGAATATCTTGAGACAATTAAGACAATTAAAAATAGTTAAAATCAACATCTTTTAACAGGAGGATGGAACTTTACTTATATTTTTGGTTGATTAAAATGTCGATCATGTGTAGATATAAAATATTTATAAATGGTATCATATGAAGATACTAACAACAAGATTCGACTTGGATCCTCCTCTAATAATTTTTATTGGATACACATCAATAATATTATTATGCATTTCACAAGCTATGGATAGATTTTTGAAAACTTTAAGTTGTTTCAAACACTATTAATAATTTTTGTTAGGTGTTCGATATATTACCTGAAAATATGAAAATTGGGTTCAGGGTTATTAAACGTATACACATATAATTATTGAAATATTTTTATTTTATCTGTATATTACACATATATAATTTGTTATCTAACACATTGCTTAATACACCCATGTAAATAATTATAAATACGAGTATATACATTGTTTTTTACCTTATTCACAATATTAGTAAAACAATCATAATCACAAATATTGGAAAACTTAAAATTCATAACTGCTATATTCATCACTTAGAAGCTATTTCTTTATCACAAGCGATGGTCCAATAATGTTAGCTTTTTCCAACTCTTCGATTATTGAAAATATTTTTCGACCCACATTAGTATTTTTCAGCCTATTAATGTTCTTAAGTAAATCGCTGCGATTTTTTATATAATAACTATGTAGCCGGTTGCAAAGAATCACCTTCATCTTCTGTTATACTTAAACTGCGTAAAATATCCAACATTTCTTGTCCAGTTGCTATGGTGGTAATTAGTTCTAGTAACTTATACATTGTTTTTGGAATGCGCCAATTATTAACATACTCCAAGTTTTCATTATTGCTATGATCCATAGCGTTGGTGTACTTGAACTGTTTAGTTGGTACTTCTGTTTCAACATATTCATTTGAATCACATATTCTATGACGCTTTAGACTTGCTGGTTTGGTGGAACTGGAAGTTTCTTCATTATCTTTCTGCATGTGTTTTCAAGCTCTTTGATCATTAAAATATCTAGAGCAGTTTCTAAAAGGTTAGTTAATTTAGGAAATAAGGGTGTTTCATTAATATAATAGATGTTAAATTATTTTCTCGCTCGTTTTCATTAGCCAAACTATCCTTTTTGTTCATCAATTGCAAGGAGTTTTGTGATTTCTTTAAGGAATCAAATTTAGCCTTAATTGATTCAGTTGCAGCTATCATTCTTTGATCAGAAGGATTCATGGGGTAATCAATATCATTTGCTGAGCTATTTTTATTTAAGCATGGTGTATTTTCTTTATCATTCATTTTTTTTATTACTATAAGAGTTATCAGAAGAATCAGAATCATCATTTTCACGAACATTTTGACGAAATGGGTATTTATTTCCCTCATCAATATTTTTTGAATTATAAGTATAATCATCACCAAAAGCGTCGCCATCATAATTAGACGTAGAGCCATCATCCTGTACTGATAAAGATGTATTTGATAAGGCAACATCTTTGAATTTATTCGCTTCAGTCTTAGCACCATTAACGTAATTTAACGAATGATGTTGAATACGTAAATGCCGAGAAAGATTGAACTTTCTTGTAAATGCTCTACCACAAAATTCGCAAGTATACATAGCGTAACAGTGTAACTTGTTTACGAGTAGCTTAGCAACTGACTAGAAATTCGTTGTGCGCCAATACTTATATACTCCTGGTTCTACTCTTTCTTAAACAACAAAAGAACAGCTAGAGTTAGATAAAAGTAAGAGATGAGTCATTAACCGGTTGTTGAATCACACGGGTGAGGAAACACATCCTCAGGGTTGCTGAAATACAATGTCCCGGTCGACAGCTGAGTCGACTACAGCATCAGTTGAGTCAACTAAAAGATCAGTTGGGTTGATTGAAACATTAGTTGGGTCGATTGAAGCATTAGTTGGGTCGACTGAAACATTATTTGAGTCGGCTGGAATGAAATTTTGAGTCAAATATAATTTTGAGCGCGACTCTTTCTGAAGTAAGTCTTCTAGAATGGCTCATTTTGCTGCACCGAATGACTCCTTTGACTCTACAGAGGGACTCATTTGCTCCACTGAGTGATTCTTCTGGAGTGAGTCACTCGTACATGCTCCTAAATATAGGCAATTACTTTGCGTTGCCAAGTGGCCCGACCGGAACATCAGTTGAGTAGACTACAACATCAGTTGAGTCGACTAGGACATCAGTTGGGTTGATTGAAACATTAGTTGGGTCGATTGAAACATTATTTGAGTCGACTGGAATGAAATTTTGAGTCAAACATAATTTTGAGCTTGACTCTTTCTGGAGTGAGTCTTCTAGAGTGGCTCATTTTGCTGCACCGAATGACTCATTTGACTCTACTGAGGGACTCATGTCGAATAATATCGAATAATGAGGATATGAAGCGACTCGATTTGTGTTTCGTTCAACTGGATGTAAGGCTGATGTTATCGCCCATGCGAAGCAAGCCTGGTCTTCATTTTGAATAATAATAACCGCCTGTTTTCGTTTGATCCATGCCGGAAACTCGATATACGATGAAGCTCGAAGTGGATTATATTTATTTATATTGACTTCCAAATATCAGACTTCCAAAAGCGACCAGCCGCTGTCTCGTTTCTGAAATTCTTCGGTCTTGCGCACTACAGTCGACGCCATATTTCGGTAAATTTCCTCCAGATTGGTGGATTCGGAAATAGTAACATTTTTGGTGTTGAACAACTTCAGATCCAGTCGTAAATTATCGTCCTTGTCGAATTTTGCATATAGACCGAACAATTCAAAATTAGTTTTAAATGACGTATGCTTCGCTAGTTCCATATGCAGCAGCTGAAGCACATTTTCCTTAACTTCATCCAAAAATTCTTCAATGGACTGGAAGTACTTGGAACTCTTCACCCGGTAGCTGATTATTCTGGTTTTGAACGCGCTGTTGATAGTTTCCACATTAACGTTTCCAGTACCGCGGCATAATTTATTTTTGTGCGCCGCGCTTCGTAAATGCCCATTGAAAGATGAAATTGGTATATCCACGTCGCATACTTGGCAGCGTCTTGTACCCCGATCCGCCTTTGATTTTTTAGATGGACTACCATCTTGTTCACCGGCTGCTCGCTTTCTCGAAACATGACCGCTGTTAGTTGAGGGCTGCTCATGATCAGGTTTGACGCCGGTTGAGGGTTGCCCATGTTCATTAACCATATGCCGCTTCAAGCCATTTGTAACATATTTGCCGCAGTAAGCATACCGCTGAATGGAATTTCTTCACATGACGATATAAATTATCCATTCTCGAAAAAGTATCCCCACACTGGCCGCATTTAAAAGATGAACCATTGTCACCATGTTTCGTCTTCATACGCCGCGCTAAGTTGTCTCGACGGCTGAATCCTGCTGGACACATTTCGCGGTTGAACAATGCCATTTTTTCCTAAATTCATAAAAAATATTGTTTAGTTTTCGCGAAATATTTATAATTTTGCTTCTAAGATTAAATTTTATTATTATTATAAACGCTAAACTTGATCGAAAATATTTTATTTACGGAATTTTTCTGACACATTCTGTACATTCTAAAATGAAAAAAATGAAATTTTTTTCGATATTAAACAAAATTAAAAACGTGAAATTATATTTTCTGGAATTTCTAAAATAAAGTTAAATTTAAAAAATACTGACTGGTAAAAAATAACATGAAATTTTCTGTTTTTAATATTTCTAAAATAACTGAAATTCAAGTAAAAAATTATTTTAAAAGGAATGAAATGTTTTTACTGAACTTACCCGGTTTTTCAAAAATAGACAAAAAATAGTCAAATTGATTTTTCAGTACACTGTGCTTTTAATAGCAAAAAAAAAAAAATAAATAAATAAAATTAACTATTCGATTAGTTTAAAAACGAACAATTAAACTTTAGAAATTATTACAACAATTACTTTTAAGATGAAATTCGTAAATTCACTTTTGTAGCGTTTAAACCACTGTACTCCGAAAAAGTCGCAAAAGATAATGACTATATGTGATATAAAGCTAGCGTATTTATAGTTTTTAATTGATGACGTTATACAGATGTGCAATGAGAACAGGCTAAAACATGTTATGATTCCATAATATGATGCAATAATTCTTATAATTCAGTATGATGCAACAATTATTAATAAAATAATAGGTATTTTATCCTATGGGAACATGAAAAATCCTAAACCAGGGGTCGGCAACCTTTTTTGGATGGTGGACCATTTTTTTTTTTAAATAATTTTTAGCGGGTCGCACAGTCAAATATTTTTCAATGTAGTATGTGGCTTAAGTAGGTTTTTTAACGAATTTCCGAATCGAAAGTTCAGCTATTAGAATCACTGTCTTGATACTACTTGAGCCCGAGACTATGACAGAAATTTGTTTTGAGATCCCTAGAAACCGAAAATAATATATTTCTCGAACGAAATATTCTAGGTTTACGAAATTTGATGAAAATGTTGGAAGTCCGATGCCCAAAATTGATTTTTAGGCATTTTTACCTAAAAAATTTTTGTGGAAAAAGTGAGTTTTGCTCAAATTGCTCGAGTTTTTGTCATATTTTCTTACACCGTTGGGAAAAGGAGAAAATAATCACATAAAAATGATTTTTGAAAAATAATTCTATGGCAAGTAGTTTTCGAGAAAAACTAATTTAACAGAAATTCGCTATATTATGCATGATACTGCGACAGGGGTATTTTTTTTTAACACAAATTAAAAATCAACATGAGGAAAAATTTTTAGTAACAGTTTTAGTCACATGTTATAAAACATCGGAGAACAAAAAGTATAAAGTATGCTCAATTCTACATAGAGAGAGTAATTATTCAAAAAGTTATATTGCTTGGCGGGCCGCGTGAAAACTTGCAACGGGCCGCATGCGGCCCGCAGGTTGCCGACCCCTATTCTAAACTATTACCCACTAACTTTTAAATTTTAGTAAAAATTTTTTACAGAAAAATTTATTAATAATAACAAAGTATTTGCAAAGAAAAATGCTGTTGAAAAACGGCAATATACACTCAAAAAAACGCGTGTGATAACTTACCAAATATAAAAAAATTATTTCTTATTTTGCTCTCTGTTTTCCACAACCCTAGCTTTCACTGAAAGAGTTTTTCGTGATGAATGTAAAGTGGCGAGCAAATAACAAATAAATCATTGATAAATTTAATATAAAATAAATCATTTAAATCTGAACTTAGATGGTAAAACTAGCTATGAAGTGTTCGTAGATGGCAAAAATTGTGTTAGCATGTGCTAAAAACACAAAAAATGTTTTACTCAAACTTAAATTTAAGTTTTGAAAATAGTTTTTCTCTCAAATACTTTATTTTTTGCTTATTCACGAGATTAAAAAAAAATGGTAACCCTAGTTATAATTTATGACAAATGTATTATAGGTACAGCTAAAAATTTCTAGTATTTGTTAAAATTAATACTAAAAACGAATTAAATGTGTTTTTTCACCTTACCTGTAGTTTTCAAATAAAACAAAAACAGTCAAAAATCACACAAAAACACTGAATAAAACGACTAAAAACCGCTGCACGCGCAAACAAAAACAAAAACACAAAAAAATTGGTTCTTAATTCACTAACTCTTATACTTAAAAACAAAACAAAAAACTGTAGTTTTCAAATAACACAAAATTCACACAAATAAAACAAAACAAAAAACACAAAAAATTGGTTCTTAATTCACTAACTCTTATGCCTACTTAAAACAAAACAAAAAAATTGTAGTTTTCAAATAACACAAAATTTTTGTTTTAAAAGTTTTCAATTGTTTTAGTATTAGCAATACTATTGCCGGAAATAAATTTCTAATATTAACAGAATTTCCAATTGCTGAAAAAATTTCCCTATTTTTTTTTTTACAATCAAATTTTCATTTGGTATAATGCTCGGATATAAAAATTACAACAAGTCGCATATTTTGTATATATGTATATATGAGATGCAGACGATATATACGGCAACGTCTGGAATTCGCTTCATAAGCAGTTTGTTATATGTGATTGAAACTTTTGCGTTGTTAAAAGACATATAAATTGTACATAGTTAAGAAATTATTATTATAAAATATAGTTTTGAAATTATTATGAAAATATAACTTTTTCATTTTTTGGAAATATTACATGTATTAACACTCATCATTGAATCAAAGATTGCTTACAAGTACTATAAATCAATATGTTATCGATTTGTACTTAGTTAAAATTTAGAGGTGGACATACCAAAATGATTTAGAAGTGGGAGATGAATAAGAAAAATCGATTTTTTAAATTTTTTATTGAACGCCAAAAGTGTTTACATATTAATCAAATTAGGGTATAAAACATGATTTAGAGGCGGGACATGAATAGAAAAATCGATTTTCTTTTATAACTAATACTCAGAGGTATGATTGATATCAAAGATTGCTGACAAGTTTTATCGATTTGTACTTAGCTAAAAAATTGATTTAGAGGTGGGACATGAATAAAAAAATCGATTTTTTAAATTGTTATATTGAACGCCAAAAGTGTTTACATATTAATCAAGTTAGAGTATAAAACATGATTTGGAGGCGGGACATGAATAGAAAAATTGATTTTTAAATTTTTTTATTGAACACCAAAAATGTTTATTTATTAATCTGGCATAATCAACACTAGAATATAAACCAATGTTTAGAGATGGGTATTGAATAAAAAAATGGAATTTTTGTTTTATAAATATCTGTAAAAATTGGTACAATATTGAAATTTTTAAAATACATGGTACAATTAAATAATACATTTTGAAGAGAATAAATTACAAAATTCTTCATTCAGCATCCCCAACGATTTCAGAAAGTCCAGCGTTTTGAACTCCAGTTTATAAGTCTGTCCAATGGGTTCATTATTCATAATACCCAGTTTTGGATTGCTCGGCAGTCACATCAGCATCTGCTCGTTCAAATTGTCAAATCTCGCCGGCAATGATATGTATCCAATTTCTAATTCCAAAACTGTCTTCATTTTTGATGAATTGAATTTTGACGGTAACTGACTTGCGCCCATTATTTTATATATTTTTCCAATCTCCATATCAGAAAGTCTAATCCACCGTTTGATGGAACCAAGATGGTTCAATTCGTCCATAAAATTCCCCGCCATTTTTTGATTTAAGTCTCTGTTTCCAGATGAAACACCAGCAGTAATGGATTCCATTGTTGGCAATAATTAATTCTTAACACAACAATTGAAAATTTACAACAATAAGATTTAATGTTTTTCACTAAAGTTTCGAACAAAATTGTAATTGAAGAAATTCTGTCGCGGCCTTTTTATAGCAGAAAAATAGCCTGACGACGTCAGTGATCACACTTTATGTAACCATAAAGGTTAAAACCTGTTGCTTTATTTTCGCATATTAGACAAAAATCTCCGTTATTAATATCAGTTTACCTTCTGATGATGTCAGCTGACAATTTATACAAGTTTAAACCTGTTTTCAGATAAAAATATGACAAAATTATGAATCAAGATATAGAGTCCCCGGAGGTTCAGACTAGCAACGCCATCTTTTAACTATCAAAAAGGATTTTCGGTGCCATTTTTTCAAACTTACGCACAGGGATCGTTAGTATCCAGACTAGCAGCGACATCTAGTAGTGAATTTATGGGGCTTGAAGGTGGCTGCGCCATCTATTGACAATTTTTCAAACTTACGCACAGGGATCGCTAGTATCCGGACGAGCAGCGACATCTAGTAGCGAATTTACGAGGCTCGAAGGTGGCTACGCCATCAATTAGAGAAATTTTCAGTTCTTAGGTTCGGTTAGGTTAAAAAAAAATTTTGTTAGGTTCGGTTAGGTTAGACCAAATTTTCGTAGGTTCTGTTAGGTTGAATCAAGTTCCGTTAGGTTCACTTAGGTTGGACAAAATTTCACTACATGTCGTTAGGTTGGAGACCAAACTTTGCTCCACCCACCGCCGGAGGCTTCTAGAAGCGCCCCGGTAGTTTTGCCTCCTCACGAGGTCGCTCAAAAACTCGGAAGGAAGGGAAGAGGATCCCGTAGCCCCCAATTTCTACTACTAACGTTCAAAAAACTGGCCAATTAACTTTAATGAGCATAAAAAACCCACGCACAGACCAATTAACTATAACTCAACCAACAACAACGGCTTATCGCACAACGCACAGACCAATTAACTGACTCAACAAACAACAACGGCTTATCGCACGCTGATAATAACTACAGACCAATTAGCCGCCGGAAGTCTGATAAAGTTAAGTACATTGCGACACAAAGTTAATCGGCCACCCATTATGGGGGTCTATACTTTTGACACGCAGTGTGCCGCCGTACCCGCCTGCTGTCGTATCCACCTTGGTTACCTACTGTTAACGCTCCTTTTACATTATACGGTTTTCGTCGTACGGCAAAAAATCGTACGGTCGCATTTTTTTCAGTGGAGTGAAAAAAAGCATGGATTCGTTAATGGCCATATGGGTCCGAAACATGTCACAGATATTTAAAAACTTTAAATAAAGTGGTATTAGCCAAGTAAAAAATTGTCTTTTAATTTTAAAATGGAATACCGTAAAGTAACGCTCAAATCTATTAAATACAAAAAGATGTTATTTTTAAGACATGTCAAAACAGTTATTTGCATCTACTGTAAAATTCTATCTTATTGGGATACGACCTATTAGAGTTTAGCCATCGATATACGAAATATTATAAAAATAAATAAAATTATACATGTATATCTATCTAACATTAAAAAATATCAGTGCCCCTTAATAGTATAATCGTGGATTTAGCACATATTGACTAATAAGACACATTATCATTTGAAACATTTATTAGTTTCCATGAAAATACGACATAACAGACAGTGAGGGTCTGTTATCTAAAATAATAGTTTAAAAGGTTAAATGTATTTTAAAAAGGTTATTTTATATTAAATTGCATTACCCAAAACTCTTGTTACCTTGTGTTTCCGGTTCCATAAACACGTGTATGATTCCATACTGGATTAATAAAATATTTTTGAAGAAAATATGAATTATTTGACACATACATCGATATTATTATTTTACTAAAAATATGAACTGTTTAATTAATAATATTTAAAGAAAAAACAAAATAACATTGGTCATTTTCCATTGGGAGCGACCACGCTACACGGATGGTTAGTTACGCAGATAAAACGCAACTGATGCAAACATACTGAACAAATGAGACAGACAGCTTGCCGTGCTATATGCATGTACTCACTCTTGTATATATATGTGTGTTGAGTATAAGGATGTATGCGTAAGATTTTTTTAATTGACTACTAACTAAAGACTGTTTATTGAAAATCAAAACTAGCTATAAGTAAAGTATGTATGTATTCATGAGTTTGCGCTTTTAATTATTTCAAAAAGACAATACTGTCAATATATATACTCTATAATAGTTCTATACAAATAAGACACGAAAAAAAATACCAGCTGTAAATATAATTATCATTATGTACCAAGGGTTGTTATTCATGACAGACGCACCATATATTTTCGTATATTTTTACAAAAATGTACCACTTTGTAGAGTAGTAGTAGTAGTATTTATTGTTTTGATATCATCATATAATTTATGCCGTATGGTTGGCAAGTTTTACAAATATTGTAACAATAACATTTTATTAAAAATACATTTAAAATTCAACCTAATATTTTAGAATAACAATAACATTAAATCCTATAAAAATATCATTTAATATACACTATTTAAAATTTTTAACATAAAATAATACATTTAATCTAAATTACAATTAGATTAACGACACTTGTGGCCGATTGTACCAACATTATTAATCGGCCGTTAAGATGTTAATCCGTGATTAACTTTAACTGTAGTTAAAATCTCTGATTATCTGTTGTACCAAGGATAATTTGTCTTAACTGATGGTTAAAACTTCCGTTAAGTTAATGGATGGATATTGGGCAATTAAATATTTAATCAATGCTTAATGTATATTTTGGCGCTACTATTGCTGCTATCTTTGCGCTGCTAGTATTAAAAAAACCAAAAAATGGTCACCACATTTTTTCTATAGATATGTCGATGACATTTTAACAATAGCTGCAGAGAACTTAATAGAAGAAATAAAAAACAATTTTAACAATTATCACCCCGCATTACAATTTACTACTGAAATGGAAAACGATAACCAAATAACATTTTTAGATACTCTAATTAGAAAAGATAAATTTAACATATTAAGCACAATTTGGCATAAAAAAGACAATTACAGTGATTAAATTACAACTCCAATCACCCACATTACATTAAAAATAACTTAGTTCATAATTTATTACATAGAGCAGTACATTTGAGTAATGTAGTTTGCAGAAAACAAGCTATAAAAAAGGCGGTGGTGGTACAAAATAAAAGAAAAATAGTACATTCAGCATATAACACAATAAAAACGCTTAATGAAAAAACAGATAATAATCACAAACAAAGAATATGTCTTTCTTATAATTACTTAACAAAAAAATTAAAACCAATAATAGAAAATAAGATAATAAAATAATATAACTTATCGATAATAAAATAACTTTTAAGTTTAGTAATAAATTATCAAATTTATATACCAGAAAAAAAGAAAAAACAGAAAATAAACAAAGTTATAATGTAGTATATAAGATAGATTGTGAACAATGTAACTTGAGTTACTTCGGACAGACTAGGCCTGGGTAACTCAACAAAAAATCTTGAATTGACGCAATAACTTAAGCGCACCTTACTGTGTTAGCGCAGTGTTCTAACTCATTGCGCTATTTAACGCAGTAGGTATTGTAGAAAGCAAATATACATACAGAAGACATTAAGCGCATGCGGCGCACGTGCTTTGTGACTTTTTGTCATGACACCATTAACATTTCCTGCCTATTCCCTATTTTTTGCTATTTTGTGGCGGCCTGCACACGATTAATAATACTGTCAGTATTTACTGAGAAAAATAATGAATTATTTTTATAATATAAAATTTATATATGGATACTTCAATAATAATGCCAGTATTTCGAAATACTGACAGTATTACGGATCGTGTACCTATATACTTATATAGGCGGCTTATAACACCATTAACACATATTTTAAACGTCAGGTTTTTTTAAATTTTGTTCAGCATGCATAAAACAAATGAAACTATTAAAAAGTCGTATCAAGATTTCCAGATTTCAGTGTGTTATTGTATTTCGTGTATTCCAAAATTAATAATTCCAGAAAATAAATGAAATAAATAACAATGAAATATGTAAAAGTTATTTATTTGATATCAAAAATTTCAATTCCTATATCACCTCCGTCAGAATACCTATGTATGTAATAATATAAACTAAATAAAATGCTGGTGTTACTACGTTTACGTATGGTATAAATCAAAGAATATAACAATTATTATAATTTAAACTTATGTACATTTTCTAACCTCATTTCTAATGTCATGTCATGAAAAGTGCGCTAATTTGAGTTAAACTTTTAATGTGAGCCTTGAATGAAATACATATAAAGTCTGAGTCTAAAACTGTAATATTTAAGTTGAGTTAACCACTGAGTTATGCCTTACAAGTTTTAAAAAACGTGAGTTGACGCATTTAACACAGTATAGTGAGTTAACGCAATTGCGCGGCGTAGCGCAGTGTTACCCAGGCCTAGGACAGACTTCTCAAATTCTTAAAAATAGAATAACACAACATAAATATGACGTAAAAAGGGGTAAAGAAACCACGGGTTTAGCAACTCTCAATAAATAAAGATCATAGATTTAATTTTGAACAGGTCATATATGTAGTATACATATATAGCCAAATGGATATGAAAAAAACGTCCCAACATCACGGTGCAGATTTGGAAGTATTTTGTTCGTTTTGCGCAAACGTGACTTTTTTGGTGGTAATATGAACCAATCTGAACAGTAAACACGGTAAACACTAATTGATGCATCTGCGCAAAACAACTGAAGTGCCTCTACCCGATGTCTATCCGTCTCACTTCATCGGAACCACTGCCTCTTATAGGGATTGGCCATATAGTTATAATACATATATGGAACAGGTCCAAGTATTGGACCAGGAAAATAAATATCGCCGTAGACTATTAAGTGAACATTTCTAATTGCAATGAAAAAATTGAATCGCTAGCACTAGATAATACATATGTACTAATTATTAAAAAATTAGAATAATATTGAAATAAAAAGGTTCACTTGATTATATTAATACATTGTAACTGACAATAAACAATATATTTGTTTGTTTACTCAATTATTTACTTATTTATTTACTTTAAATAGTAGAATTAATAGGGGACACATACGACAATCTAGGAACTTCAATATATTCATCTAAAAACATAAGACAAAAATTAAAAAACTAGTCGGTATGAAAAGGTCATACTAAGTATGTTCCTTGTACTATGCAACCAGTTAAAATTAGAATTAAATAATTTTTATCATTTTGTTCATAAATAAAATTTTTAAATTTTGGATTTTAAACAGACGGGACGAACTTAATTATCTTACATTAAGGATCGGACTTGAATTAATTGACAAATTTCTTATGAAATGCATATTAATAAATTTCTTGACATAATGATCTCGGTGTTAGTAGAGATTATCTTTCGTGAATCGTATAAAAGAAAACATTAATCTTCTGGTTGTACCAAAAAAGCTGGTTTGACAACAAACTATGTGAAAACTAATTAGTAAGTACCTACATAATTTTCACGTTACGAATTAAATATCGTTTGTCTAGTCTTAATTTTACTTTATAACATATTCTTTCAACTTATTCTTTCAACTGATAATTAGTACAAAATCTTCCCTTACTTAAATAAACTTGTTTCATTCTTATTCGCTCCAACATATTTATAATTAAAATTTATTTCACTCTGTTTTTAAAAAAAGAATTTCATTATACATTCCAACAAAACCAAAACTGAAAAATTTAAAAAGATTTTTTATCAAATTCAATATTATTTTTAAAACAATATTAGATACTTAGAATTATTACATTGTAAATAATTATTTGTATTTGTAGCCACTGAAGAAGGTATAAAAAAATATCGAAAAATTTTTGGAAAAAATAAAGAAACAATTTATTCTACGGAAGAATGTCGGAGTATTATTTCTAACCTTTCATCTCCTTTGATAAATTAGTAATAAATTATTTGGGAACTTAGGTTTAAAAAATTTTCAAATTATTACATTATCCCAAAAAAAAACCATTAAAATATTTGTTTTATAAATGCGCAAAAATAACAACCACATAATGAAGTCTCCACATTAAACAAAGTAGAAACATTTTTAAAATATTATCAATGCCAGATTAAAAAAAAACTTACCAATAATAATACCCACCTTACAGGTAGATGGAGCTTCTTCATAATTATGATTATTATTTATAAACATATTGCAATTATCTTCTTGTGTACTGTGCTCTGTACTTTCATTAGAAACTGAAAAAAGGAAGTAGTATTTGTTATTAATATAACGGTTATAAAAGTTAGTTAAAATAAAATACAATAATGTCTTCATAATATTCGGCGTCCGAATCGAATCGGTTTTTCCGCGACTGTAGTTGATCTTTGATCACAGAAATATATTTTAGCTCGTGATGAAAAATTTTACCTTTTCATCTGATAATCTTTTTTTTTTAAACTTCTTTTATAATTTTCGTAACAACACTTTATTTGATTTGTTGTTCGTTGATTTGGAATGACGCTATTAAATTCATTTTTTATGATTTTCTAACACCTTTGTTTTTCTTGAATAGAAATTCTATACGTTTTTTTATTTTCAGTTATTGAAATATAATTTTGGATAATTTCAATTAATGTTATTTTTTCAATTTCAGTAAAATTCTGGCAGCTGCTTCTTTTTTCCATTTTTAAATTTAAAAACCTCTGACAATCACAGCAAAATTGATCACTTTCAAATTATTTTAGATAAACATAAATAATATGTTTTCCCATATTATAAAAATCATATGATTACCAGATGGTACTCAAGTAAATTTCACCCGCACAAAAATTTCAAATTTTTTCAACCATGTGATATTATCAACTTAATTTTTACTTCTCTTGTGTCTAACTTCATGTCCTATAAAAACAAAACAGACACCGTTGCCATGTCAACATTGGTCGGTAACGAACATTAGTTAACATATATCAGATGGTGCAACAGACAAATCGAGGTTACTTAATCTCTGTTTCTAAGATTGTCAAACGCCGAACATTCTATTAGGAAGTGATAGAGAGTGTCACTACTATTTGCGCACATCTTACAAGGGTTGTTTCAGTAGGTATGGGGCCACTTGGCAACGCGGTGTAATTGCCTATATTCAGCCAACTCAACCCAACGAAATTTGGTATAACCTAACGAGACCTAAGCGAACTTAGCTTAACCTAGGAATCCAAATTTCGTTGGGTTGAGTTGGCTGAATATAGGCAATTACACCGCGTTGCCAAGTGGCCCCATACCTACTTAGAGGGATAGGTCCTTAAGTGCTAATTCCCGATTTTGATGAGACTTGATCGGTGTGTAGAACAAACAAAAATACCATACACATATTTTTTTTTATCCGCTATAAAAACCATTTAAGGGGTGAAATCGACCTTCGAAGTTGGGGTGAAAATTTAATTTTATCAAATTATTCGAAAACAATAACAACTAGAAGAAAAATGATTTTTATCATATGATTGTATATTTTTATCTGAAAACAGGTTTTAACCTGCATGGCTACATAAAGTGTGATAAATGACGTCATCAGGCTATCTTTCTGCTATAAAAGGGCGCGACAGAATTTCTTCAGTTATAATTTTGTTAGAAACTTTAGTGAAAAAATATTAAATCTTATTGTTGTGAATTTTCAATTGTTGTGTTAACAATTAATTATTGCCAACAATGGAATCCATTACTACTGGTGCTTCATCTGGAAACAGAGACTTAATTCAAAAAATGGCTGGAAATTTTGTGGAGGAATTGAATCATCTTGGCGCTGTTAAACGATGGATTAAACTTTCTGATATGGAAATTGGAAAAGTATATAAAATAATGGGCGCAAGTCAGTTGCCATCAAAATTCGGCTCATCGAAAATGAAGACAATATTGGAATTGGAAATTGGATACATTTCGTTACCAGCGAGATTTGACAATTTGAACGAGCAGATGCTGGCGTGGCTGCAGAGCAATCCAAAACTTGGTATTATGAATAATGGGCCAATTGGACTAACTCATAAATTGCAATTCAAAACGTTGGATCTTCTTGAAATCGTGGAGGATGCTGAATGGCGAATTTTGTAATTTATTCTCTTCAAAATGTATTATTTAATTGTGCTATGTATTTTAAAAATTTCATTATTGTATCAATTTTTACATATATTTAATAAAAATTATAGAAAAAAAAAAAACAAAAAAAAAAAAAAACAAAAACAAAAAAAAAATCGATTTTTTATTCAATACCCATCGCTAGACATTGATTTATATTCTAGTTTTGATTATGCCAGATTAATAAATAAACATTATTTGGTGTTCAATAAAAAAAATTTAAAAATCGATTTTTCAAATCATGTCTCGTCTCTAAATCACAATTTTTGAACTAAATATAAATCTATAATACATATGAGTAATATTTGATATGCATCGTATTATTGGGTTTTATGGTGAATAATTATAAAACAAAAAAAGATTTAATATCCCCTGAAAACGAAAAATTTAATTTTCATAATAATTTCAAAACTCTATATTTTATAATTATAATCAACTATGTCTTTTAACAGCACAAAAAAGGTCCAGTCGCATACAGCAAACAGCTGACGAATTAAAATTCTACATGTCGCTGTATCGTATATAGGTAAATCTCATATACATATGTACATACATACATGTAAAATATGTGACTTGTTGTAATTTTTATACACGAGTATTATACCAATTGAAAAATTTGCTTGTGAAAAATAGGAAAATCTTCTTCCTCAGCAATTGAAAATTCTATTAATATTAGAAGATTTATTTCCGGTAATAGTATTGTTAGATACTAGAACAACTGAAAACTTTTAAAACAAAAATTTTGTTCTATTTGAAAACCATAGTTTTTGTTTGTTTTCGCGCGAATTGTGTACAAAGCGAAATTACTTAGACTGTTTTTGCGAATTTTCAAAGTTAATTATCTTAATTATAATATTTAAAATTAGTGAATTAAGAAAAAATTTGTGTTTTTTTGTGTGTGATTTTTGTTTGTTTTCGTTTTGTTTTATTTGAAAATCATAGTTTTTGATTGTTTGTGTGTGTGCGGTTTTTGATTGTTTTATTCACTGTTTTTTGTTTTATTTGAAAACTACAGGTAAGCTGAAAAACACCTTTAATTCCTTTTTAGTATTAATTTTAACACTTGCTAGAAATTTTTAGCTAAACCTATAATACATTTATCATGAATTATAACTAGGGTTACCAATTTTTTCTAATCTCGTGAATAAGCAAAAATAAAGTTTTTGAGAGAAAAAACTATTTTCAAAACTTAAATTTAAGTTGAGTAAAACATTTTTTGTGTTTTAGCATATGCTAACACATTTTTTTGTTATGTACGAATGTTTCAGCACTAGTTTTACAATCTAAGTTCAGATTTAAATAATTCATTTTATATTAAAATTATAGAGGATCTATTTCTCTCTGCTTGCCACTTTACATTCATCACCGAAAAACTCTCTCAGTGAAAGCTAGGGTTGTGGAAACAGAGAGCAAATAAGAAATAATTTTTATATTTGGTACGTTTTCACGCGCGTTTTTGAGTATATATTGCCGTTTTTTCAATAGCATTTTTCTTTTCAAATACTTTGCTATTATTAATAAATTTTTCTGGATTTCTTTAAGTATATTATTTATTCAGAATATAGGTGAATAAATAAAAATTTTTAGGAAATTTTTACATTATGCACTAGGGCGCATATTGCTAGCCGATATTATCACATGATAATAAACATATTGACCGAAATATGTCACAATTTTTTTTCAAAAAGTGGTATTTTTACGAAATTTAATTAGGGTACACACTAAAATGAATATTGGTAGGTAGTATTATTTTTGATAATAAACATATTGACCGAAACATGTCACATTTTTTTTTTCAAAAAGTGGTATTTTTACGAAATTTAATTAGGGTACACACTAAAATGAATATTGGTAGGTAGTATTATTTTTGATAATCAACATATATTTACCGAAACATATCACAAAATTTTTTCAAAAAGTGGTATTTTTACGAAATTTAATTAGGGTACACACTAAAATGAATATTGGTAGGTAGTATTATTTTTGATAATAAACATATTGACCGAAACATGTCACAAAATTTTTCAAAAAGTGGTATTTTTACGAAATTTAATTAGGGTGCACACTAAATGAATATTGGTAGGTAGTATTATTTTTGATAATAAACATATTGACCGAAACATGTCACAAAATTTTTCAAAAAGTGGTATTTTTACGAAATTTAATTAGGGTGCACACTAAATGAATATTGGTAGGTAGTATTATTTTTGATAATCAACATATTGACCGAAACATGTCACAAATTTTTTTTCAAAAAGTGGTATTTTTACGAAATTTAAGTAGGGTACACACTAAAATGAATATTGGTAGGTAGTATTATTTTTGATAATCAACATACATTTACCGAAACATATCACAAAATTTTCTATAAAAAATTTTTCACTAAAATGTCGGAAAACGACATTTCATATTACACGAGCTAATGATATTCCAACTAAGGGTGGAAATGATTCCAGACTACAATAATTCTAGTTTAAACAATTTTCTTTTACAATTTTTAGAATTTACAGGATGGGCTAGGAGAATTCCGTGAATAAAATGTAAAATATTTTTTTCGCTCAAATTTAACCACGTTTTATGAATATTTGAAAATATAATTTTATTTTTAAAAGTTATAATAATATCTACAAGAAAGATTTTTTAGAATGCAAAAGATTAACCTTGAAAATAGCTTACTCAGCACATTCCGCACATTTTTACATATGAAATCGTCGCCGCTTTGAAATGCAACATGTTTGAACAAGTAAATGTATACATTGTGTATGCTAATGCAGTAAAATTATTGCATCATATTGTGCAATCAAGCTTGTTGTAACTTGCTAACATCTGTATGACGTCATCAATGAAAAAAGGATATAAGTACGCGTGATAAACGGTTTTAAAACCATTACGTCTTCTGATTTCATAAAGTACAGTGTGCTTCGTGTCATCATATCGTATTTTGCGAGTTTTTAAAGTTAGCTTTTTATTTCAAAGTTTAATTTCATAAATTTTATTACATTTTTTTTTTAAATTGGTGAGTAAGAAACATTTAATAATAATTTCTATTTTGAAATTATTATTACTAATTTTTTGTATGCAACAACTTAAAACTAAAACAATATTTTTTTTGTGAATTTAGGAAAAATGGCGTTGTTCAAGTGTGAAATGTGCCCAGCAGGATTCAACCGTCGAGACAACTTAGCGCGGCATATGAAGACGAAACATGGCGACAATGGCTCATCTTTAAAATGCGGTCGGTGTGGGGTCATGTTTACGAGAATGGATAATTTACGACAACATCTGAAGAAATTCCATTCAACGGCTGTATTGTGCGATTACTGCGGCGAATATGTTGAAGGTGATCTGGAGCGGCATATGGCTAATAAACATGGACAACCCACAACCAGCGTTGTACGTGATCATGAGCAGCCCTCAACCAGCAGCGGTCCTATTTCGAGAAAGCGAACAGCCGACGAACAACATGGCAGTCCATCCAAAAAACCAAAGGCGGATCGGGGTACCAGACGTTGCGAAGTATGCGTTGCGGATATACCATTTTCTTCATTTAATGGGCATTTACGTAGTGCGGCCCACAAAAATAAATTATGTCGCGGTACTGGAAACGTTAATGTGGAAACTATCAACAGCGCGTTCGAAACCAGAATTATCAGCTACCGGGTGAAGAGTTCCGAGTACTTCCAGTCCATTGAAGAATTTTTGGATGAAGTTAAGGAAAATGTACTACAGCTGCTGCATATGGAACTGGCGAAGCATACGTCATTTAAAACAAATTTTGAGTTGTTCGGTCTGTACGCAAAATTCGACAAGGACGATAATTTACTACTGGATTTGAAGTCGTTCAACACCAGAAATGTTACTGTTTGCGAATCCACCAACATGGAGGAAATTTATCAAAACATGGCGTCAACGGTAGTGCACAAGAGCGAAGAATTCCAGGAACGAGATAGTGGCTGGTCACTCCTAGAAGTCCGATATTTGGAAGTCAATGTAAATAAATACAATCCTCTTCGGGCTTCATCGTATATCGAGCTTCCGGCATGGATTAAGCGAAAGAAGGCAGTCGTTAATATTCAAAATGAAGACCAGGCTTGCTTCGCATGGGCGATAACATCGGCTTTACATCCTGCTGAACGACACACGAACCGAGTCGCATCATATCCTCATTACTCATCAGTATTGAAGTTCGATGATATTGAGTTCCCAATGAAGATCAAAGATATAAAATTATTCGAATCGCTCAACAACATCAGCGTCAATGTTTATGGACTGGAAGAAAAAAGTATTGCTGGACCGCTGCACTATACGAAAAACAAAAGGAACACTCATGTTAACCTGCTGTACATTGAAAATGGCGAAACCAGTCACTACTGCTGGATAAAGAACTTAAGTCGGTTCGTTGGACGTCAGTTATCGAAACATAAAGAAACTGCATGGCTATGTGACGGATGCTTACAATACTTCACAACGGAAGAGCGGCTTATCGAACATGCTAAAGAAGACTGCAACAAAGTCCGCACTGTAATACCAAGTCCTGGCGAAGACAGTATTTTGAAATTCAAAAATTATGCCAAGCAGATGCGCGTCCCGTTTACCATCTACGCGGACTTCGAATCCATATTAAAACCTTGCGATACATGCGTACCGAATCCAGATGGATCGTTTACGAACACCACGCATATCCACGAACCATTCAGCTTCGCATATTACATCAAATGTTCGTATGATGAGTCATTAAATAAATTCGAAACGTACCGCGGGCCGAACTGTGCGAAAGTGTTTATGGAAAAATTGGAAGAAGATGCCCAACGACTGCATAAAATTTTACAAAAGGAAATTCCGATGAAGCCATTAACAGCGCTGGATTATTTAGTATTTGGATTAGTCGAAGATTGTTCCATATGCGGCAATAAATTGGGCAACGATCGTGTGCGGGATCATGACCATCTAACGGGTGAATTTCGAGGCGCCGCACATAGCCAGTGTAATCGGCTTTACAGACTACCGAAATTCATCCCGATCGTTTTCCATAATTTATCTGGATATGATGCGCACTTTATCATCCGGGAATTTGGAGTCTCCAGGGAACGAATCGATGTCATTCCGAACAACAAAGAACGCTACATTTCTTTCACGAAGTATTTACTAGTCGACGCCAATCAAGAAGTGGAAGATCTGGATGATGAAGAGGATGAAGAAGATGAAGAATCCAGCAAATTCAAAATTAAAACTATCCAGCTGCGTTTTATCGATTCGTTCCGGTTTATGGCGAGCAGTTTAGATAAGCTTGCCGAGAATTTGAAGCCGGAGCAGTTCGCCGAAGTTCGCCGAGCATTTCCTGAAGACCGCCTTTTCAATTTAATCAAGCAAAAAGGAGTATTCCCGTACGAATACGTCAACAGTGTTGAACGACTCAATGAACGCGCTCTACCACCAAAGGCGGCATTCCACAGCAGCCTGAAGTCATCCAGTATTACCGATGAAGAATACCAGCGTGCGCAGCGAGTATGGAATGAATTCAACATCCAAAATTTGGGGCAGTATTCAGACTTGTATCTGAAAACAGATGTGTTGCTACTGGCGGATGTCTTTGAAAATTTCCGGAACCTGTTCCTGAACACGTACAAATTGGATCCGTGCCAATACTACACCGCGCCAGGCTTGAGCTGGGACGTCATGTTGAAATATACGAAAGTGGAACTGGAGCTACTAACGGATATCGACATGATCCATGATCAAAAAGGGTATGCGTGGTGGATTAACACAGTGTTCCGGTCGTTTTAGCGAAGCTAATAATAAATACATGTCGGACTACGATCCCACGAAGCCGTCGACCTACATCGAATATCTGGACGCCAACAACTTGTACGGATGGGCCATGTCGCAACATTTACCGATCAGACATTTCCGGTGGGTCCCAGAACACGAATTGGATAACATCGACATACCAATGGTTCCGGATGACGCTGATGTTGGATACATTTTGGAAGTCGACCTCGAGTACCCGAAAACACTACACGATTACCATCAAGATCTACCATTCTGTCCGGAGCAGATGAAGCCGCCATATATCACATCCAAGAACAGCAAATTGCTCGCCAACGTTTACGATAAGAAGAAATATGTGATCCATTATCGGAACTTAAAACAGTGTCTAAAATACGGACTTAAACTGAAAAAAATACATCGTGCGCTCCAGTTTAATCAACCTCCGTGGCTGAAGAAATACATTGACTTAAACATCGAGCTCCGTTCTAAGGCGACAAATAGTTTTGAAAAAGATTATTTCAAGTTAAAAAATAATAGTGTTTTCGGGAAAACGATGGAAAATGTCGACAAACGTGTTGATGTGCGGCTAGTGACTCATTGGGAGAATATTCGTAAACAGTTGGGTGCTAATAATTTAATAAGTAAACCAAATTTCCATAGTTGCTCCATCATTCATGAAAATCTAGTCGCCATACAAATGGACCGTTTGAAAGTGAAATACGACAAGCCGATTTACGTAGGATTTAGCGTGCTCGAGTTATCAAAAACTTTGATGTACGATTTCCACTACGGTTATATAAAACCGAAATATAATAACAAAGTGGATTTATTATACATGGATACCGACAGTTTTATATACTGGATAGAAACAGACAATTTTTACGCCGACATTAAGTCTGATATTAGTGAGTACTTTGACACAAGTGACGACTATGCCGCAGATAACATCTATGGACTGCCTCAACTAAATAAAAAAGTGCTCGGGAAATTTAAAGATGAGTGTTCTGGGACAATAATTAAACAATTTGTCGGTGTTAAAGCTAAATCCTACTGTATAGTCAAAGACAGTGATGTGCCCCCAATTAAAAAACTCAAAGGTGTTAAAAAAGATGTGGTGAAAAACGAAATAGACGTTAAAGACTATATAAATTGTGTGATGAGCAAAGACTCAAGTGCCGTGTTATATAAACAAATGAGTGTTTTCCGCAGTTTAAAACATCGACTATACACACATTTAATCAATAAGGCCGCGCTCACAAACGATGACGACAAACGGTTCATAGTACCCAACAACAGACTCAAAACTCTCCCATGGGGGCACTATAAAATAGACGATTTTTATTTTTCTTAATTTTGTATATATATATATATATATATATATATATATATATATATATATATATATATATATCTTTTTTGTTAATTTTGTATATATCTTTTGTTAATTTTGTATATATTTCTTTGTTAATTTTGTAAATATTCTTAAAACCATGGTTTTAGTTTTATAAGTCGTACTTATTAAGTAATTAGTTTGTAAGGAAAAAAAAATAATAATGGCCATTATTAATTCAAAATTTTATTTTATTAAAAAATAAAGAATATGTACATATCAAAATATTGTAATTTCAGAAAAAAAACATGTTAAAAAATTTAAAAAAAAATACAAAAAAAATAAAAAAAAATTTAAAAAATACATGATGAAAAAAATTAAAAAAAGAAAATACATCATGAAAAAATTTAGATATTGAAATTCGTATTCAAAATTTTGTATATATCTAAGTAGTCTTGTAAGTTCGTCGACGACCACGCGCTCGTATCTGGACCACTTTCCCAGCCCAGGAGTGCTGATTGATTGGCTGTGCCTTTTTCAATGTTCTGCACGATCCACTCCAACAATTCGCCGTCTTCTTCTACGCTCTTTGGATTGAAGCACAATCGAGGAATACCATGTTCTTCCACAAGTTTCAATATACGATCCAGCAGTTCCGGACGAGCATATGTTATCGTTTTTCGCATCCACAACGTAAGAAAGTATGTCAGCGTGTCGAATCCATCTAGACGGTCTTCTCCAATATCAGATTCGTTGAAGGTAAGTGTGAATAGAAGACGAACCCCATTCTATAGCTGATGTTATTTTTTCAGGAAAAAAAATGTCACGATCTCTTGATGCTATGGATCGGATCATCTCCAAATCAGATAACCGAATGGCTTTATTCAACATCTTCTTCAGCAATCGAGTTCTAGCCATGGATTTCTCCACTATTATAAGGTGTTGAAGACTTTCACTCATTGTTGTGTTTTCACTGGATATTTCTTCGCCCAAAAAATTGAAACTGCTTCATCTCATCGTCATCATCATAATTTTATACTGCTCCATGTTGGTGGGGGATACTGCGACTGTTCCGGTCCATCATGCGTATTCGCTGCTCCATGTTGGTGGGGGATACTGCGACTGCTCCGACCCATCATGCGTATTCGCTGCTCCATGTTGGTGGGGATATCATACCAGGTCTTTGCTATCAATCCAGCTATTAGCGCTACTTGGGAAGCCGAGCCACTTCACGTATACTTTATCTTTCTTTTTTTTCAACACCTTTTCCACTAAATATACGTCTGGATATTTAACTTTTTGTAATTCATCCTGGTAAAATCCACCTTTAATCGGATTACCATGGTAATCTTCTAACAGATACGTAACCGGATTGGTTAATCGCACTTTATTGATTTTAAAAAGTTCCGTCGTCCATGATGGTAGATATCCTTTATCGAATTGAGATTTATGCTTGCTAATACGAACCACATCGCCAACATCATATTTCGGTAGATCCACAATTTTTATAGGATTGTAAACAGTTGAAAGGAGCAATTTCTCCTTGCTTGGTGTTACATCACGCGGTCGCATTTTTATTGTTCTATGTTTCCGTGAATTGTAACTGTCCATTAAGTCGTCTAGTATGTCCAGCCATCGATACTATCCATTGTAACTAAACTTCTTCCACATTTCAGTCTTCAGCGTTCTATTAAATCTCTCCAGCACTGACGCTTTTTTGGTTGAAAATGTTGAATAATGGTTGATGTTGTATTTATCCATGAGCGTTTTAAACAGCTGATTATAAAATCCTTTACCATCGTCCGTTTGTAAGTTATCCGGCCTCCGTCCTTGTTTAAGTATCGATTCAAATGCGGCTGTTACTTCTTTTCCAGTTTTATTTTTAACGGGTACCGCCCATGCATGTTTTGAAAACACGTCGATTGTTCTCAACAGATAATTGAATTTTTTATTCACTGAAGCGTAGGTACCCATCTCAATTAAATCACATTGCCAGAGATCGTCAATTCCTTTCACAATCACACGTCTGCGTGGAAAATTTTTTCGCGCTGGTTTATGTAGTTCACGAACCACTTGTGCTTTGCTCATTTTACGTCTCAGCAGGTTTCAGCAATTTATCAAAACGTTCTTCAGTCCTCGACATTCGACGATTAAATGCGAAAATTTCTCGATTCATCCATAATTTATTCTGCGTAGAAAGCTGCATTGCCTGGGTCAGCAGGTGTGTAGCATTTTCAATCTTTGTTTTGATGATTTCGACTGTTTCTGTTAGTTCAGCAAGTTTCTCTGTTGTAAAACTCTTTAAAAATTTCAGATTCACCACATCTTGATCATCAGTCGGATCCTTTATATTGGTTAGTTGTCTGTTTCCAAAATCATAGTTCCCCGATTGCGTCATCTTCAAACCAATGTTTTTAAGAATCTGCTTCTTAATACTTTTATCATGCACCCGGCCGAATTTGTCAATAGTTATGTTTCTGTTACGCACACGACCGAATTTTTCCATTTTCACTCAATGATATCTGCTTCTTTCAGTTCTTCAATGATGGATATTATTTCGTTATTGTGACCGCTGTGTCCAGCTTCTTGTGACGTCACTAATAGTCGTAGTCTACTGACCAGTTCATTCGCATTGTCCCAGTATATATAGTCTTTTTTCAAATTATTAAACTGCATCAGACCATGTCCCGATCTTGGAGTACCGCCGACACTAGCAGATTTTGGAGCACCACCGACGCGACTTCTTGTATCATATATTTTTCTTGGTATATGTTTTTTAACGGACCTGATTGGGAACAACTGACTAATAATGTTTATGTATTTATAACTCGAGCTGCCTTTTATTTGCTGGTTTGGACTGTAATTTCTTCTATGTGCATTTGTTTGCTTTAAAATTTGTTTATACGCATTTAAATCTTTGGTATGATATGAACCAATTTTTGGCGAGTTCATGAAAATCAATTCATATAATCCAGGTGTTCCTTCGTACACAATATCACCAATTATTATATCATCACCAGCTATTTGAAACGATTGATTTCCAATTATCCATTCATCATCTTTTTTGTACGGTCCGTATACCACATCAATTCCGCTGTTGGGTTGAAGGTATAGTTGTAAGTATTTTCTTGCTATTGGTCCAAACTGTTTTGGCAAATCTTCAGGTGTTGGCATCAATTTTCGAGCAACACTTTGCGCTGATCCGAGAAATTTTGGTGTTTCAAATACATTTTGTTCTTCTGGATACGATTCAAAAACATCTTCTGGAATATCTTGTATTGAAGTATCTTCCTCCTTTGTTGGTAGAGTATAGTAGTTTGCCGTTTGTTTTTCCAATTTTTTCTTTTTAATTTTAGGTGTGAACGTATCCGATACTTGCGCCTCTTCTTCTTTTGTTTCCACTTTAATAGGATGTTTCTTCTTGTCACCATTTAACTTTGTAGCTATTTCTTTAAGCGGAGTAGTGACTGGTTCCAGTGTACTTTGCAGCAGCATATTTGACTCCAGTTTTCCGGATCGTAAAGCATTAAATTTTTTACGTATATTGCTTGCCGCTTTTATAATGTTCTTTTTAATCGTCTTTTTATCCATCTCGATGACTGCTTCTTAGAACGATTTCTCAAGAACTGAAGCTCTATCGCATGCGACTGCTGTATTTATATGGTTGTATTTAGTCGAACCAGTTCGAAACTGCTATACCGGCTACCAAACCAGTTTGAAAAATGTTTGGATCAATATAGAAGCAGCTTGGTAGCAGTTTAGGTGCAGCTTAGGAGCAGCTTAGAACCAGCTTGGAAGCAGCTTAGAACCAGCTTGGAAGCAGCTTAGACCAGCTTAGAAGCGGCTTTCGGATGTTGATCCTTTCCAGAAGTGGTCAAACTTGCTTCGGTATCTTCCATTGCGTATATCATCTTCTTTGCAAATAGTTAAAAATCCATAGTTATCACGCCAACACTCTCTGCATAATTCTTTGAATTGATTGAACGACATGTCGGAGTTAATATGACCATCATAGATATGTCTGAGGTTGAGATCATCCTGTTTGAAGACTGCAACAAGATTCGCATTATCCCGTACATGATGTTTGGGTGCCGCTGTATACGTTTGCGTTAAGTAGAAACAATCATCATTGTAGTGTCGAGAGTGGCTAAAATATTCTTCTATTATGGCTTTTTTCTCCCGCGCTGATACATCATCGAATATTACCAGCGAATTTGGTCGTGCTTCTTTCGGCAGTATGACGTCATCGTTATTAGAGTATGTAAAATAACCCAAACCTTTAGCACTTTTAATGATTCGTTTCAGATATTGATATTTCGGTTGGTGTAATGATTTGGAATAGATGTATATGCTTTCATATGCCACACCATTAGAATCCTGGATAAGTGATAGAAGAAGTGACGTTTTGCCGCATCCACTTGGACCGCAGATGATCGCTCTAATACTCCTCGGTAGTAGTGGACCATTTTTCTTGACATTAGTCTCGTCCGACGAAAACTGGAAATTTATGACTGGTAGCGTCTTCGGTTGTTTAACGAATGAAGAAGACATCGTCGTCGATGTTGATCAGATAACACTATTTCTCATACTAATAAAGTTGAGTAAATTTCCAGCATATTTATAACATATATAAATAGTACAGCATCTGTTCTTTTGTTTTCAGTTCACTTTTAAATGTCGACGCGGAAACAACTAGCAGTTAGTCGTGAGAAGACAAGCGGTGTGAGAAGATCTGGTTGTGGTATAGTAAACGGAGCAATCAACAAATTACCATTTGAACTTCATATACCTGGCTATCAGTATTGTGGACCTGGAACTAGACTGCGCGAGCGATTGTTACGAGGTGATCCGGGTATAAACAAATTGGACGCTGCATGCAAAGAACACGACATCGCCTATTCACAGTTTAAAGGTATTCAAGATCGACATAAAGCTGATTCAATACTAGCTGATAAAGCGTGGGAGCGAGTTAAATCGTCGGACGCAAATCTTGGCGAGCGAGCTGCTGCTTGGGCTGTAACGAACGCGATGAAGTCGAAAGTAAAACTAGGAATGGGTCATTCAAAGAAGAAGAACAAAAAAGGACAGAAATTAATATTTGGTGCCGGAATTCGTGATTTGAAAAGTATATTGAAGAAAAAGAAGCCGAGAACTATTAAGAATGCGATAAAATTTGCACTGAAAGCTGCGAAGAATATTTTCAAGAAGAAGAAGGACAGTCAGTTTACAACACCGAGAATCATTCCAATTCCAAAAACTGGTGGAATTTTACCATTCCTGGTCCCACTTTTTGCCGGCCTGTCTGCTGTAGGATCACTTGCTGGAGGTGCTGCCGGTGTTGCGAAAGCAGTGAATGCTTATAAAACAGCAAAGAAACAATTGGATGAAAATGAACGTCATAACAGGATGATGGAAGCAATTGCTCTTGGATCCAAGTCTGGAACTGGACTTTATTTGAAACCATACAGAAGAGGTTTGGGACTTTACATCGAATCAAAAAACCGCTAAGCGAGCTACTCGATCGACCATTAACTGATCGAGACATTTATCAGTTTGGAACCAAATATTTATCCAATTTTCGTGGCGTGTTCATGAGAGATGATTTACCGAAACGTCCAAGGCGAAAGGAGTGTGGAGTCGTCAATTTGGATAATTCATCGGGACCAGGAAGCCATTGGGTAGCGTACGCCAAAGATAACAAGAACGTCGAATATTTTGACAGCTTTGGAAATTTGCCACCACCCGCAGAAGCTGTGCAATATTTACATGGCAATAATATTAAATATAATTATAACAGATACCAAAATTATAAACAATTTAACTGCGGACATTTATGTCTAGAATTTTTATGGAATACAAATTATTTTCAATAATTTTGTTTCACTTCTCATCTATACTTTAAATATACCCATGATAAGAAGTTTCTCTCATTCGTATCTTAGTCACCATGTCGTTAACATTAACGTTAAGTGGTGATTCATCTATACTAACAGCTGAGTATTTTCCACCCATCGATTTGCCGGGTGATTATGTATGCGGGTTGGTCACTTTTGAAACATACAATGCAGTACCAAATATAAAAATAAAAAAATGTTTTTTTATTTAATAAAAAAATAAAAATTAAAAATTAAAAATAAAAAAAAAGTGTTTTTATTTAGAGGAAAACCTGTATAAACCTGTTTTCAGATAAAAATATACAATCATATGATAAAAATCATTTTTGCATATTAGACAGAAGTCTTCGCTATTTGATATCAGCATTCCTTCTAATGACGTCAGCTGACAATTTATACAAGTTTAAACCTGTTTTCAGATAAAAATATACAATCATATGATAAAATTCATTTTTGCATATTAGAGAGAAATCTTCGCTATTTGATATCAGTTTACCTTTAGTAACGTCAGCTGACAGTTTAAACCTATTTCCAGATAAAAATATAAAATTATGAAAGCAACGCAACCTTTTCATGGCTAGTTTAACTATCAAAAAAAAGGTTTTCAATGCCATCTATTGACAATTTTTCAAACTTACGCACAGGGATCGCTATTATCCAAACTACGAGAGCCAGCTAGCTGTGAATTTACAAATCTCAAAAGTGGCTGCGCCATCTGTTAGGGAATTCTTAGGTTAGAAAAAAATTTGTTAGGTTACACCAAATTTCCTTAGGTTCTGTTAGGTTGGATCAAGTTCCGCTGGGTTCACTTAGGTTGGACAAAAATTTTGCTCTTCGCACCGCCGGCGGCTTTTAGAACCGCCTCGGTAGTTTTACCTCCTGCCGAGGTCGCTCAAAAAGTCGGCAGGAGGGAAGGAGGGTCCAAAAACCCCATATTCCTACTACTGAAACCGTTCAATCAATGTTCGATCATGATTATTTTAAGTAAAATTAAATGTTCAGTTAAGTTTCATACCTGAATTCCGGACGATAATTCGATATATAAAATATAAACTCGGCAGAAGTTTATGTTTAAAAAAAAAATTTTATTTCACAAAATACAAATTTTTACAAGAATACAATTTTTTACAATATAATTTGTAATAAAATAATTTACTTTATCACCGCCGCGGTATTCAAGTTAACCATCTGGTATGTAGTTGACTTCGGTAAGACGGATGGTGAGCAACTGCTGTTTGGCCCATTTGTATCGTGACTTATATACGGTTGAATTTCCTGTTACTTTCTGGAATGACATTGGTCGTGTGTCCTGCGGATATACTTAATGAATATAGGTCAGAAGTTGGACTTTCCTTTCACTTGAAATTATACTTGTTGTTTGTCACGTATGCTAATGTTGAATTTAGTGTAATGTGAAGATATTGTTAAATGGCTATATTGTAGTTCATAACTCTTCCCTCCCTAAGATGGAAGTTCAATTTTGAAGGGGAATTGAACGACTGACGACCTGTCGATTGGTGGTGCCGTAGGTGCCATCATGTATTGGACTGATTCTTGTTGTTTTTGCTCTCTTGCATCTTCTGCATGTAACGTAACTCGTACCGATTACTATTAAGATTCCAATGGTGATGACTGTGACGGTCATGTGGGTGTAATGTTGATATTTGATAAATTGAATGGTATCCGTATTTTCTAGATGTTTCAGCTGTAACAGATCTAAGTTTATATCTTTAGAAATGTCAGTAATATTAACAGTGTTATATAATATTTGTTCCAAAACTATGTTGTTGATGGTATTGTCTAGAGTCCCATAAGTTATTTGGTTGATCGTTACATGACATTGGTCTACGATGATATGTAGTTTTCCAATGAAGTTGGTAATGTTCTTTCCGCAGTTGTTCGTGATGTCGATTGAATGATTAGTTATGACGATTATGTGGTTGTCTTCTATTTCTTCTATGAATTCTTCTCCTATTGTGCGATGTAGCGTACATTGTGCTGGTTTATTTTCCAATATCCTTATTTCGCATCGGTTAGCTTCCTTTGGTGTTAATATTACAGGTGGGCAGATAAAATCCTGTTCTATCTTATTGCAAGTCTTTTCTAGGAATTGATAATGGGTTTTGTTATGCAGGATTATATTGGTTTTTGGTTTTATAATTTGATGGTTTTCAGGGATGGGTCTTATTTTGATAGTGTTAAAAATATTATTCCTGAACTGTGGAATCATTACAGCGAATATGATATTGGTTCCGTTGTAGTAGGCTTTTAGGTTGAGTAGTTCATATAAGTGTTCATCACTAATAATGTTGATACTACTTTTCAAATTTTCATAAACTAACTTTAATTCATTCTTTGTAAGGATATGCCTAGATATCACATTTAACTTAGCTAGTTCTATCGATAATATAATGTCGTTAACGTGCTGGTTTAAGTATTGAAGTTGTGATTGTAAGGAAAAATAGTATTGTGACTGAAATAGTTGTTGTTCTATTTGGGGATATGTTTTCATAGCATTGGCTAAAATTTTAAGTTTAGCTTGTTCAGTATTTATAAAATCCGTGATGTTATTAAATCGCTCGATCATCTGTGTGTTTAATCTGTGTTGTTGGTCTATTCTGTCCTTTAGTAACAAACTATTATCTTTGAGGGTTTCTATTTGTTTGTTGATTTCTATCGCGTTGTTGTTGTCCATATTGCCAGATATTGCTTTTATTACGGTCCCTAATGCGTTTATCAAACCTCTCTTACTTCTAATTGTCCTCGGTTCTAAGTTTTCTAAGTTTCGCTCTATTTTGTTGTATAAGTCCTTTAGATTTTTCGTATTGTAAAATAATGTTGCGTTAAGACTAGTATTATAAATGTTATCTCTTAAGTACCCTAATGTGTCTCTAATGTTAGTTATGTTAATTATATGTATTAGATTATTATAATGGGAAACTACTCTAGTTGTACCTAAATTAAGTGCGATAAGTCCTTTTGTGTGCGATATGTCGTGGTATTCTATTCTTTGCGCGTTCATCATTGTTAAGAACCTGTAACAACATTACTTTCTTTTAGGTTTTATTTTGGCTTTGTGATATTTGTAATTCTTTGTTTTAAAGGTTAATTTATTGTCGTCAGTTACTTTTTTTGCATTGTACGGAGGTAATAATTTCGTGTTACGTTGTATATTTTTAACATAAACTGTGTCTCCTATGTTTAGTTGTGGTGGATCGTTTCGTTTATTGTTGTTTTTTATTAACGTTTGTTTTTGTTTTTTATGTGCAGTGTATATTCTATTGGCAGTTTTTACTTGGGGATTTAGTTTAATAGTAGGGGTCAGTATGTCTCCATTTTTTATTAAAGTGGATACTTCAATCATGTTTTGTTTCTGTGATTCTAATGTAAAAACTATCGGTGTCATGCACGATTTGTAATATAGTCGGTTAATAGCTCGCCCGAATTGTATTGTATGCTTATTGTAGTTTATTTTTGTTTTCAATTGTCTCAATGTTTGGTTTCCTATGATGCCATCGAAATAATAATGAAATTTAAATACGAGGAATTCTAATGGCTCTGTGTTATCTAATTCGTTTAAGTATGAGATGCGTATTTTATTATTAATTTTGTGTGTTTTGAGTGCCGTTTTTACTTCTACGTCTGTCGGGATTAAAGTTAGATTTTCAACATGCTTTGGGTCTATAAAATTATTGTCAGCTCCTGTATCTATTAAGAATTTTAGTCTCTGTGGTCCGTTTTTTATTATTATGTATGGTAACGTCCCGTTTTTGGTCTGTTGTAAATTTAATTCTACGTATCTGGCAGATTCGTAGTTTATGTTGTTTAGGTCAGTTTGGTCGAATTCCACTGATTTGGGTTCTTCGTTGAATTGATATTCTAACGGATTTGTTGATTCTATTTCTGTTTCTGTTGGTTCGTAATAGTATTTCTGTTCGTAACAATTATTTTCAGTATTGAACAATTCTTTTGAAATTACCCTGGGTGGTTCCGTTTGTCTAAATGGATGGTTATTATTATTGATTCGTCTAGTATTACCTGACGTTGTATCCATAGGTTCGGGGGTAAACCTATTAGGTTGTGTTTGTTGTTGCGGACGGACTGGACTTTGCTGTATTGTATGGTAATTTTGTTGAGGTCGATTTTGATTAAAATTATTGTAAACTCTTTGATTTTGGGGTACATATTCTAAACAAGGATGGTTTCCGAATACGTTTTGAACAGGTTGTATATTCGTATTAAAATGTTGTCTTGGTGTATGTGGAATTTGTGGTTGTGTAGGTGTGTATACGTGACGAATAATTTGTTTCGGTGGTGTGTTAGTGTCTTCTGGTTGCGGCCTAACGTTTCCGTATTGAGTTTGTTTGTAATAAACGTTTAATTCCCTCTGTACACATTGCCATGCTTCTCCAAGTGTCTTAGGCTGGAAAGCACGAACAATGTTTCCTATATTCCTATTAAGTCCTGTTAGAAAACAATCTAGTGCTGCTTGATTATAAAGTTCTATTTTGACTTTCTTAACAGTCTCGTCAGTATTCGTTAGAGAAATGTTATTTATAAGTTGGGCTAATACTTCATTAACTCTACTAAAGAATAATTCAACCGATTGATTTCCTTGAGTTAGCGAGTATAAATGCCGAGCCAAACTATATTCATCTCTCTTATCTGCATAATGCCCTATTAAAATTTCTTTGATGCTATCCCAATTTCTCACTCTACCATACTGATTTAGTACGTCATTTGCTGGACCTATTATTTTTTTTCTAATTTCGTTACTATAAAGGTTTTTTAAATTATCGTCAACTAAACTAAATAATAGACCAACAGCCATATCAACGCTATCGATAAAATTAAACAAATTACTTCTATTGCCGTCATAAGGAATAATTGTTTTAATAATATCAGGGATTTGAAAGTTTTTTAATAAAGTTTCTACTGCGTTAGCTGATTGATCGATAGATACTAGTCTAGGTTGTGCCATATTTTCTAAATTTTCACTTAAATTGTTTGATTCAATATTATTAATAATTTCAATATTATTAGCGAAGTCACAACTACTTGATGTACTTGAATCTGAATTAAACGATAAACCGTCGTTTTTCTTCAGGAATTTAATACTTTTAGCAGTGGGGTAAGGTTTAGGCATCGGAAATCATGCAATAATATAGGAAAGTAAAGACTTACAACAATAGAACTGATGATTTCCACATATCCAGTTGAACCAGCGTACGTGCAGTTCTAGACGTTGACTGAGCGAAGTCGACCTTCTTCACGATAAACCGTCGTGAATTGATGTATCGCCACTACTTCTCGATAAGCCGTCGAGAATGTCGTTGTCCGGGAATATGTTGCTCCAAACCACTGTTGGTGTTCCAGTCGAGTTGTATATTTTATTTGTTTGGTTTGTAGGTTCGGCTCCAAAGTCTTAAAAGACACTCGTAGTTTAACTGTCGCGTTAACTTTACGATGAGCGCTTAGATAGTGGAGGTTTACGAAATTTTCCTGCACTATCCTACCGGCTGCGCCAAATATAAACTCGGCAGAAGTTTATGTTTAAAAAAAAAATTTTATTTCACAAAATACAAATTTTTACAAGAATACAATTTTTTACAATATAATTTGTAATAAAATAATTTACTTTATCACCGCCGCGGTATTCAAGTTAACCATCTGGTATGTAGTTGACTTCGGTAAGACGGATGGTGAGCAACTGCTGTTTGGCCCATTTGTATCGTGACTTATATACGGTTGAATTTCCTGTTACTTTCTGGAATGACATTGGTCGTGTGTCCTGCGGATATACTTAATGAATATAGGTCAGAAGTTGGACTTTCCTTTCACTTGAAATTATACTTGTTGTTTGTCACGTATGCTAATGTTGAATTTAGTGTAATGTGAAGATATTGTTAAATGGCTATATTGTAGTTCATAACTTATATATACCTTAATATTTTTAAATCCCCTTTAATTGATTTAGTTAATTAAAATCAGAAATTTTAGCCTCTTATCACAATCACAAATTCTTTGTTCAATTACTAAATTACGTAAGTGAGTTCAATTTAACACAAACTATAAAGAGCATAACTCGGATTTTTATCTGACGTGTATAATCTTAGATCTAATAATGAAAAGGAATTGGATTAAAATTATCTACTCGCGAGCCGATAGATCACGGATGTCCCTCTCTCTCTCTTTAACATTGGTCGCGCATCATTCTAGCAATTTCTAGGTCGCTAAAATTAATAATTCCCTTTTTTGTTTAATAGATCGTGGTTATGAATTTTTCATATTTTAGCGCCTATTGAAATGTGATTGTGACAGTTGATAATTGTTTACATTTTTAGTTAGTGTACAATTTGAATTGTTTTTTTTTGTTTTATATGAGATTATTAAATTACATTATTACATTTCTGGATTTTTCTATTGACAATGAAATTGTGCTATTTTTATTTTAATTAATTAATTAATTCTTTTTTTTTGACGAATTTTTAGTATGTGGTTTTTAAGAAAAGGTACATTCAGTTTCTTCAGCTGATTTGAAATCTCGGAGGAGGGATTTCGTTACACGCTCCCCGGCCTTTTTGGAAGCTGAATGTACGCCTGTTAACTTTACAGCTATTGTTGTGATATCTTTATTATATATATAATTTTTTGAATACTAAATTGAATTACGTGCTGATTGATTCTGATCTGTCCGATATTTTTTTAATATGTATGTGATTTACTTTACTTGTTTACAAAATTTCTTAATACCTTTTTCTGTTTGTACAGGTGTAACACGCACAGATAGTAGTTGTCGGCGATGATGTAGAAGATGAATGAGTCGACGACTGGACTGGCTGGGAATTTTCGACGGTGTTCGCGTATCGTTGACGACGGGTAGTTATGGTGCTGACGAGCGGACTGACTGTGGTGATCGCTGCGTTATCTTCGTCCGGGCGGATAATACGATGGTGGTAAGTTTTTAAATCGTCTATGTGAGCTCTCGATCGGGCGCCGGTGTCTGGGTCTTCAAGAACTACGGATACCGGTGTAGTGAATTCGATAATCTTCCGCTTGTTCCACCTAGGCAAGAATTTATTGATTACGTCAGGATTAGTATTGTCATACCTGATTCTGCACAACACAATTTGGCCAACTCGGAACTGGTGTTTATCCGATTTCTTGAAATCGTAGTATTTCTTGGCCTTTTGGTGAGCCTTCTGTAGTGCATCGTTGACTTCCTGGGTGGACGGCGTTTCGGGATCTAAGATCCGGTCGAGGTTCCATTGCAGATCCAGGGGTTGATAGATCTTGCGTCCCAAAAACAGTTCGGCCGGAGTGGTATTGATCGACTCGTGATGGTGCGAGTTGTGAGAGAGTTTAACAAAGGGTATGAATTTGGGCCACTCCTTATGCGACGTGGCATATTTTCGTAGCAATGTGGCCATCCCCGAACGTATGTCTCTGTTAACTCTCTCATTCATATTTCCGGACGGCCGGTACGGACTGGTGTATCCAGGTCTAACCCCCCACTGGATTAATAGATTTTGTATAAGTTTCGATCTAAAGCAACTTCCATTATCCATTATACAGATCTTCGGCGGACCGAAGCGGGTAAAAAGGTCCGTCAGGCGTTCTGCGGTCACTTTAGCAGTCTTCCGTTTCGTCGGATATAGCTCGATGTACTTCGTGTAAGCACACACAACCACTAAGCAAAATCGTTGTCCCGTTGAGGCGGTGACGAAAGGACCAATAAAATCCAAGTAAATTTTGTGCCACCCTGTCTCTGGTACGGTAGATGCCATTGGAGCACCCTTGGGTTGATTGGAAAATTTGCACTCCTGGCATACGTCGCATGATCTCACGTAATTGGCGACATCTTTGAACATTCCTGGCCACCAAAATCTTCGTGCTATTGTTCGGTAAGTCACAGTAATTCCACCATGGTTCCTAGTCAGTGTATTATGATAATAATACAGAGCCAATGGACGGACGAACGGGGGACATACCACTCTAGTTCGGTTCCGCTTTCCAACACTCTTTACCAAGAGATTATGTCGAAGTGCGTAGCCTTTCACATTCTCGCCGCGTTGTAAGCGCTGCAGAATGAGCCGGCACTCGGCATCCCTCTGTTGGTATTCTTCGAGTTTTTGGAACGCGGGCGGTATGTCAGACAGCAAGTTAATGTCTTGCATGATGGAATAGTCGTCCGCTTGTTCGTCCGGTTCGTCGTCGTGGAATTCATTGTAAAGTCGGCTCAGTCCGTCTGCTACGAAATTTTTCTCGCCCCTTATCGTTTCTACCTGAAAATCAAATTTGGCCAACGATAATACCCATCGCGTAACCTTCGGATTCGTCTTCTGTGATGTTAACAGAAACTTAAATGCAGCGGAGCCTGTCTGCAATATGAATCGGTTACCGAGCAAATATGTTTTAAATTTCTCTAATGCCCAGACGACACAGAGAGCCTCTAGCTCATAGATCGGGTAACGCGATTCAGTTGTTGCCGTCAGACGGCGCGAACAATCGACGAATTGTTGGTTAGACTTAACCAGAGTGGTATTTATGCACAAAGCTATGCTGATGACATCTGCCTTGTATGTATCGGTAAAGTTGCTAACACAGTTTCGAGCTTAATGGAAAGGGCTCTATACTCTGTAGAGAAATGGTGTCACGAGGTGGATTTGTCAGTGAACCCTGACAAAACCGAGTGTATAGTGTTCACAAGAAGAAGGAATTTGGAAGGGTTCTTTCAGCCTTTCTTCTTTGGAAAGAAGCTCCAAGAAACAGAGTCAATCAAGTATTTGGGAGTTACTCTTGATTGCCCTGGAAGGAGCACATAAATAACAAGGTGACAAAGGCTAATAGCATGCTATGGGCCTGTAGAAGAACCTTTGGAGCCAAGTGGGGCCTAAGACCTAAGATGGTACGGTGGCTCTACACGGCGGTCATAAGGCCTTCTATCATCTTTGCTTCCGAGGTGTGGTGGCCTGGTACTGAGCCTAGCACCGCCAGAACAAAACAAAACCAAATTCAAAGACTGGCTTGTGTAGGAATAACAGGGTCTATACTTACCACTCCCTTGAGCGCCCTAGAGGTGCTACTGGGCTTGCCTCCCTTGGAACTTTTTATTCAAGGAGAGGCGAGGATGACAGCGTATAGACTCTGGAGTATGGGAGGATGGTCATGTAAACATCCTGGGAAAGGACACTCGGCTATATTGGGGGAGCTTCAGAGATCCGTACCCATGGCAAAAATGCCACCGGATCTTATGAGGCCTTTGTACAATTTAGAACCGAAGTACAATGTGATTATACCTTCTAGAGAAGAGTGGATGCCTGATTTGGAGATCTCGAGAGCTTTCAAAGGGCTCATCTGGTATACGGATGGGTTAAAGATGGACTCAGGTACAGGGGCCGGAGTGTATGGGCCCAGAACCAGGCTTTCACTACCTCTAGGTTCTTACGTAACAGTTTTCCAGGCTGAGGTCTTCGCTATCTTGGCTTGCGCAGAACATATATGGGAGCTGTCTGGAATACAAGGGCATATTAACATTTGTTCGGACAGCCAGGCAGCCCTAAAGGCATTGAGAAATGCCAAAACAACATCTAAGCTGGTGTGGGAGTGCCAGAGGATGTTGGATTATGTCGCATCTCGGTACCAAGTGACTCTCTAGTGGGTTCCAGGACATCGGGGTATTGAAGGGAATGAAGCAGCTGATAAACTGGCCAGAGCAGGCTCCAACACCTCGTATGTGGGGCCTGAACCTGTGCTGGGGATTTCTACTCAGAGAATAAGATGCTGTGTCCACAAATGGGTGCAGGATCGACACGGTTCTCTTTGGGAAACTTATAGAGGAGCTAGGCAGGCTCATGACTTTATAACTGGGCCGTGCGAATCGCTCACTAAAGTGCTTCTGTCGCTCGAGAGGAGACATCTGCAGGTACTGGGCTTATGCACAGACGCAACCTGCAGGAAATGTGGCGGGGAGGAGGAGTCCTCCTACCATATCTTGTGCAACTGTGATGCACTGTCGCGGTTAAGGCATCGACATCTAGGGTTCAGTCACCTGACCCCAGAACTTATCAGGGAGATCAATGTGAAGTGCTTGCTTTCCTTTATCAAGGGGCTTGACTTCATTTGATTTTTCCCTCTTAGTTTAAGGGGGCACAAAGGGTCCAACTAAGTGGCCTACGTGCAGTGGACCCCTCATGGGGCTCACACCCTACTCTTTCGTTTATTCATTCATTCTTGTGCGCGAAGATTAGTGGACTTCCTTCAAGCGGTGAACTGTGTCATTACCCAACAGTGACACCATTTCTCTACAGAGTATAGAGCCCTTTCCATTAAGCTCGAAACTGTGTTAGCAACTTTACCGATACATACAAGGCAGATGTCATCAGCATAGCTTTGTGCATAAATACCACTCTGGTTAAGTCTAACCAACAATTCGTCGACAACTAGACACCAGAGCAGCGGAGACAGGACGCCTCCCTGCGGACAGCCCCTAGGTACGGTAAATCTCACATAAATCTCACTGAGACTCACCTCCGCTCTACGGCCCTCCAAGGAAGCGCAGATCCATTTCACTATAGTTTGTATTAACTCCATGCCGTTCTAGCCCATCCTTAATTGACACCAATGAAGTGAAGTTAAACGCTCCCTCGATGTCCAGAAAGGTAGCCATGGCGATCTCCTTATCGTCCAGACTCTTCTCTACACGTACAACGAGCTGATGAAGAGCTGTCTCTACAGACTTCCCCGCCTGATAGGCGTGTTGATTTGCGTTATGCTGAAAGCTGGTTGTTTTAAAAAGGTAAGAAAATACTCAATTGTTTCCACTTAACACATATATTTACAAACGAAAAACTTACTATTACAATTTCTTATCTTCAATTATTTCAATTAAGGACTATTTAACTACCAAATAAATTATTTACAATGATAATTTATTATACTGCTTGTTTTCAGTAAATGAAAGGGCGTCAGATATTTTTAACATCATGTTTTGGAATTTACCCAAATTTGTGAGTATCCAAAAATGACGGACAGGCCAAACGCGGAGTTGAAAAAAGAACTGTTGCGGACAATTTAGTGGTAAATATTTATAGTCGGACTGACGGGTCAATCAGCGGCTAATCTGTATTATTCGTAATTTGTAGTGTGAAATTCTATTGTGAATAGCCAAAATATGAAAAATCTTAAAACTGGAAAAACGTGGTTTGTATGGCAACCTGACCGGTGATCACGTGATGTGACGTCAGTGCCTAATGACAATGTTGAGAGCGAGCGGAATTACGGGTGTGTCTAATGTGTTATGTAATTTGACAATAGCGGTAAATTTGTGTCGGATTGTCTAAACTGATTATCTGAATTAACAGTGTGAATTTCTTTTTCTTTTTTACGAGAATGCCGAGTTAACTGATTTTAAGTAATCTCGTCAGATAATTTTTTGAGAGAATATACACCTTGATTTAATTATTAGTGATCATTGACTTTGCATGACCAATATGAAACCGTTCAATCAATGTTCGATCATGATCATTTTAAGTAAAATTAAATGTTCAGTTAAGTTTCATACCTGAATTCCGGACGATAATTCGATATATATACCTTAATATTTTTAAATCCCCTTTAATTGATTTAGTTAATTAAAATCAGAAAATTCTAGCCTCTTATTACAATCACAAATTCTTTGTTCAATTACTAAATTACGTAAGTGAGTTTAATTTAACACAAACTATAAAGAGCATATCTCGGATTTTTATCTGACGTGTATAATCTTAGATCTAATAATGAAAAGGAATTGGATTAAGATTATCTACTCGCGAGCCGATAGATCACGAATGTCCCTCTCTCTCTCTCTCTTTAACATTGCTCGCGCATCATTCTAGCAATTTCTAGGTCGCTAAAATTAATAATTCCTTTTTTTGTTTAATAGATAGTGGTTATGAATTTTTCATATTTTGGCGCCTATTGAATGTCATTGTGACAGTTGATAATCGTTTACATTTTTAGTTAGTGTACAATTTGAATTGTTTTTTCTTGTTTTATATGAGATTATTAAATTACATTATTACATTTCTGGATTTTTCTATTGACAATGAAATTGTGCTATTTTTATTTTAATTAATTAATTAATTCTTTTTTTTTTTGACGAATTTTTAGTACGTGGTTTTTAAGAAGGGGTACATTCAGTTTCTTCAGCTGATTTGAAATCTCCGAGGAGGGATTTCGTTACACTAGTTGAAGAATTACTATCTGCATATGAGTCGATGGGTTGCAATATGTCATTAAAATTGCACTATTTACAGGCGCATTTGGACTTTTCCCCAGAAAACTTAGGGGCAGTTTCCGATGAACACGGAGAAAGGTTTCATCAAGACATTGGACACTTTGAAAAACGGTTCTCTGGGAAGTGCGTGAAACTCCCACAGACCAATACAAGAGAAAAGCTACCTCCAAGTAAAACCACCCTCTGTATGTGGATCCGATGACTAGTATCTTCAACAAGAAAATGTGAGTAAAAATTAAATTTTATTAAATTAAAAAATTTGGAAAATTTACAAAATATATCAATACTCTCTTAACGTACACTTTTAGTTCTGAAGAACCATATAAAGTGTGATACTATTGCACAATATCGTATTATAGCTATACCAGACTGATAAAAAAATGAAATTTCCCAGATAAGGAGGTGTGACCTACCCCTCAAAAATGGTGGGTGATGGAGCAAAACTAAGACCAGATTCGGAATCAGGGGGTCAAAATACATAAAGATCACTTATTAAAGTCCAAGGGGAATTTTTGATGCAGACCAGTGTAATATTAAAGAAGCAAACATCATAGAAGATAGCGAATCATCATTCGCAAGTCCGATTATATTAGTGCGAAAACGGGATGGAAAATATCGATCACAGAAAAGAATCAGGTCACAGAAAAGAATCATTATCCGATGCCTAGAATTGACTGATGATCAGTTAGATTTATTAAGAAATAAGAAGTATTTTACTAGTTTGGATCTCATCCGTGGATATTACCAAATTGTCGTGAATATATCGTCCAGACGTAAAACTGCATTCATAACACCTGGCGGTCATTATCATTAGCGGATACCATTCGGGCTATGCAACGCGCCCGCTTTTTTTCAAAGATTAATCAGTTGTGTGCTTGGGAATTTGAAATAAACGACCGCCTTAGCTTACCTAGACGACATTATTATTTCATCGAAACCACTGAAGAAAGGAAAGAAAATTTAAAACAGATACTGACCATTTTGGAACAAGCAAATTTGATGTTGAATCTTGAAAAAGTGTAGTTTCTTAATGGAAAAGCGGAATATCTTGGTTTTGAAATATTGAGCAAGGGGATCGAACCAGGATGATGAAAAATATAATGCATTGAAAAGTACCCAGCTCTATCAAGTATCAAGGAAGTACGCAATTTCGTAGGATTGGCGAGTTTTTTTCGTCGTTTCGTACCAAACTTTGCGTTAAAAAAAGAATTTCAGTTGGGAAGAACAACAGAGGGAAACGTTCCAAAGAATTAAGCAGTGTTTATGCAGCAAACCTGTTTCAGCAGTCTATGACCCAGAAGCACATATCGAAGTGCACACGGATTCGTCGGTTATAGGATTAGGAATTGTGTTTTGCAACTGCTATTATAGTCGCAAGATAACCAATGATGACGCCAAATACCCCTCATACGAGTTAGAAGCACTAGCGATTGTTACTGCCCAGGAAAGATTTAGAGTATGATTTTGTTATCGAAACCGACTGCAATAGTCTTCGACTGTTAGCTAACAAGAAAGATTTCAGTCCGCGAATAGGAAGATGGTTTATTTGTTTGTCTGAGTTTAATTACACGATTAAACATTTAAGTGGGAGTAGTAATGTGATTCTTGATAGCCTAAGCATAAATCCGGTAAATAAAGGAGAAGATGTACCATTAGTGGGTCTACCAATAATGGGAATTCACGTGAACACAGACTGGATAGCCGCAATGCAGCGTAATTCAGATGAAATTTTGGCAATTAGAGATAAGCTTGAAGCAGGGGATGCTGAGACACATCAGAAGTTGACTATGATTAATGCTGGAGTATATCGACACAAGAAGGGAAATTTCAAATTGTATGTTCCAATGTAATTACGAGGAGAATTAATTAGTAAAACTTATAAATCACTTACACATCTTGACGTAGAGAAAACTTTGGCCAAATTGAAGGAAACGTATTATTTTCCGAAAATGGAAGATGCAGTGACGAAGTATATAAATAGGTGTACAAAATGCCTTTATTATAAAACGCCTCGAGGTAAACAACCGGGAGTTTTGCATCCTTTAGAAAAGGGGATCACACCGTTCTAGTCCGTACACATCGATCATCTAGGTCCTTTCGTGAAAACAAGTAACAGTAACAAATATGTGTCAGACATTATTGATGGATTTAGTAAATACACGGTATTGAAAGCGGTTACTGACGTGGGAGCCGAGGATACGGTGAAATTTTTTTATAGAATTTATGGCACATTATGGTTGACCATAGGGTAACAGCTTTTACCTCAGATTTATTTCGACAGATGTGCGAATATTATGATATTTGGCATGTGAAAATTGCGTCACAGTCATATCATTCAAATGGTCAAATAGAACGTCTGAATAGTGTTATTTCGTGTCTAGCCACCAGTTGCGGAGCCGTTGAGAAAGACGATTGGGATATTAAATTATTGAATATGCAATCGGCAATAAACAACAGTCAACATAAGGTCACGAAACGCGCACCATCATAAATTATTTTTAAGTATAATGGAACTAATTTTCGAATTTAATGGAAAAAAGATGCCGAAATGTATAAAAAGTTAAAAAAAAAAAGTTAAATTTTTCATTCAATTTTGTTCATTCAATTTTGCTCCTTTAATTTTTTTCTGACATTTTGAACAAATCAGTCGATAGACCAATCTGCCGATTTGCAGGGTTATTGGGGGTACAGTGAGGTATAAAATTTCGTAAAAATATTAGATTCCCCATCAATATTCGCAAGGATGCGGACAATTTTTCGCAATAGGGAAAAAAGTCCCTTTTTTCACATTTTTCAGCTTAAAATTAAGGATGAAAAAATTTTTTCCTAAAGTACGCGGCACAACTTTGTAGGAACTTTATTCCAGATGACAAAACTGGCCTTCAATTTTCTGTCCGATCACTGGTTACTAAGATATCGATGGTTAAAGCAAAAAGGATCCTTTTGCATTCAAAGTTGGATATCTCCGGGACAATTCAACATAGAGAAAAATTAAAAAAAGAAAATTGAAGTTGAATAAACAGGCTATCAAGTCGATGCCATGGCTTTATTTTAAAAAAAGTTTTCAAGCCCGTAGACCGAAAAAAAGAGCAAAAAGTTTTCAATTTTTGTGTTATTCTTTAGAATTGCTCGATAACTGTCACTCTTAAAAACTTTTGGACGAAAAATCTCAAAACTAGAATCTTGGAGCTTCGAAATGCTTTTTTTATCAAATCTATGTGACCATTTTTCACGTAAGTACAGCCCTTCGTAAATCACTAAAAAATTAATATTTTTTTTTTGCTCCCTTAATTTTTTGTAGTAGTATATGCATATTTTAATAAGAAAACGTAATTCGATAAGATTTAATTCCACAAGTTTTTTTTTATTTAAAGTTAGCAGCGAATACGGTATCCCATGTATTTAGCATAGGACAGTATCGCCAACTTAACTTCCTCCCTTACACTTTCCTAACAACCTTAAAAATTTATTTTTAACATAAAAAATCGAAAACGTATGTGTTTTCGATTCATATGGGATACGTATTGTATTTTATGCAGCAATTAAAAGATTAAAAACTATCCATTTATTAAAAGAAATTTTAAAAATTTTTGGAAAGGAAACAAATTTTTTATTTAAGATAAATATATCTTACAATTGTCAAACATAAATAGGAGTATAATTTAAATCTGTACAGTCCATAAGACTAATGTCGTATTTAGTGAATTTTCTTATGTTTTAGATTTTCTTTTTCTGTTTTCATACCTGCCTCTTGCTTAAATTACTATTTGCTTTTCTTATTAATTTTTTATTTATTAAAAATTTTTTAATTAGAACTTTTTACTGTTGGCTTTTTATGATTAAATATAGTGTAAGTTTACAAATCCTATTAATTATGTTGGAATATGGGCAAAAACTGTTATCAGGCAGGTGCTCAATATCGTAAAAGAAAGGCAAAAAGAGACGTGTGCCTCTTTTCTAAAATTATTTATTCTATTTCCAATTCACTACCTTTTGTTAAATTAGCTAAAGCTGCAGAAAGAACTTTGTTTATTTTGATAACAACATTCTGAAATAAGTATAACATTTTTGTATCTTTTATCAACCTTTAAATTTATAAAGTCCACAAGACAAGTTGTAAACTCATTAGCTGTAACGCCCCCATCACCTTCGTGCCAAACATACAAATGTACTTCTCTGTCGTTATTAACATATAAAGTTATAAATGTGAAGCTTTCGTTTGTAGTATTGTACAGATACTTTTATTTTTGGAGATAATAAAACACTTTCGACATCCATAGATACAGTTAAAACTTCTAAAAAGCATAAAGGTTGTGTCTCTTCTTTAGAACGGTATGCTTCCTCTTTTATTTGCTTGTGCTCTTCGTAAACATCTGATTCAACATTTTCTTCCTTGAAAGCTATGGAAGTGTCGCACTAATATGTCCGTAGCTTAAATATAGATATTTTTTCTCTTTTTAGCACACGAATGAATAATTTACGCTTTGCTGCTACTTGACCATTTCGATTGCACTATTTCTGATACACTTTGAATATACGTGTCTTGGCTTTTAAATATGTCTTCTATATAAACTTTAGTGCTACTACACCTGCAGTAGTGACTGGGCACCTTTGGCAACAGAAAAGTATTTTCTTTATTTAAATTTTTATATAGTAGCGTATAAGTTGAGCCTTCAATGTGCAGATGGTCCTCATTGAGATAATGTAGCTCTAAAAATCTACATGTATAGTTCCTATTACGTTTCAGTTGGTTTGCATCCTGACTTTCGAATAAGGCTGCTTGCCCTAATTTATTAAAAATAATCATATAATTGGGAAACCAAATTAAATTTTATATCATTTGATTCAGCGTTATTTAAAGCCAATAGACGACTGTAACAAATTATTGGAGCAATTCCATTTATAAGTCGATCACCCAAAAATGGCATGTTCGCCAAATTTAATTTCTCTTTGTATATAATAAGTTTAAGATGTATTATGAACTCGAGTATTATTGAATTATCTTTTATTTTGTTGGAGTTATAATTATTCATTGTTGCGTTCAAGGTCACAAAATAAGGATTCCCCAAAATATTTTATCAATTTTTTCAGAGTCTAAGAATAATTAAAAAATGATTAGAGTTTAATTTTTGATTCAGTGGAGTGCACATCGTTTAATTGTTATTGTGAATTAGTTTATAAACGCACGGGTCGGATTACCGTGCTATTATATAAATACTTACTATTATACATCTTTATTAATATCAAAATTTACTATACATAGTAGTTACGCGACCACTATGGCCTTACGAATAAACACCATTTGGTGTAGTTTCGTACAAGATAATACAGAAAAACCAACAGTTAAAGACTTTTTTTTCAATTTCAAATATTATCGAGTGCTTGTGAAACACTACTACGTATGACAGACTTTTGTCTGCATTTTAAACACACGTAGTATTCATATGTTCACTTATCGTTCAGCTAAACTGAAACTTTAAGCACTCGACTTCCTTGGTTAACATAACCAAAAACCACATATGTAAATTATCTGGATCGGCCGGGAATCGAACCCAGGATCTCCTGGTAACTAGCCAGGTGTGCTATCCGTGCTTCCTTTAATTTACATATGTGGTTTTTGGTTATGTTAACCAAGGAAGTCGAGTGCTTAAAGTTTCAGTTTAGCTGAACGATAAGTGAACATATGAATACTACGTGTGTTTAAAATGCAGACAAAAGTCTGTCATACGTAGTAGTGTTTCATAAGCACTCGATAATATTTGAAATTGAAAAAATTGTAACTGCTTCTCGCGTTATAGAGAGTACATACACATAGGTGGTTGAATGTTGTCTGTATCGGACGCCTACCGAGCAAAGGACCGGTGGTGTAACGGATAGCACACCTGGCTAGTTACCAGGAGATCCTGGGTTCGATTCCCGGCCGATCCAGATAATTTTTTCAATCACTTTGTGATTTTTAATTTACGTTAAAGACTTATTCAACTGGATTTATACTACAGTGAAACCTATTTGTATTAACTTAACTTAACTAAACCTTAACTAAACCTAACGGATTTTTCATAAAGTTTGCTGAACCTACTGTGTGTGAAGAAATAATTCAGAACTTACAAGGTGAAGGGAAAATAAAAACAGAAAATGGTACTATAGTCAAGATAAACATTCAGCAAGCTGGTATCGGCTTTAAACGAGTCAGAGTTCTCAGACTACCTTTTGAACTACCCAATCAGGACATCAATGTGGCCCTTAGTAAATATGGAAAGATGTTATCAATCGAGGATGAATTTTGGCCAGAAGAATATACTCGGACAACCAAACCCCTAAAAAACGGAAACAGAATAGCTAAGTGTCTCTTGAGGCAACATATTCCTTCTTTCATTATTATAAATGGTGCTAGAGCCATGATATCATACGAAGGTCAACCTAAAACCTGCGCCTATTGTGGGAATCTTGATCACTTAATAACAGCATACAGCAAACGTTTGTCGAAAAATAACAAACCAATCTATAGTTCCGTTATAAGTGATAATATTGAGAGAATACCGGCCACAGTACCTATTCCCAGTATTGTAGAAGAAAACAACTGTTTGATTACAGAAACAAATATATTGAGAACGCTTCTCACAAACCCAGAACCAGAAACAAATACGTTAGAAGCAGAAACTGCTTCACAAGGAAATAAAAGAGAATACCATTCAACTTCTAGTGATGATTCAGCACCCACCCCAGAAACAATAGATAAAAACGTCAAAAATGATGCATTAACAAACCCACTCACTGTATCTACAATTGATAAACAGACTCCTAAACGTGTAAAAACCCGAGATAAAATAAACTTCGATAATTACATAGAGTCTTTTAGAAACGAAATAGATGTGTCATCTGCAAATTACGTTATTTCCGCAGAACAATTAAAGAAATTTTTAAGCGAGGCTCAAGATACAAGAAATATATTAAAAGTAGCAAACACTTATACTAAAGATACTTCTATACTTAATGAAATGCTAACAATGCTGCATAAACATGAAAAAATGGAACGACCAGCAAAAATTCGGCTAACTGAAATTTGCAACAGAATAAAATAAGAACTTGAATTATCCTATTTATTACCAACAAATACAGTTGAAAATCAGTCAGTTGAAAATTCTGAAGATGACGAATACTAGCTCTCCAACTTCAAATCTAATCACGCAAATAAATAGCCAACCAATGAACTACAAACACAATATTATACAGTGGAACATTAATGGTTTTTATAGTCGCTTAGAAGAAATGAAACAGTTGATTCAGAACTTTAATCCCATTTGCCTTTGTTTACAAGAAAGTCATCTTTTACCCCATCAAACCACTAATATAAACCACTACGTAGTGTACCGTAAGGACTTTACGGACGCTATGAGAGCCTCTGGAGGAGTAGTGACCGTGATAAATAAAAAATTCTTCTCAAAACAAGTGCAAGTTCAAACTAATCTGCAGGCTATAATCGTTGAAATTTATCTCAGTGGTAATAGAAGAATGAATATTTGTAATTTGTACCTGCCACCAGGCGATTTAGATCAACAAGAATTACAACAGCTGTTTTGTCAAATATCCAAACCCGCAATAATTCTTGGCGACTTTAATGCCCATAATTTACTATGGGGCTCATCTAGAATTGACACCCGAGGACTCTTCATAGAAAAACTATTCTTGGAACACGACGACTTGGTCTTACTAAATGATGGGGAACCGACTCACCTGTGTCTGTCAAATGGAACTCTAACAGCGATTGATCTAGCTTTTAACAGTCAATCAATTGCTTCCGAAATAACTTGGGAGGTACATCAAAATACCTGCTCTAGTGACCATTTCCCAATATTTATCGGTATGAAAACAAACTACAATCTAACAGCAAAAAGAAATCCTCGCTGGCTTGTAAAAAAAGCAAATTGGGAAAAATTTACTGAGTTAACAGAAATGAATCCTATTGTGATTACTGACATTGATAAATCCATAGAACACTTGAATAATTTTATTTTAAACATCGAAAAAGATACTATCCAGCAATCAAGTAGTAAACCAGAACACGCCCCACTACCCTGGTGGTGTGAAGAAATTAACGTTGCAATTAAACTTAGAAAGCGAGCATTGCGAAGGTATCGGAAAGTCAGAAATTCTGAAAATTTTATAGAATTTAAAAAGATGCGAGCAAAAGCTAGAAATTTAATTAGAACCAAAAGAAAAGAATCATGGGAACATTTCATTAAATCAGTAATTAGCACCATGGATACAAAAACTATTTGGAACAATATCCGTAAACTCAATAGAAAAGACGAACAGAGTCACATAAGCTATATTCAGTCTGGCGAAGACATTATTACAGATGTAAATGAAATTGGCAACCTTTTCACAAATCATTTTTCCTCAGCATCGAGTACGCGAAATTATGAACCATCATTCATTCAACACAAGGAGCTGATCGAAGGTATCCCATTACTTTATGAAAGTAACAACATCGAAGAATACAATTTAGATTTAACAATGACGGGACTTGAAAATGCTCTCAACTTATCGAAAAACACTGCCCCTGGGCCAGACAACGTCCATCCCTATATGTTATCTTACTTACATCCTACAGCTAAACAAAATTTACTAACTATATTTCAATTTATTTAGAAAAACGATGTCTTTCCAAAAATTTGGTGCACATCAATTATAATTCCAATTATAAAAAGAACTAATAAACAAATATTTTCTTCGCAAAAATACCACTTTTATTTTGAAACTGTGACAATATTGTCACAGTGAAAATGAACTGACGGTTCGAAACAATATTGTCACAGTTTCAAAATAAAAGTGGTATTTTTGCGAAGTAAAATATTTGTTTATTATTTACAAATATGGAATACCATAAAGTAACGCTCAAATCTATTAATATTATAAAAAGTCGAAAACTACCGCCCTATCTCGTTAACCAGCTGTGTGCTAAAGATTATGGAACGCATAATAAACAACTTCAATGGATAATAGACAAATTACATTCTGCACAACAATCAAAACGGTTTTCGTGGTAACAGATCTACGATTGATCACCTAGTGAAATTGGAAAGTGAAATTTGTAGGGGTTTCCAAAATAAAGAAAATATCTACACAATCTTCTTCGATATATCTCGAGCGTTCGATATGACCTGGCGACATAAAGTGATTACTAGCTTAATTAAAGTTTGACTACGTGGATACTTAGTAAAATTTATTATCAATTTCTTAAAAGAGCGATTTATCTGTACTCGGATTGGGAATTATACGTCTTCTTTTCAAATACAAGAAAATGGCTTGCCGCAAAGTTCGATTTTAAGCCCAACTTTGTTCTTAATCGCTATAAATGGTATCGTAGATAATCTACCGCATCCAGTAATGTCATACTTATACGCTGATGATTTAGCCATTTCATTAAGATCTGGCAATGATAGAATCGCTGCCATAGTTTTGCAAAATTCTTTATTGAAATTTGAAAACTGGTCTAACAAAAACGGTTTGAAATTCTCAATCGATAAAACCAAATGTGTTATATTTCATAAGAAAAGGCAACAGCCTAGAGAACTAAGTTTAAAATTATACAATAGAGAACTTCAGTTTTCAAACCAACATACCTTTTTAGGGATGACTTTGGACAAACATTTAACATGGGTTCCACATCTTTAAAACTTAAAAGCAAACTGCCTTAAAACCATGAATGTTTTAAAAGTTATCAACGGGAAACACAACGGAGCTGATAAACAATGTTTACTTAAACTTTACCAAACCCTCATCCGATCTAAACTTGATTATGGCTGTGTGGTATATTCTTCAGCGAAAGCAAGTTACCTACAAATGCTTAATCCAATTCATAACTTGGGAATTAGAATCGCAATCGGTGCCTATCGTAGCTGCCCTATTAGCAGACTAAACTGTGAAGCAAGCCCACCAAATTTAGAAGATCGAAGAAATTACTTAATGTTCAAGTATGTCTTAAAAATTTTCAGCCTTCCGGAGCACCCTAACCATAATCTCATTCAAAAACCACCACAACCCTCCGTTTTCTGCCTACATCCAAAATATCCCAAACCTCTACCTATACGCCTAATTAAAATCTCAAGATCTTACGGATACAACTTCCCAAAAATAATAACCAAACCCAGCCGAAATTCTGCTCCCTGGAACAGACCAGCTTTCACGGTTTACTGGAACTTAGCAAAATACTCCAAATCTGTAACCACTCCAGAGATTTACAAATCGGAATTTATCGACTTAACAAGTTCCCTACCAGATTATCAGATTGTCTACGCAGATGGTTCAAAACATGAGGATGGAACCGCCAGAAGTGCAGTTTATTCCAATAACATTGTGCTGAAATATAAATTAAGCAATACATGTAGTTCATTTACTGCAGAACTAGACAAAGCAATAGAGTACATAAACGAAAACGGTACCAACTCCAAAAAATATTTAATTTGCTCGGACTCTCAGAGTGCTCTAAGAGCCTTACAAGCTTATAATAGCGAACATCTTACTGAAAATATAAAATGCTTAATTGAAACAGCCAGAAATAAGGAGATAGTGATCGCACTGGCCTAGGTCCCAGGCCATATTGGCATAAATGGTAACGACACCGCTGATCAACTCGCCAATGAAGCACGCGCCTGTCCAAACAAAATCGAAGAGATCACCTTAAGATATTCTATATCGGAATGTAAATGTGTAATAGTTAATGCATGGCAACGTAAATGAAATACTACTCGTGATAAATTTGGCCGTATAAAACCCTTGGTAAAAAATCTGACCTATCCATTTATATATTCTCGTCAAGAAGAAGTTGCGATAACTAGGTTAAGAACTGGCCATACATCACTAACGCATGGGCATCTCTTTAAGAAAGAAAATCCGAAATTATGCGAAACGTGTAACGTGGAATTAACCGTTGATCACCTTCTTACGGAGTGTACAAAAATTATACCTATTCTGAGATCTATGGGGGTATATACAACCGAACTCAGGGAGTTACTCGTACCAGGTAGCCCAACATTAAATACTGTACTAAGATGTCTAAAAAATTTGAATATTATCAAAAAACTATAAAAACCAATTCAAGTTTTACTGTATATTTTTCAAATTACTTTATAAATTGCCATAATCATAATAATTAGACAAACAATGCTATTACCTAATTGTTTATTTGTAAATCTTATTGTTAGATTTAAAGTATTACTTTTATTACATACAAATATTTCTGTTTTTGTCGAAACTAGTCAACTTAAAATGTTTGTAATGTATTATTTAAGTTTTTGATATTTTTGAACTGTACCTATTTATGTATTTATTTTAGTGTATATAGCCTTAGTAGCTAAAACACTTAATAAATAAAAAAAAAATGATTACATGTGCCGTTGAATGTACTTTACATACACTTTCAATCAGACCAATTTCCGTCCCAATATCTGCACATATATTGAAGTAATCGCAACTTCTATTTTTTTCTTTAATCGCTTATACTGAAAATACCTTATCTTCGATTTTCGATTTTCTTTTTTTTAAATGAAAGTACTCAGTCCCCTCTATAACATGGTACTCGATTTTCTTGTTTTTTTTTTTTTTTTTTTTTTTTTTTTTTTTTTTTTTTTTAGCTTTACGGAGTTTACGGGGCTTAATTTTAAAAAATACGTGATTTTTTAACTAAATTACTAAGTATATTAAAATTTGAATAGCATATATGAAAACTACAGGAAAAATACTAGTTTACCTGTTTTTGCTCAAAGTTGTAATTTAAAGTCTAAAATCTCAAAACTGGACAGCTAACTTGAGGTGCCAGTAGTAATTTTGCTGACAATCAGTAAAGTTCGTAAGGAATGTGTTTTTTGTACATATATAACTGTTTTATGTGTATGTATCTGAAACTGAAAATAAATAAAAAGAGATTTTTATAGTAAAAAAATTGTTTTATTTACACAATATTCTTAATGCTATTATTACATATAATACTTATTTCTAAACTAAAATTTTATAAAATTATAATTTGAAAAAAGTGCACATTTTTATTTCTGTATTATGTTTCTTATTCACTAAAATCAAACAAAATTTTTTTGTCTTTACGATTGTACATATAATATATTGTTATTACTGACATTGTATACACATATTTATGGAAAAAATCTTATATTAAAACTTTCACGTTACTCGTTAACACTGAATATTCAACTAATCTTTCGTGGATAATAAGACAGTATGCGGTTGTTTTTTCTGCTAGTGCTTCTTTAAATGTGAATTCTAATCGCAAATCCACTGGACCCGTTTTTAATGAATCATTTTGACGACTAGCGTCAAACACCACAATAGGGGCTTTTGTACGAAATTCGTTGTATGTTAGCATCGGCTCCGAACGTCGTTGATAATATGCGTTTTGGAAATTTGTATACATATCATATAATTGTGCATATTTCATTCGATCAAAATCGGTTGAGATGTCATCATATGGATATACTTCAGAATTTAAAAACAGTTTTGCCTTAATTAATTTACAGTGGCCAAATTGATGAACCACACCAGTTGCAATATCTCTACGATTTGTCTGAAAAGCTAGTATTACAAATCTAGGCTTTTCTAATTGGCTCGATATCTTTACTGTCCATGAGTGATCTGTTGCTTTTGGCAAAGATGGATATTCATGTAGTTCCCAACAACGAAAAGGTACCGTAATCGTTTTATTAGTATTAATAATCTTCATGAGATGTAATTTTTGTTTATCACAAACTGAAATGTGAGGCACTCTCCACTGAATTTTTAAAATTTTACTTTAACATCTCTTCCACCCTGTTTTTTAGTATAATAATTTGTATCATCTCTTGAACCAATTAAAACTAGTTCATGTCTTGAATTTATCATAATTTTTTTTTTATAATCTTCACAAAATCCAAAAATCAATTTTAGTGGTATAGATATTTGACAACTATAACTCCAATCTACTATTTGAAGTCACAAGAATAAGTAACAACCAGAATAGTAACAGAAACAGAAGAAACGATAGTCAGGTAGATTTTGATGCTCGAGGTTTGGAAGAAATTGGAAGAATATGTTAGTACAAGCAGTTAAATTGTTCTTCCAGAGCAGTAGTGTATTTTAAAATAGGATTTCGTTACAAATTTGAATTGTAAATTTTTAAAATTAGGGGAGACTGTTGTACCAAGACCATAGTGTACCTTGGACCACTTTGAATATCTGGATTGTGCTGCTATCTAGGAGGCTGTTAATGAACCACGTCCATCACTATGATGTATTCAGTTGTCATTTTGAGCGAAACTAGTTTAAGTTGTCTTTTGTATAAACAGCGACAAAAAATTTTTTTAAGTGTTCAAAGTAAATTTTTTGAGCTGCATTCGAGTGTGAATATCACCTTAATGTGTACGTAAGAATTTTCTGGTGCGGAACACCTAGATAGCGTATTTTCTGGTGAGTAAAATGATTACTTTTTTTTGTTTATTGGTTGAACGGTTTTGTCTAGGCAGCCATATTTGTTATGAACGAGACCATCGTGTACCTTGAGGTCAACTAACATCGTGTACCTTGAACCGGTGCACAGTGGGCCATATCATAAATCTGACTGATCAAAAATCTTACGTTTGTGTCAATCGTTTACATGATATTTTTTAGATGAAAATGGATAAAGATGAACTCGAAAGAAAATAATTGACCTCACTTCCGCTTTATATTTTGTAAAATATAAAATTTGTGTAATGTTTTAGAAAAATACTATAATAACTCATTTAATAAACAGTGTATTAATAAAAAAACTGAAATAAAAAAAAATCGATTACTCAAACTGTGGCAAAAAGTGGCAAGTGAGTTAGGCAAATCCTTAAAGTGAATGAAAAGGTTAGTGAAGCCATATAATATATTTGAGGTTCCAGTAGGTTCCAAAAAAGATATAATTGTTTTAAGAATGAGTAATTAAGTGATTTACACGTAAAGTTTTATATAAACTGAAACGTTTTTAAATGCGCTAAAAAAATATTTATTTGCAGTAAAAAAGTGCCCTAACCTTTTTTAATAAGTCCATAAAGGAGAAGTTCAAGTGACGTGATCGGACGGTGGGTTGGCTGGTGCTTCACTGAAAGTAAACTATAAACTGATAAAACTACAAAAAGAATTTACCTGATTTATTAACCGCTACGTTATCTCCAGACATTCAATACCCACTTTATCTTTTATATTTCTTTTCAGTGGCTAAATAGCTATTCGGAAATATCAGTTTCATCGTATTTGTAAAAAATTAAAATTTTGATTTTTGATCAGTCAGTTTTATGATATGGCCCACTGTGCGGTGGCTCACGGTACAAGATATTAAATTATATTTTTTATTTTCATTTCAGACATTTAGATTCCATTCAAACATGCCCAGAAGCAAACAAGGAATAAAGCGTAAGCCAGTAGATAATGAATGTTTAAAAAAAGCACTTGAAGCTGTGAATACAGATGATCCGAAAAAAAAATTGACCTATCGAGAAGCAGCAAAAGTGTTTAAAATTAGTAGGTCTACATTAACAAGGCATCTACAGAAATTTAAAAATTCAGAAAACACTGATTTTCAGTATTCTGCTAACTATGCAGTTAAGCAAGTATTTTCGAAGGAGGAGGAGTTAAGCCTTATCGCGTACATTAAGAACGTTGCTAAAATGCAATACGGTTTATCTAAAAAGGGTGTAAGAGTTTTGGCTTTCAAATTTGCAAAAGCTAACAACAAGAAAATTCCTGACACATGGAATAAAGAAGAAATCGCAGGTGAAGAGTGGATGAGAGGATTTTTGAAGAGGCATTCAGGAGAGCTGTCAATTCGCAAGCCGGAAGCCACCAGCTTAAGCCGAATGACAAGTTTCAACAAAACTAATGTTGAACTATTTTTTAATAACATTAAAGAGGTGCACCGAAAATACGTCCCATCCCACCTGAAAAAATTTGGAATTTAGATGAAACAGGTTTGAGTACAGTCCAAGGACAATCCCGAATATTTGCTCCAAAAGGAGTGAAACAGATAGGCAGTGTCACATCGGCCGAAAGAGGATCTTTAGTTACAATGATTGCTGCGGTGAATGCAATTGGCAATTCGTTGCCGCCCATGTTGATTTTGCCGCGGGTACATTTTAAAGAGAGAATGCTGTTCGGTGGACCAGTAGGGTGTATTGGAACGGCAAATCCATCAGGTTGGTCCAACGAAGAATCTTTCATTAAGTTCTTGGACCATTTTTTGCGTTTCGTCAAAAGCTCAAAGGAAGATCGGGCCATGTTAATTTTAGATAACCATGAAACGCACCTTTCTCCAGAAGTTCTTGATAAGGCGTCTGATGCAGGTATTGTGATGGCTACTTTTCCACCTCACACAGGCTACAGCCTTTGGACCTGTCTGTTGACGGTCCATTGAAAACATATAACCAGGCTGTTGAAGCATGGCTTCTCAACAATAAAGGGAAAACCTTTGATATTTACAGTGTTGCGGAGACTTTAGGTACAGCATATCCACGAGCATTTACTTCAAATAATATTTTGTCTGGCTACCGTAAATCAGGAATATTTCCTTTCAATGAAGCAACTTTTACTGAAGATGATTACCTCTGCTCTTATGTGACTGACAGGCCCTTAAAAACGCCAGTTATTGGTTGTTCTGTAGTCCCTGAGCCCTCTACTTCTTCAACCTTTGTATCTTGCTCTTCTGCAATCTCTGAATCTTCCTCTGTGTCCAGACCCTCTACTTCTTCAGCCTCTGTAACCTGCTCTGTTTCTGTCCCTGGATCTTCTTCAATTCCTAGCTCTTTTGTATCTTCAGCACACGAAGCCTGTTCTTCTTTATCGCATGGGCCTTCAACTTCTACAGCTCCTGAAACATTTGTAACACCAAATAATAAAAAGAAGATAAAAACATTCGTCACCCCTGAGGAAATGCAGCCCTATCCTAAAGACGAAGACCGCAAACAGATAAAGAAAGGTAGAAAACCTGGCAAAACCATGATTGCCACAGATACGCCAGAAAAAAATGCTATTAAAGAGCAAAAGTTAAGAAAAAAAATATCTAAAAAGTCTTCGAGTCAAATTAAAAAAGTATGCAAGAATTTAGCATATTCCTTTAATCAACCGACAGAGAAAAAACAAGAAAGCAACAGGATTGGTTGCAAAAAAGCATCAAAAAGAAAAAAATTAATTAATAAGATATCAAGTTCTTCGAGTGATTTAGAGGATTTACCGCTTATGGATGATGAAGAGACTGATGACGAAGAACAGTGCCTGTACTGTTCTTCCTCGAAAGTCAGTGATAGGAGTGGAGAAGAATGGTGTAAGTGCACCTCCTGTGGTCGATGGACCCATTTTTTGTGTGCAGGGGTAGAAGGGAATAAGTGGAAATGTTATCTATGTGATTTATGTAAAAACAGGTTACAATAGTTATTTTCATTTGGCTGTTTGAGCATACAATTTCTGTACTATACTAATTTCACAAAGGAAATGTATTGTTAGAATAAAACAGTTTAATTCAGTCTGTTATTACTGCTTATTAATTATTGTGATTGGCCGTTGTTTATACTTGGCCCAAGGTACATGACATGTGTCCCAAGGTACACGAGCATTGTGTACCATGAGCCATTATGTAAAATATGTTGTTTGTTAGTGTTTCGTTTGTTGCTAAGTAAATATGAAAAAATACTGTTTTCCATGATGTACAAAAAGGTTTGAAGTATAGTTGGAGTCAACTAAAAATTCGTGTTTAATATAACAGCGTGGCGTAAAGAATAAAATTCATTAAGCGGTCCAAGGTACAACAGTCTCCCCTATATTATATTAACATGGAGAATATATCCAAATCACACTATGTTTGTTTAGTGAAGAATTGTGTTAATTGTATGTTGTAGGGTAGATCGGGGTCAGTTGGGCAATTTTTTGGGAAAATTTTAATAGCATCAACTGAAATTAGTACAGGAAGAATAGGAAAATGATAATATTAGATAAAATTCTTATAGTAATCGCTTCAATTACATATTATAATAAGAATAATTATTTAAATTAAAAAATATCTTTACCGTTATTGTTCAACTAATACTTTTATTGAGGTATATTGAGGTAAAATGAACATGAAAAAATAACCCCATTCAATAGAAATGATCAAATTATCAAACTCAATTAATCTACACTTTTCCAACTAAACACACTACAGAGGTAAGTAGGGTAGACCGGGGTTAGTTGGGCAATTTTTTGGGAAAATTTTAATAGCATCAACTGAAATTAGTACAGGAAGAATAGGAAAATGATAATATTAGATAAAATTCTTATAGTAATCGCTTCAATTACATATTATAATAAGAATAATTATTTAAATTAAAAAATATCTTTACCGTTATTGTTCAACTAATACTTTTATTGAGGTATATTGAGGTAAAATGAACATGAAAAAATAACCCCATTCAATAGAAATGACCAAATTATCAAACTCAATTAATCTACACTTTTCCAACTAAACACACTACAGAGGTAAGTAGGGTAGACCGGGGTTAGTTGGGCAATTTTTTGGGAAAATTTGAATAGCATCAACTGAAATTAGTATAGGAAGAATAGGAAAATGATTATATTAGATAAAATTCTTATAGTAATCGCTTCAATTACATATTATAATAAGAATAATTATTTAAATTAAAAAATATCTTTACCGTTATTGTTCAACTAATACTTTTATTGAGGTATATTGAGGTAAAATGAACATGAAAAAATAACCCCATTCAATAGAAATGACCAAATTATCAAACTCAATTAATCTACACTTTTCCAACTAAACACACTACAGAGGTAAGTAGGGTAGACCGGGGTTAGTTGGGCAATTTTTTGGGAAAATTTGAATAGCATTAACTGAAATTAGTATAGGAAGAATAGGAAAATGATAATATTAGATAAAATTCTTATAGTAATCGCTTCAATTACATATTATAATAAGAATAATTATTTAAATTAAAAAATATCTTTACCGTTATTGTTCAACTAATACTTTTATTGAGGTATATTGAGGTAAAATGAACATGAAAAAATAACCCCATTCAATAGAAATGACCAAATTATCAGACTCAATTATTCTACACATTTCCAACTAAACACACAACAGAGGTAAGTAGATTAAATTACTTAGTAGAAAATTACCCCACACAAAAGACATAAATAAGTCACTTTTTTCCAACTAAAAACATTAGAGAGGTAAATTGATCATGTAAAAATTACCCCACATAAAAGACTTAAATAAGTCACTCTTTTCCAACTAAACACTTTAGAGAGGTAAATTGATCATGTAAAAATTACCCCACATAAAAGACTTAAATAAGTCACTCTTTTCCAACTAAACACATTAGAGAGGTAAATTAATCATGTCAAAATTACCCCACATAAAAGACTAAATCAAGTTAGTGTACATATTTTAACGTAATGTAAGTAAAAATATTGAAATCTTCGTATATGAGATTGTATTTTTTGATTTTTTATACTTTTCATAAAAGTAGTTTATAACGTACATTATAAATAACAAAATAGAAATTTTCTCCAAAACTATCAATTTTATATATAAAAAGGAAATCTATATTCGTTTGTTTTAACAAAATTCATCATGTTTTGAAAAAAAATTTTGAAATATATGAATTTTTTGTGATTTTGATTCTTCTAATATAGTATGAATATTGTACACCTAAAATACAAATGGATATTAAATTTGTAAATACGTAAACCTAAATCAAGCTAGTGTACATATTTTAACGTAATGTAAGTAAAAATATTGAAATCTTCGTATATGAGAATGTATTTTTTGATTTTTTATACTTTTCATACAAGTTGTTTATAACGTACATTATAAATAACAAAATGTTAATTTTCTCCTAAACTATCAATTTTATGTATAAAAAACTAATCTACATTCGTTTATTTTAACAAAATTCATCATGTTTTGAAAAAAAATTTTGAAATATATGAATTTTTTGTGATTTTTACTCTTGTGATATAGTATGAATATTGTACACCTAAAATACAAATGGATACGAAATTTGTAAATACGTAAACGTAAGTCAAGTTAGTGTAAATATTTTAACGTAGTGTAAGTAAAAATATTGAAATCTTCGTATATGAGAATGTATTTTTTGATTTTCTATACTTTTCATAAAAGTTGTTTATAACGTACATTATAAATAACAAAATGTTAATTTTCTCCTAACTATCAATTTTATGTATAAAAAACTAATCTACATTCGTTTATTTTAACGAAATTCATCAGGTTTTGAAAAAAAATTTTGAAATATATGAATTTTTTGTGATTTTGATTCTTCTGATATAGTATGAATATTGTACACCTAAAATACAAATGGATACGAAATTTGTAAATACGTAAACGTAAATCAAGTTAGTGTACATATTTTAACGTAATGTAAGTAAAAATATTGAAATCTTCGTATATGAGAATGTATTTTTTGATTTTTTACTTTTCATAAAAGTTGTTTATAACGTACATTATAAATAACAAAATGTTAATTTTCTCCTAAACTATCAATTTTATGTATAAAAAACAAATCTACATTCGTTTATTTTAACAAAATTCATCAGGTTTTGAAAAAAAATTTTGAAATATATGAATTTTTTGTGATTTTGATTCTTCTGATATAGTATGAATATTGTACACCTAAAATACAAATGGATACGAAATTTGTAAATACGTAAACGTAAATCAAGTTAGTGTACATATTTTAACGTAATGTAAGTAATAATATTGAAATCTTCGTATATGAGAATGTATTTTTTGATTTTTTATACTTTTCATAAAAGTTGTTTATAACGTACATTATAAATAACAAAATGTTAATTTTCTCTTAAACTATCAATTTTATGTATAAAAAACTACTCTACATTCGTTTATTTTAACAAAATTCATCAAGTTTTGAAAAAAAATTTTGAAATATATGAATTTTTTGTGATTATGATTCTTGTGATATAGTATGAATATTGTACACCTAAAATACAAATGGATACGAAATTTGTAAATACGTAAACGTAAATCAAGTTAGTGTACATATTTTTACGTAATGTAAGTAAAAATATTGAAATCTTCGTATATGAGAATGTATTTTTTGATTTTTTATACTTTTCATAAAAGTTGTTTATAACGTACATTATAAATAACAAAATGTTAATTTTCTCCTAAACTATCAATTTTATGTATAAAAAACAAATCTACATTCGTTTATTTTAACAAAATTCATCATGTTTTGAAAAAAAATTTTGAAATATATGAATTTTTTGTGATTTTTACTCTTGTGATATAGTATGAATATTGTACACCTAAAATACAAATGGATACGAAATTTGTAAATACGTAAACGTAAGTCAAGTTAGTGTAAATATTTTAACGTAGTGTAAGTAAAAATATTGAAATCTTCGTATATGAGAATGTATTTTTTGATTTTCTATACTTTTCATAAAAGTTGTTTATAACGTACATTATAAATAACAAAATGTTAATTTTCTCCTAAACTATCAATTTTATGTATAAAAAACTAATCTACATTCGTTTATTTTAACAAAATTCATCCTGTTTTGAAAAAAAAGTTTTGAAATATATGAATTTTTTGTGATTTTGGTTCTTCTAATATAGTATGAATATTGTACACCTAAAATACAAATGGATATTAAATTTGTAAATACGTAGACGTAAATCAAGTTAGTGTACATATTTTAACGTAATGTAAGTAAAAATATTGAAATCTTCGTATATGAGAATGTATTTTTTGATTTTTTACTTTTCATAAAAGTTGTTTATAACGTACATTATAAATAACAAAATGTTAATTTTCTCGTAAACTATCAATTTTATGTATAAAAAACAAATCTACATTCGTTTATTTTAACAAAATTCATCATGTTTTGAAAAAAAATTTTGAAATATATGCATTTTTTGTGATTTTGATTCTTCTGATATAGTATGAATATTGTACACCTAAAATACAAATGGATACGAAATTTGTAAATACGTAAACGTAAATCAAGTTAGTGTACATATTTTAACGTAATGTAAGTAAAAATATTGAAATCTTCGTATATGATAATGTATTTTTTGATTTTTTACTTTTCATAAAAGTTGTTTATAACGTACATTATAAATAACAAAATGTTAATTTTCTCCTAAACTATCAATTTTATGTATAAAAAACTAATCTACATTCGTTTATTTTAACAAAATTCATCAGGTTTTGAAAAAAAATTTTGAAATATATGAATTTTTTGTGATTTTGATTCTTCTGATATAGTATGAATATTGTACACCTAAAATACAAATGGATACGAAATTTGTAAATACGTAAACGTAAATCAAGTTAGTGTACATATTTTAACGTAATGTAAGTAAAAATATTGAAATCTTCGTATATGAGAATGTATTTTTTGATTTTTTATACTTTTCATAAAAGTTGTTTATAACGTACATTATAAATAACAAAATGTTAATTTTCTCCTAAACTATCAATTTTATGTATAAAAAACAAATCTACATTCGTTTATTTTAACAAAATTCATCATGTTTTGAAAAAAAATTTTGAAATATATGAATTTTTTGTGATTTTTACTCTTGTGATATAGTATGAATATTGTACACCTAAAATACAAATGGATACGAAATTTGTAAATACGTAAACGTAAGTCAAGTTAGTGTAAATATTTTAACGTAGTGTAAGTAAAAATATTGAAATCTTCGTATATGAGAATGTATTTTTTGATTTTCTATACTTTTCATAAAAGTTGTTTATAACGTACATTATAAATAACAAAATGTTAATTTTCTCCTAAACTATCAATTTTATGTATAAAAAACTAATCTACATTCGTTTGTTTTAACAAAATTCATCCTGTTTTGAAAAAAAATTTTGAAATATATGAATTTTTTGTGATTTTGGTTCTTCTAATATAGTATGAATATTGTACACCTAAAATACAAATGGATATTAAATTTGTAAATACGTAGACGTAAATCAAGTTAGTGTACATATTTTAACGTAATGTAAGTAAAAATATTGAAATCTTCGTATATGAGAATGTATTTTTTGATTTTTTACTTTTCATAAAAGTTGTTTATAACGTACATTATAACTAACAAAATGTTAATTTTCTCGTAAACTATCAATTTTATGTATAAAAAACAAATCTACATTCGTTTATTTTAACAAAATTGATCATGTTTTGAAAAAAAATTTTGAAATATATGCATTTTTTGTGATTTTGATTCTTCTGATATAGTATGAATATTGTACACCTAAAATACAAATGGATACGAAATTTGTAAATACGTAAACGTAAATCAAGTTAGTGTACATATTTTAACGTAATGTAAGTAAAAATATTGAAATCTTCGTATATGAGAATGTATTTTTTGATTTTTTATACTTTTCATAAAAGTTGTTTATAACGTACATTATAAATAACAAAATGTTAATTTTCTCCTAAACTATCAATTTTATGTATAAAAAACAAATCTACATTCGTTTATTTTAACAAAATTCATCATGTTTTGAAAAAAAATTTTGAAATATATGAATTTTTTGTGATTTTTACTCTTGTGATATAGTATGAATATTGTACACCTAAAATACAGATGGATACGAAATTTGTAAATACGTAAACGTAAGTCAAGTTAGTGTAAATATTTTGACGTAGTGTAAGTAAAAATATTGAAATCTTCGTATATGAGAATGTATTTTTTGATTTTCTATACTTTTCATAAAAGTTGTTTATAACGTACATTATAAATAACAAAATGTTAATTTTCTCCTAAACTATCAATTTTATGTATAAAAAACTAATCTACATTCGTTTGTTTTAACAAAATTCATCCTGTTTTGAAAAAAAAGTTTTGAAATATATGAATTTTTTGTGATTTTGGTTCTTCTAATATAGTATGAATATTGTACACCTAAAATACAAATGGATATTAAATTTGTAAATACGTAGACATAAATCAAGTTAGTGTACATATTTTAACGTAATGTAAGTAAAAATATTGAAATCTTCGTGTATGAGAATGTATTTTTTGATTTTTTATACTTTTCATAAAAGTTGTTTATAACGTACATTATAAATAACAAAATGTTAATTTTCTCCTAAACTATCAATTTTATGTGTAAAAAACTAATCTACATTCGTTTGTTTTAACAAAATTCATCATGTTTTGAAAAAAAAGTTTTAATTTAGATGAATTTTTAAAGAATTTGTTTCATTTATTATTAATGTGTAAAAATTTTTCAAAGTTCAAATATACATTTATTTTGTATCTAAGCGATGTTGTTACAATCATCCTAGTTTATATTAGGTACAAATATCATACGATATGTGTTGTTACTCTACTAGGTTGTATGTAGTATTACCTATATCTATATAAAAACTCAAAAAAATTGAAAAAAAATGAAAAATATAAAAAAAAATTCTTATATTTTAATATAAACTTTAAAAAACTTCATTAATAATTATATATTTTATAGTTTTTATCATTTTTATAATAAATTAAAACAAAAAAATATAAAAAAAAAGTAAAATTTACCACGCTGCAAAATCCAAAACTTATATATGATGATGGTACCTTTTTAAATATCGATGTGTGTAGTTGACTTAAACGTTGTGAACGGTTCGGTCAAAGTATATATAGCTATTATGTATGTGTGTAAGAGCATTACATTAATAGTTTTATTTTGACTAAGTGCTGTTCTTTTGAAAATATTATTTTTTGTTAAGATATTTTCAAATAATTTTTATTTACTACAGTAACATCGTAAAGGTACTTCGTCGAAAAATTATGAAAATATATAAAATAAGTGTTTTGGTATTAAAAAAAAATATGTGTTTTTATTTATTAAAAATTTTTATGATTTTTATTAATAATTCACATATATTTTTATTAACCCAAAACCATTTATATATAATTTTTATAATTTTTTTAATATTATCCTATATTATGTCAAAGCAAGTCCATGGGCTATAGGTGTTAAGCCTTAGGCTCTTATGTGGACAAACAATTTTATAAAATAAATTTTTTAATAAATTTATAATGCAGAAACTCACTACATACCAAGCGCGAATGAAGTGTGTTATTCGAACGTTAAATAAATATATATTTTATATATTTAAAAATTGTCGCATACAATCTAGCGAAGAGTTATGAGCAAATGTTTGAATTATTTCAATAAAACTATATTACTTAAAATATATGGTAATAGTTTTTATTCAAATATGAATATTTTCAAAAAAGAATTTTTTTTATTTTTTAAATATTAAAAATTTTAGAAAATATTTTTTATATAAAAAGAAACAAAAGAAATAAATTTATTTTTATTTCAATTTTTGTTATAATTTTTATGTTTATATCAGTTTATGAAGAAATTTCATACTGATTAATAAATGAAAAACTTTTTAAAATATTTCTTTTTTTTTAAAAATTGGAATAATTTTATTAAGTTTGGAACATACAGTTCCCTGGTTGATCCTGCCAGTAGTCATATGCTTGTCTCAAAGATTAAGCCATGCATGTCTCAGTACAAGCCATATTAAGGTGAAACCGCGAAAGGCTCATTATATCAGTTATGGTTCCTTAGATCGTACATACATTTACTTGGATAACTGTGGTAATTCTAGAGCTAATACATGCAAACAGAGTTCCGACCAGAGATGGAAGGAATGCTTTTATTAGATCAAAACCAATCGATGTTAACATATTTTTATAATATATTTTATGTTTTTTTATAATTTCATATATATATTTAATATATGTGCATCGTAATAATTTGGTGACTCTGAATAACTTTTAGCTGATCGCACGGTCTTTATAGTACCGGCGACGCATCTTTCAAATGTCTGCCTTATCAACTGTCGATGGTAGGTTCTGCGCCTACCATGGTTGTAACGGGTAACGGGGAATCAGGGTTCGATTCCGGAGAGGGAGCCTGAGAAACGGCTACCACATCCAAGGAAGGCAGCAGGCGCGCAAATTACCCACTCCCGGCACGGGGAGGTAGTGACGAAAAATAACGATACGGGACTCATCCGAGGCCCCGTAATCGGAATGAGTACACTTTAAATCCTTTAACGAGGATCCATTGGAGGGCAAGTCTGGTGCCAGCAGCCGCGGTAATTCCAGCTCCAATAGCGTATATTAAAGTTGTTGCGGTTAAAAAGCTCGTAGTCGAATTTGTGTCCTACACTGTCGGTTCACCGCTCGCGGTGTTTAACTGGCATGTTTTGTGGGACGTCCTACCGGTGGTGAGGTATAAATTATATATTGTATAATATGGTTATAAATACTTGTATTTTTATTTAAATTTTTATTTTTATGGTAAGTTATTATTTATATTTTTACTTGCTTGAAAAGTTTAAAGTATACTAGTTAAATTTTATATACTAATATGTACATTAAAGTATAATTTATCGTAAGTGTTAAAGTTATTTATTTTTTATAATTTAAATAATGGAGACAGCCTCCCAATTATAATCCTATCGCGGTGCTCTTAATTGAGTGTCGAGATGGGCCGGTACGTTTACTTTGAACAAATTAGAGTGCTTAAAGCAGGCTTTAAAATTTAAATAGTGCCTGAATATTGTGTGCATGGAATAATGGAATAGGACCTCGGTTCTATTTTGTTGGTTTTCGGAAGTTTTTCCGAGGTAATGATTAATACGGACAGATGGGGGCATTCGTATTGCGACGTTAGAGGTGAAATTCTTGGATCGTCGCAAGACGGACAGAAGCGAAAGCATTTGCCAAAAATGTTTTGATTGATCAAGAACGAAAGTTAGAGGTTCGAAGGCGATCAGATACCGCCCTAGTTCTAACCATAAACGATGCCAGCTAGCGATCCGCCAAAGTTCCTCCGATGACTTGGCGGGCAGCTTCCGGGAAACCAAAGCTTTTGGGTTCCGGGGGAAGTATGGTTGCAAAGCTGAAACTTAAAGGAATTGACGGAAGGGCACCACCAGGAGTGGAGCCTGCGGCTTAATTTGACTCAACACGGGAAACCTCACCAGGCCCGGACACCGGAAGGATTGACAGATTGAGAGCTCTTTCTTGATTCGGTGGGTGGTGGTGCATGGCCGTTCTTAGTTGGTGGAGCGATTTGTCTGGTTAATTCCGATAACGAACGAGACTCTAGCCTACTAAATAGACGTACTTACCGGCATTTCAAGGCCCATCGGCTGTATTGTTACTGAATGTTATTTGTATATTTTGTTTCAATATATATCTATTATATGTATGGTATATTTTGTTTAGTTTATCAAAGAATACAAATTTAATTTTGTTATTCTGCATGAATGATATATTTAACATGATACATTAACTAAAGTGACATCAGTTTTTTGATGTGGTTTTTACTGCTGGCGTACAAATAATTCTTCTTAGAGGGACAGGCGGCTTCTAGCCGCACGAGATTGAGCAATAACAGGTCTGTGATGCCCTTAGATGTTCTGGGCCGCACGCGCGCTACACTGAAGGAATCAGCGTGTTTTCCTCTGGCCGAAAGGTCCGGGTAACCCGCTGAACCTCCTTCGTGCTAGGGATTGGGGCTTGCAATTATTCCCCATGAACGAGGAATTCCCAGTAAGCGCGAGTCATAAGCTCGCGTTGATTACGTCCCTGCCCTTTGTACACACCGCCCGTCGCTACTACCGATTGAATGATTTAGTGAGGTCTTCAGACTGGTTCGCGGCAATGTTTTTAAAAGACATTGCCGATGATGCTGGAAAGATGACCAAACTTGATCATTTAGAGGAAGTAAAAGTCGTAACAAGGTTTCCGTAGGTGAACCTGCGGAAGGATCATTAACGAAATATAACAAAACTTTATTTTTGTGATTTTTTATATATATTAATGTTTTGTTAAAATATTTTGTTTATAAATTCCTTATATTTTTATGTAAGTAAAAGAAAAATTTACTTTTTTTCTATAACTTACTTTATAAAATATATAATTTTTATAATATAAAAATTATAATATTGTAATAAATAAACACGTATTTGGATACCAATTTTTAATATATTAAATATATTATTGGTTATAAAGTTTTACATCCAAATGTTAATTTGATTTTTTAATTTTTTTTTTTGATATGTGTTTATTTTTATATATCAATATATAAATTTTTTTTTTTTATATTAACAATATTAAAAATTTATTGAATCTATATAAAATAAATAGCATATTCGTAAAATAACAAAACAAGTTATTTTCAATATGTCTTATTTATAATATAGTTATTTAATAAATGAGTTTTCTTTAAAAAAAATTTTTTTTTTTTAATGTTTTGTCAAATAAACAAGCAAGCACTGTATCTAATAAAATTTTATTAAATATTATTATTTATTCTTTTATACAAATGTAAGTCAATAAAAAATTGTTTTTTTTTATTGCAGTCTTTTTATTATTATTTTATAATAATAAAAAAAGTATAAATTTTTATTTAATATAAATATTTTTTAAAATTTAATAATATAAAGATTACCCTGAACGGTGGATCACTTGGCTCGTGGGTCGATGAAGAACGCAGCTAATTGCGCGTCAACTTGTGAACTGCAGGACACATGAACATCGACATTTCGAACGCACATTGCGGTCCTTGGATACTGTTCCCGGACCACACCTGGCTGAGGGTCGTATACAATAATAAAAGATTATTTTTAATAAAGGATATATATTTTTAAAATATATATCTTATGAATAATAAAATGAATGTTCGTATATTTTTTTAATTTATACGTCATTCTAAATTATATGATGTTTTTAATGTATGTATTTTTAATATTATTTTTCTATATCTTACTAATTATAAAATATATTTTTTTATATATATTATAAAATAAAATGTAAGAATAAGAAAATCCAAATAATACATCACATCATTTTAATTTAATAAAAAAGAAAAGATATTTTCTAAAAATATAAAAATATTGGAAAAAAAATTAAACACATATAGTAATGAAAACCAAAAATTATTCATGTAAATATGTGTTTTAAAATATCGAATTATTTTTATTTTATGAAAATATGAAATAACGAAATAATTTATTTCTTATTAATTTTCATATAAATATTAAATAATAATATTTAAAATTTAATATAAAAACATGAGATAAAATTTTTTGGTTTTAATTAATTACTAATAGTGTTTTTATTTTTCCAAAAATAAAAATTTTTATATTTATTAAGAAAATATTAAAAAATTATTTTTTATTTTATTTATTTTTATAATTGCGACCTCAGAGTAGGTGAGATTACCCGCTGAATTTAAGCATATTATTAAGCGGAGGAAAAGAAACTAACTAGGATTCCCTTAGTAGCGGCGAGCGAACAGGGAAAAGCCCATCACTGAACCCCATGGCTAAATAAAAATGGTCATTCGGGGAATGTAGTGTTTGGGAGGATCCATAATTTTTTATATAACCTGTTATTTTATGTAATAAGTCCAAGTCCATCTTGAATGGGGCCATATACCCAGAGAGGGTGCCAGGCCCGTAGTGACTATATACTGAATAACAGGTGGATCTCTCCTTAGAGTCGGGTTGCTTGAGAGTGCAGCTCTAAGTGGGTGGTAAACTCCATCTAAGGCTAAATATAACCACGAGACCGATAGCGAACAAGTACCGTGAGGGAAAGTTGAAAAGAACTTTGAAGAGAGAGTTCAAGAGTACGTAAAACCGTTCAGGGGTAAACCTGAAAAACCCGAAAGGTCGAAAGATGAGATTCATTTACTTTTTATCGTATATTAACCAACTTGTATTTGTTAGTGACAAAATTTATTATTATTATATATTATAATTTTTTATGGTATATTTATAATTTATAAAATTATTGCACTACTATATGTTGTGTATAATAACGAGGTATGCACTTCTCATCTTGTAGGACGTCGCGACCCGTTAAATATTGATTTATGAAATATTTTTGTGCATTGTATATTATATTATAAATTTTTATTTATTTGTGTAATATATGCCTATATTATCTAATTAATTGTTTGACGGTATAAATATTCATAATATAAGATTAAGTGTAAAAATTTTTTTTTTTACACGTTCATTACCTAAAACGAGTATATATGGGTTTTATTAGGTTTTTTATATTTCTTAATAAAACATATGATTTTATTTGGTTTTTATACCAATAAATCATACCATATTACTGTCAGTTTTTAGGTATTAATTTGAACAATAATCTTTTTGTCAGCGACGCTATAGCTTTGGGTACTTTCAGGACCCGTCTTGAAACACGGACCAAGGAGTCTAGCATGTGCGCAAGTCATTGGGAATAAAATATTTTTTCATCGAAATATTAATAAATTTTATGAAACCCAAAGGCGAAATGAAAGTAAAATAATTTTTTTAAAAAAGATTTTTATTTTTTTTATTATAAATTTGAGGGAGGATATATTTTTATTATGTATTAAATATCGCACTCCCAGGGCATCTTATATTATTCTTATAATTTTTTTATAATTTTTATTATGAATAAAGGTGCACCTAGAGCGTACACGCTGGGACCCGAAAGATGGTGAACTATGCCTGGTCAGGACGAAGTCAGGGGAAACCCTGATGGAGGTCCGTAGCGATTCTGACGTGCAAATCGATCGTCGGAACTGGGTATAGGGGCGAAAGACTAATCGAACCATCTAGTAGCTGGTTCCCTCCGAAGTTTCCCTCAGGATAGCTGGCGTTCATCATTCAACGAGTCTCATCCGGTAAAGCGAATGATTAGAGGCCTTGGGGCCGAAACGACCTCAACCTATTCTCAAACTTTAAATGGGTGAGATCTCTAGCTTGCTTAAAATCATATATTGATTTTATTTTTAATTTTATATATATGTGAAGCTATGAGAATAATATTTTTAATTAAGATAATATTTATGGATCAGAATGCCAAGTGGGCCACTTTTGGTAAGCAGAACTGGCGCTGTGGGATGAACCAAACATAGAGTTAAAGCGCCAAAATCGACGCTTATGGGATACCATGAAAGGCGTTGGTTGCTTAAGACAGCAGGACGGTGGCCATGGAAGTCGGAATCCGCTAAGGAGTGTGTAACAACTCACCTGCCGAAGCAACTAGCCCTGAAAATGGATGGCGCTGAAGCGTCGTGCTTATACTCTATCGTCAATTGTTATTATAGATATTTATTATTTTTATAAAAATTTTTAAATATCATGAAAACTTGACGAGTAGGAGGGTCGCGATGGTGTGCGCGGAAGGATTGGCCGTGAGGCTGTCTGGAGCCGCCATCGGTGCAGATCTTGGTGGTAGTAGCAAATACTCCAGCGAGGCCCTGGAGGACTGACGTGGAGAAGGGTTTCGTGTGAACAGCCGTTGCACACGAGTCAGTCGATCCTAAGCCCTAGGTGAAAACCGATGTTAATGTTGATGTGTTTTAATAAATTATATAATTATTTTTATAAATAATTATTATTTAAAATAATAAAATTTTATAAAATAAATAAATAAATAATAAATAATTACATCCATTGGGCGAAAGGGAAACCGGTTCCTATTCCGGTACCCGGCAGCGGAACCGTATATAAGTCGGGCCCTCATTCACATTATATATGTGTATATGAGTGTTCGTCGGGGTAACCCAAAGAGGCCTGGAGACGCCGTCGGAAGATCCAGGAAGAGTTTTCTTTTCTGCATGAGCGTTCGAGTTCCCTGGAATCCTCTAGCAGGGCGATAGGGTTTGGAACGCGAAGAGCACCGCAGTTGCGGCGGTGTCTGGATCATTCCCTCGGACCTTGAAAATCCAGGTGAGGGCCACGTGGAGGTGTCGCGCCGGTTCGTACCCATATCCGCAGCAGGTCTCCAAGGTGAAGAGCCTCTAGTCGATAGAATAATGTAGGTAAGGGAAGTCGGCAAATTAGATCCGTAACTTCGGGATAAGGATTGGCTCTGAGGACCGGGGCGTGTCGGGCTTGATTGGGATGTAGGTTATGGCTAACGTGCCGGGCCTGGGTGAGGTGATACCATATTACCTACTAAATGTTATACATATGTTTTGTAAATTTTATTTATTAAAATAATAAATAATTATAATGTGTGTATTTATGTATTATATAGAACAATTATTGGAAAAATCGATTTTATTTGTAATTATATTTAATTATTGTATGGTACAGTACTGATATATAAAAATCTGATTTTTTATTTTTGTTATTTTATTAATATGTACTCCATAAGAATAATTTATAAATTATATAATTTTCTAAGTAATTAGTTATTATGTGTATAATAAATGAATATTTGGGGATTTAATATATATTTGATAATAATCATTTATGTAAAATGATGGCTAAAGTTTTTATATACAAAGGCTGTATTATTTATATAATAAAACTAAATATGATTTATTTATAATAATTTCATTAAAAGTTTTTTCATTTGTTCGAAAAATACTTTACATATCTATGTAATTATTGAAAATTTTTTAAATTATTATTTACTTGTATGCTATTAATGAATTAGTTTTGGGTATATGTTTTTGTGGATCCGAACTCGGTCCCGTGCCTTGGCCACCTACGGAACTTTCTTGCTGCGAGACTTTACTCAACATATATATCATATAATTTTTATATTTATATTTTTATTTATTTAATTATATTATATTAAAATGAAAAATATATATGCGTAAATGTTCTCTTCGGCCGCCATTTAACGGTTAACTCAGAACTGGCACGGACTAGGAGAATCCGACTGTCTAATTAAAACAAAGCATTGCGATGGCCCCAACGGGTGTTGACGCAATGTGATTTCTGCCCAGTGCTCTGAATGTCAACGTGAAGAAATTCAAGCAAGCGCGGGTAAACGGCGGGAGTAACTATGACTCTCTTAAGGTAGCCAAATGCCTCGTCATCTAATTAGTGACGCGCATGAATGGATTAACGAGATTCTCTCTGTCCCTATCTACTCACTCATCGTCTGACTGTCGAACAGTGCGGACGTGTTTAGCTGCTCTATGGTTCATTGTTGACATAACCCTAGATTTTTTTATAATTTGTTGGTTTTACAAGTTTTACTTGTGTGAAGTGCAGTTTAACGGTGATTATTGACTATTATAATTCAATTTTCTGTGTTTACTAATTAATTAAGTTAGTTTTTACGTTTATTTTGTAAGAAATAGTGTTTTTCCATGCTGACATTCTTTGACAGTTGTTGTTATATTTAGTGTAGTTACTTAAATATTTATTAAATTAATTTTAAGTGTTTGTTTAATTAATTAGTGTATTTAGAATATATAGACGTAAGTACATTAGTTATTAAATTTACAGTTTTCGTATTGAGTGAAATATAGTCGTTTGACATTTACATTGGGGCCCTCGATCTACATGTAGCGACTATTTGTTTTATGTGTGTATACAATAATTCGGTAGTATCATATAATATTGAGAACAATCTGGGTATCTGAGGGGTTTTTACTAGCTGCGGGGAGCATAACTATATATCTATTTATTAACTACATCGTGAATCAATCACCCCTGTGATATCAGTGAATAGTCAACTTCTATTTAATTGTTCCTGGCACCTTTGTACTGTTAATTACTACTGTCCTACATTACATTTTGGGGCGGAACCTCTACTGGAGGTTTATCATTTACCAACTATATATATCCATCGGCATAGTCAGTGGATTTATCTACTGACATCGTCCTCGTTTGACATTAATTTAGGACAATACTTCTACCTTTGTCTCCGTCAGTCTGATAGTCCTTCGATACAACATATATTTCGGGGGCGCAGCCCTTGTTGTTGGTTATTTTTTACCAACTTACTATATTACATCCTCGGTGGTAGATCGGTTTATCTACCCCCATCGCCCCCATTTTACATCATATTGCGAAAATACTACTACCATTATACTCAGCTAACTTCTAGCTTTCCAAAAAGGTATATATTTCTGGGGCGAAGTCCCTGATGCTGGTTATTTTACCAGTACACTAATATACACTGTACAATTCATTACAAATATATCTCTGTCGATCGGTCTGTTTATCCGTCTCCATCCTTTCGATCTTACATTAAATTCGAAAAATACGGCTACCATTGTGTTCGCCGAACTTTCAGCTTTCCAATAAGGTGTATATTTTAGGGCTCAGCCTCTAGTGTTAGTCCTAAACATCACTACATTCCAGTACATATAGGGGTATACGAACTCACAATACATACTCTGAATATAAACTATATATTCAACGCTACACAGTACATTTACACATATAGACATCAGAGGGGTAATACGCTTGCGGCGTGTGCGATACATTATAGATAATTCAACTAGAGTTCCGTGTGGCTGGGTCACTAATATAATCGTTTCAGTTAGAGTGATTTCACAAATACTGTTCATCATTCGCCAGACAATAGTGTTGTGTATCTATTAAAATTCGCGCATTTGTGTTTAAAAGTGTACTCAGTTGAAGTTAAACTTTAAAACCGGTATTATTTCATAACTGTATGTGAGTTCCGAACATGGCAACTCCAAGGCGTCGGCGTAAACTGCCGAGTGACCCTAGTGATCAGGGGTCGGAGGTGGGAATGAGTGATGACGAAACATCAACGGGATTCATAGATATGGGAGGTTGTGATGCTAAGGAGCGGCTGGAAAGAGTGGCTGAAATTGGTGGAAAACTTAGAAAATTCGTACTGAAGGAGTCAAATAAAGTACAGAAGGTGGCGGGTGATTTCATCCTTCAGTGTTTTGCTGAAGTGCATCGGATGTTATCGGAGGTGCTTTGCGAGCGGGCCAGTGAGACGGGGCGACTACAAGGGCAAGTCGATATGCTCAAGGAAACGAACGAGCGCCTGATGGAAAAGATTGGTACTATGGGTGCTAGTCTTTCCGGGAATGTTAAGGAGGCTGCTATCCCTGGTTCTGGTGCTGGAAATGGAACGGAGGGCATGATAAGTGATCAGGCGCCAGCGAGTGTGCACTTCCCGGAGCTGCCGAAGCCCCGCAGATCCTATGCGTTAGTGGTGAAACCTATAGAAGAGGGAATGGAAAAAGAGGTCATCAGGGAAAAACTTATGAAGGAGGTCAGCAAGGAATTGGCAGACATTAGGGTCCAATCTGTGAAGGCGGGAAGATCAGGTGTGGTAGTGGAAACGGTAACGGAAAGCGAGAGGGAGCAACTGCAGCGCTTCGATTTTACAAGTAAGGGGCTGAAAGTGGAGTTGCCGAAAAGGAACGATCCTCGCATAGTAATTTTTAGGGTTCCAAAGGATGTGTCCGACGAACAATTCATGAGGGATCTATATAAGAAGAATATCGAAAATCTGATCAGTGAAGAAGAAGCCCGTAGGAATATTAGGTTGGTTACTAGGTTGGGCAAGGACAATCCTACGAACACGGTAGTAGTGGAGCTCCCAGCTCTAGTTAGAGACCGAATGTTATCGTATGGTAGGGTATACATCGGTTGGGGTTCGTATCACGTCAGGGAGGATCGCAATATGAACCGCTGTCTGAAGTGTTACGCATTCGATCACTACACGAGTGATTGTAAAAAGGAAAGGCTCTGTAAGAGATGCGGACAGAGTGGCCATTTGGTTCCTGACTGTAAGAACGACATCTGCTGTCCGGTTTGCAAGTCGAAGGGTCTTGACGACAAACACGGCGTATTTGATAGGACTTGTGCGGAATTCAATAGGATGTGGGAGAAGGTACGATCCAGATATGAGTAATCATGGAGCTGATACAACTAAACTGCCAAAGATCTTATGCAGTCATGGTTGAGCTGGGAGTACTCATGCGCGAGCAAGGCATAAGGATTGCCATGGTACAGGAACCATATGTTAAAGAGGGTAAAGTGGTTGGAATACCTAGCGATATGAGAGTCATTGCACATCAGGGACCTAATATTAAAGCTGCTATCATTGTAGACAACTGTAACCTCGACATCATGGCCATCACCGACTGTACCAACGAACACGGTGCGTGTCTTTATATCAAGCAAGATGAACGCGAATTATACCTTGTGTCAGTATACTGTCAGTATGGTGGCGACATCACAGACGCCATTACGTACCTGAATCAAATTGTCGAACGTCTCGGGAGAAAACCGCTGATTATCGGACTGGACGCCAATGCTTGTTCTGGGTTATGGCATTGCAAGAGCATAGGCTTGTGTAGAGTGAACGACGAGCGAGGAGACAGACTCTCCGAATGGATCTTGGAAAATAGGCTCACTGTACTGAATGAACCTTCAGAATATTATACTTTCGCGGGCCCTAGAGGCGTTAGTGACATTGACGTCACATTGTGCAGTCGCTTCTTTCGGGAAACCATTAGCTGGCGTGTGATACCCGATTGGTCCAATAGTGATCACAACGTCATCTTGATCAAGTTCGAATCAGATCACCTACCGAGAGCGAATATTGAAAACCTACGCGTTCCTATTGGTAAACTCCCGGAATTTGAACACATTCTTAGCACTCTCTTCCAGGACCCGGACTACGGGGATTGGTGCCGTATGACCATCAATGAAAGGTGCACCAAAATATACGATCGTCTGAATGAAGCACGGAATATCATGGGAGCTGGTATACCACGGCGTCGTACCCAGAGCATTCGCTGGTGGAACCATGATCTGACTGTGATTAGGGCTCGTGTCTGCCGTGCCAGAAGACAGACACAGCACAAAAGACGACAATACAGTGCCGGGAGGATTACAGAAGATGCCTTCATGCGAGTGAAAAATGAATATATGGTCCTAAGAACTGAATATAAAAACATGATGCGTAAAGCGAAGGAGAGTGACTGGCAAAACTTCATCAGCGAATCTGGCAACAGCGACCCGTGGGGAGCTGTCTACCGCATCTGCAGGGGAAAACGTGATAATAGTATTGCCTCACTTAGGGTCAACAACAGATATACGAATTCTTGGGAGGAGAGCGTCAATGTGCTTCTGGACGAATTCTTTCCCCCAACTAATAGGGAGGTGCCGAGACCCCCCATCGTTGCATCGGAAGTAGAATTTGAATATGAAGAGATTCACGCTGCCATATGTGACTCCAAGCGTAAGAAGGCCCCTGGATTAGATGGTGTCACTGCTGAACTGCTTCGTGTACTGTGGAGAGTAGCGCCAGCACATCTAAAAAGCTTGTATGATAGTTGTTTGCAGGAAGGTTATTTCCCTGAGATCTGGAAGAAAGCTAAGCTTGTTATTCTTTTAAAGTCACCGGATAAAGACAGGGCATCTCCAAGGTCATATAGACCCATATGTCTTCTTTCTTCTCTTGGAAAAGTCCTAGAGCGTCTTATGCTTGCACGTCTAACTCCTCTTGCCTTTCATCTAGTTAGTCCAAGTCAACATGGTTTTACAAAAGGGAAATCGACAGAATCTGCCCTGCTGGAAATGAAACACTTCGTCACAGGCAATGAGGCTAAATATATTCTTGGCATCTTCGTAGATTTTAAAGGTGCATTTGACAATTTAGAGTGGGATGTCATCTTGGATAAAATTGCCAGTCTAGGCACGAGGGAATATGGACTCTGGGAAAGTTACTTTCAGGATAGGAAGGTATGTGTAGTTGGCCAGTCACAGGAATTCATACGTCCGGTACACAAAGGTTGCCCTCAGGGCTCGCACTGCGGCCCATACTTTTGGAACCTGATCATGTATGAGCTGCTTAATGAACTCGAGAATACTGGAACTATGGTGATCGCTTACGCCGATGACTTATTGATAATGGTGGAAGGTAATAACAGGTTGATTCTTGAGAACCTTGCGACGGATAAAATGGCCATTGTCAACGATTGGGGCACACGTGTAGGTGTTGAGATCTCATATGAAAAAACCGTAACCATGCTACTGAAAGGTAGGCTATCCCCTAACCGGCGACCGAGTGTACGTATAAATCAGCGGCCTATACGTTATGTTGAACGGATCAAATATCTTGGTGTTGTCATTCAAGAAGGTTTGTGTTTTAGAGAACACATCAAGACGCTTGATCAAAAGATATCTTCACTAATTGGATGCTTCATAAGGACTTTTAGGCGGGAACGAGGATTGGTACGAAGAACCTTAAAAGTAATTTACAATAATCTGTTTGTTGCTATTGCCATGTACGCTGCAATTGTATGGTACGATATCTGTAGGTTCAAATATGCCGTGTCGCAACTAAACAGGACACAAAGAAAGGTACTATACGCTTGCCTCCCGGTCTGTCGTACCGTTTCAACTGAAGCATTGCAAGTACTACTCGGAGCCATTCCATGGGATATAGAGGTCAAAAGAAGGGCCATTCGTGCCAAAGTTAGATTTGGGTTGCGGCCCGACATGTTTGACCTGATTAGTGAGGAAGAAAGATGGGATGAGCATACAGTTCTGAAGGATATTGATACTCGTGCTCTCGAAGTCTGGCAAGAAAGATGGACACACTCAGTCAACGGTAGGGTCACATATGAATTTCTTCCCCACGTTAAGGATGCCGTTGAGATTGATTGGGCTGATTATAGTCTAGAGTTGTGTTACCTGATGACAGGACATGGGAGTCTAAATGCATTCCTTCATCGAAGAGGTCTGTCAGAGACTGAAGACTGCGTTTGGTGTGGTGCTACCGAAAATTGGGAGCATATAATCAAATCCTGCCCAAAATATGAGGAGCGAAGAGAACCGGAATCCTGGGGCGTTGTAATAGCAAACGACGGATGGTCGTATCATGGCATTATGCGAGAGACCGAACGCTTCCACAGATTCAAGAGATTCGCCAAGTGGGTATTTGGAGTCAAAAGGGGAATAGAATAGACTGGTTCTCTTTACACAGTTCTCCCAAAGCCGTGACTGTCGACGATTACATGGATGTGTCTTCCCCTCGCATTTTTGTTGTTAGATGATTGTGAACTTGTTTTATACTCTGTGTTATTGTTGTTGTTATTAATTTTTAAATGTTTTATCACTGTTATCCTGCATTACTATTTT